>CM040396.1:16397013-16781705 GCA_022702515.1 Ilyophis sp. 1 JC-2022 | reverse complement strand
GTCCGTGACAAAAAAGGCAAACTGTCCGCAGCGCAGGATTTATTTTCTTGTTTGACTCAGAATCAATAGCAAGTTCTGCAAAGAAGCATTATAATCTGATAAAGGACATGATTCCATACTGTGTTTGGATTTTTTTTTTATCATGCCAAGTGGATCTGATTAAGCCTTCAACTTGGGCTGAAGCACATGGCTAAATAAGTCTTGGTTTTGTGAGGGTCTGTCTTGTTAGTAATGGTGCATTACAAGTAACTGGTGACAGCTTTCAGAGGGGGGTGGAGACGAGGGGGCAGCGGGGAGGGAAAGGAGTCGAGCTCTTCTGCGCGGAGTGGTGGGGTGGGGATTAACATACTGTCACTTTCATTCAGAACAGTATTTATTGCCCTTGTAGCATCAGTTGTGTGCGTTTGCTAGGTGTAAATGTGGATACATGACAAAGGCCACAGGGCTTTTCTTATTTTAATGTTATCCAAGGGGAGAAAATAACTTCCCACATGGAGAATGCAGGAAATGTGTCTACTATAAATTATTAAAAATAGGCCTTTGTATGAATTTGTGCGATATAAATTTTTTTTTTTTTTGTAAGATCGCAAGAACTTTGCAAGCATCATATCAGCACAGCTGGAGATCTTGTCAGAACATATGCCAAGTGCACACAAGCAATTTTTTTTTGAAAGCAAAGACTTTATATTGGCCCAGATTTCTGCTGAATTGCAACTGAAGACAGAGAGGCCTTAGTATACTCTCCTAAAAAAAAAAAACATCAGCTTACCTTTTTGCAACACACACAGCCTCATTACTCTCCCAAAGGGAGGAAGGGGCGGGGGGGGGGGGTAACTAAAGTAGATGGGCTGTAGGAGTGGTGCTTCCTTTTGCACACAGCCTCATTACTCTCCCAAAGGGGCGGGGCCTGCATGCTTTTGCACAAAACCCGGCCGCATTTTACTCTCCCAAAGGGGCGTGGCCAGCCTTCCCTTTGCACACGACCTCATTACTACTCCCAAAAAGGCTGACCTGTCATATTTTTGCACAACAAGCCTCATTACTTCTCCCAAAGGGGAGGGCCTGCATTCCTTTGCACACGGGCCCTCATATTACTCTTCCAAATGGGCGGGGCCTGCAATGCCTTTGGACAACGGTCCTCATTACCTCTCTCCAAAGGGGCGGGGCCAGCCTCTCCTTTGCAACACGGCCTCATTTAACTCTCCCAAAGGGGCGGGGTCGGCCAGCCTTGCCTTTGCACACGGCCTCATTACTCTCACCAAAAAGGCGGGGGCCTGCAATGTTTTTTGCACACAGCCTACATTACTCTCCCAAAGGGGCGGGGCCTGCATATCCTGGATGCACACGGCCCTCATTACTCCTCCCAAAGGGGCGGGGCTAGCCCCTTTGCACACGGCCTCATTTACTTCCCCCAAAAAGGCGGGCCTGCATGTTTTTGCACACAGCCTCATTACTCTCTTCCAAACGGGCCGGGGCCAGTCTTCCTTTGCACACGATACCTTCATTAACTCTCCCAAAAAGGCGGGCCTGCAATGTTTTTGCACACAGCCTCATTTACTCCTCTAAAACGGGCGGGGGCCAGGTCTTCCTTTGCACACGGCCTCATTACTCTCCCAAAGGGGCGGGGCCTGCAATGTCCCTTTTGCACACAGCCTTGTTACTCTCCCAAAGGGGCGGGGCCCAAGCTTTCCCTTTGCAACCACCCTCATTACTCTTCCAAAAGGGTGGGGCCTGCATACCTTTGCACACGTCCTCATTATTTCTCCCAAAGGGGCGGGGCCCATGCATGTGCATAGTTGAAAATAGACCTCAAAGGGGGCTTTGAGCGCCTGCCTTTTGGGCTTCCTATAGAGAAGTGTCCTTTTCTGTTTTTTATTGCTATTTAATTAATTAAATTTTTGTTCATGCCCTGCCAAACCAGATATATTAATTGAATCTAAATATCAGGTCGAGAGATTGGTTCTCCTGGGCGATGCCCTCTACCCTCCCTGCCTACCTTTTGGTTTTCACCGCAGCGGCGAGCACTGTGTGAGCACCAAGCCTTTCTATGGTGAAAGAACGCACGCACGCAAAATTGCACGCTTATGCATGTATAGGCACTCGACAGTCGTGAGTCAGTCAGTGTGATTAGTTACTTTGAGGCAGACATCAGGTATGTGGCCAAAGTATAAATATACTGTTCATTTTCGTTTTATATTGATATTGATGCGCTTTAGGAATTGCTTGAGACAACACTATTTGGAAAGTAGGGTCTATCTATGCTTGCAACTAGCTATCGTTAGCGTTGATACCTTTTGCTAGTAATGTTGGAATCAGTGAAATATGGTCAAGTTATTGTGTCCCATCCACTGAACTTAAAAGAACGGTCCCATCGCACCACATCAGTTTTAATGTTGTCTTATTGTCTCAATAGCTAGTTAGCTAATGTAATACGTAACATGTGAGGAGAATTTACTGAAATACATTTAATTTCTTTGCATGTAGGCTATCATTATTAACTGTCATGTTAATTAACCTCAACCTCAGTCATGGGTTTGTTTTAAATACCAGGGTTTTTCCTACATAATAAATTATTTGGCAGCCACCAAAATGATTTCACGCCAAAATGAAATCGCAAAACCGCCAAAATAACAATATTTCAGAAAACGGCAAATAAAATCATATCCGAAATTAATTCAATGTAATTTTTTGGGTGCAATATGGTCTTTCGGCCAGCTATATATTGTACTAGTCACTTTCAAGATGTCAGTACTAGGAGATGAGTAGAAGAAGCATAGAACCATAGATTGAAATGTAGCTCAGCTATTCTGTGGCAGTCTCTGGCAGCATGCAACCTAAATCTTTGGGGCGACTCGGTAGAAAGACATAAGCTAGCGTGCGCAGCGAATTGGATGGAACACGCTCCAATTTTGAATTAGGCTACCTTTGAAGCCCTAACTTCTGAAAAGGTAAAAGCTTTAACCCGATCCACGTTGGCGCCCCATACTATAGTGGTAGATGTATCAGTCCCAATTACAGTATTCATGTTTGTCTTAAATTATAAACTAGGCTACGACTTTAAGAAAAGGATGCTATTAATAGCCCAAAGCACTAAAAAAAAAAAAAAAAACGGCCCTCGTCTTTCCACAGCCACAGACTGTAAAATGCACCGTTTACAAGAAAATCATGTTCAGATATAGCTAGAAACAATAATATTTTTTAAAAACGTTGTACAAATAGGCCTAAGCATTCCGGTCGGCGTTTTCCATTGCTTAGCCTACTGTAGGCTACTTTCGGTTTAGAAGACACCTTTTTTTAAATAAATAGTTAATTAAACCAAATATCTTACTGTAGGCTATATGCAGCTACCACTGTGTTATGATTAACCCTGAAGAGTTTATCTTGTTACGTTTCGCCATAGTCGACGTAAAGTCCCGTATAGTCCCACAGTGACCTATCGCATTTAGGGCTGAAATAACAACAACAACGTATAATATGTAAAAATACACATGGTGCTTTTGTATGTTTTTTTACTTTTTTTTTACTTGTAGCTACACTTATTTTTTATTTTCTGTTTTAGAGTGTTTATTTTTAAAAATCTAAATAGCCTAAATGGTGTAATATTCAAATATTCAAAAGCGTCAAGGACCTTTGATTTCTAAACCCTAACCCCTAAAACACAACCCTACTAGTACTTTACAACCATAGCCTACATGGGCTCTTTGTACTCCCAAAAACTGTATTTACGGTAAAATGAATGCAAAACAAATTGCTGCTTGCGCAATGCGTGCGCTCGCATAGGCTACGTACAGACAAAACCCATTCTCTGCCAGGAAAAACCCTGCCTGAATACATACATTCTAATATCCCTTTTACAGTGTCGCAAAAGTAGTCATTCCAGGTATATATTTATTTTAATTATTTGCAAAAATCACCGGCGTGCCCTTTTATGAATTTGGGCCCCTGCCCCTCTAACATCCTCTGCATGTGCCTGGCGGGGCATGCATGTCTTTGAACACAGCCTCGTTAACATCCCTAAGGAGCCCTGCTCCTTCTCAGTAGTGTAAGTGTGTCTCGTCTCAAGCGCGGCGCATTTGAACACGATCGGTGCGGAAGAGCAGAGTCTGCTGGGGGATCATCAAAGCGGGGATGGATCTGAAGAGCAGAGACACCATGAGGCGCTGGACCCTGAGCTCTTACAGAAAGCCAGAGTCCTCAAAAATGCAAGCACACTCTCACACAGACATGCACATTATCTCATTATCATTCACACACATGCTTATTCACACATATACAATTACACAAATGCTCACTCACACGTGTACACAAACAAATACACACATTCTCCCTCTCACTCATGTTTGCAAGATTACACATATACTCTTTCCCAACACATACTGTATACTCTTTCACTCTTTTACATACATGCTTAAGCACACACACATGCACACATACATTTTCACTCTCGTTCATACACATGCCCTGCGTAATGCATCTATCATATGCCTAAAAATGTAATGTAATGCTCACACACACACATACGCACACACACACACATGCAAACATGCTCAACGTGTTTTTTTTTTCCTTACGTGACCTTGCTCTGTGAGAAGACTGTAGAACATCTTCCTGTAACATTCTCAGCGAAAGCCCTCACTGCAAGCGCTGATGCTGTCAGGAGAATAACATTGACTCTCTTTTATAATGCTTTAAACATCTGACTGTGACGCTGTCATTACAAAACCGAATATGTCAAAGATTAGCCTTCGTCTGGCTTTTAGACTGCATTAATATCTAGGTTATAATAAGGTTTTCATAACTAGTTCAGGTGTCTAAACATTGGTGACGGTATTTGTGTGCTAAGAATATGAGCTAGCAAGCATGTTTCTAATGAATGGAATGTTTGAATGGGTTACATTGTTATCAAAATGGTTCATTATACACATATAGACACCATATTGTTCGCTTTCAGTAATAATTGCAATAATATATTAAAAAAAAAATATTATTTCATAGTTGTGCCAGCTACTCCACCCAGGGCGACGAGTCAGCTTTCTGACAAGGGGGTCCGCGTGGGCGCTATACCATCACGACGTGTGGTAGTGACGACGGACGCTTCGCTCACCGGTTGGCGAGCTGTCTGTCAACACCGACCAGCTCAGGAATTGTGGTCATGAGTACATCAGTCAGACCATATCAATGTTCTCGAATTTCGAGCATTTTTTCTTGCAGGCTAATCTTTGAGATATTCGGTTTTGTTATGACTGCGTCACAGTCAGATGTTTAAAGCACCATAAAAGAGAGTCATTGTTATGCTCCCTCTCTGTTGATGCGTGTTTTTCTTAGGTATTTGTATGCTCTTTCTCACTATGCAGGTTAGGGAACATTTTAATGATGCAGTATCTGTAATCTATGAGAATGATCTCATTTTACAAACCCCAATTCCAAAAAAGTTGGGACAGTATGTAAAATGCACATAAAAGCAGAAAGCAGTGATTTGTAAATTCTCTTTTACATATATTTAATTGAAAACAGTACAGAAAGAAAAGATATTCGATGTTTTACCTTATCAATTTTATGGATTTTTGTAAATATACGGCAATTACGAATTTGATGCCTGCAACACATTCCAAAAAAGGCAAAAAAAAAGACTGGAAAGTTTAAAAAACACCTGTTTGGAACATTCCACAGGTTAACAGGTAATGCTATCATGACTGGGTATAAAAGGATATCAAAAGTCTCTATCTTATTTTCAGGTACTCTTACAAGCGATACTATAACCTCTCTGCATTTGAATAGATTTCTATGAGAATTGGGGGATGGGACTATATTAAACGAAGGTTACGACTGTAGTCGAGTACGAGTTCTGGATGACTATTAGAGTCCTCAACTTACAAATTAACTTTTTGTTGCCAGGTGCATCGAGACTCTTATTACATGGACATGACCTCCACGTAATTCCTTCCTATAAATGGAGGCGCGTCAATGCGGAAGTCCTCAAAACCTTTCTCGCCCCGAAAGGGTCCAGAGTGACCATGGCCCCTCATGGTCATCCGGAACTCATAAAACCGTGGTTACTTTTCAGTGCCCATGACACTCCTAGTTAGCCTACACCGGACAGTCATAGGTAAAAGACTAGCACTAGCCTCCTAGGCCGCAGTTATTGCCCTCACTACCCAGCTGGAAAAGCTCTGAGCCGAGAGCGCTTTTTCCTTAGACTTGCCGTAGCAGACAAAAAGCTGTCCTGTACGTTTGATGGAAGCAGTAGCCTCAATGTAGCGGTGCAGCGCACGTACTGGGTATACCAAATGTGCCTCCCACAGGTCCCTGCCTGGTGGGGGGCGAAGCGCAGCAAGCTCAATCGGCTGGTTAGTATGAAATGCCAAAACCATTTTGGGTAAAACAAAAGATGGGTTGGGCGGCAAAGTGACGCCAGATGGAGAGACGCAGAGCTCACCAACACGCCTTGCTGACACCATTGCTAGTAGAAATGCCATCTTAAAAGAAAACCACTTAAGGCTGGTCATATCGAGAGGCTGACCTGTAAGCGCTCACAAAACCAAAAGGGGGATCCCAGGAGGGAGCCACCAGGGACCTCGTAGGTCTCAGCCGCCGGACACCCCTCAGAAACTGGCTGACAAGGTGATGGCTACCTGCAGGCCTGTTGTACACCCACATGGCAGCAGCATAAACCTTTAGAGTGCTGGCTGCCCTGCCACGATCAAGCATGGACTGTAAGAAATCCAGTATGACAGAAATCGTGCAATGCATAGTGTGAGCACCATGTGCAGAATAACTGTCACATATACCCCTAGGCCTTCTTCGTAGAGGGGGCTCTAGAGTTAGCGAAGGGTCGGGCTCCTCAGTGGCTAAACCCAGAGCTTCATCCTGCCTGGCCGAGGGTGCCAAACAGTTCCGCTCTTTTGAGACAGCAGGTCTGTCCGGATCGGGAGTTCCCAGGGTGATCCACAAAGAAGGCCGAGCAGCATCGGAAGCCACGGTTCTATCAGCCACTTGGGGCCCACCAGAAGAAGCTTGTGGTGGCTTGTGCTGACCCTGTTCAAGGTCATCTTGGTAGAAAAGCGTACAGTAGGCCGGTCGGCCATTTGTGCACTAACGCGTCTAACCCAAGGGGCCTGAATCCTTGGCTACCGAGAACCACCGGGGCAGTGAGTGGACTCAGGCGAACAGGTCTGACTGAGAACGACTAACCATCTCCATACCAACTCCACCACATCAGGGTGGAGACACCATTCGCCAGGATGAATTTTATGGTGAGATAAGAAGTTTGCTGTATCGTTTCGGACATCCGGAAAGGGTACAGCATGAAGAAAGGCTAAGCTGAGAAGCGCCTAATTCAAGAAATGCTTAGTCGCTCTCAAAGACTGGCGGGATCTTACTCCGCTTTGGCGGTTTATGTGATAAACTGTCGAAGTGTTGTCCGACCTCACCATCACGTTTTCCCCTGAGCAAGGGCAAGAATTGCCTCAGTGCAAGAGAAACTGCTCCAAATTCTGACGGCTGTACTCACGACCACAATACCTGAGCTGGTGTTGACAGACAGACAGCTTCCCAACCGTCACTAGCACCCATCCGGACCCCCCCTTGTCAGAAAGCTGACTCGTCGCCTTGGGTGGGGTAGCTGGTAAAACTGATGTGTCACCCTGATTCGAGCGTGACAGTCCCACTTGGGGTGCAGCAGCATGGCGTACAACCACATTTGAAGCGGCCTGGCTGCAAGGGTGTCTGGGAGGCATGACCACTGAGGCCGCCACGATCAATCCCAGTGCTACTGTCTGGGAAGTGTGTGAGAGCACCATACTGTACGACGCATCACCCTGATTCGAGCGTGATGGTTCCACTTGCGGTGCAGCGCCAATGGCATAAAACCACATTTGAAGCGGCCTGACTTCAACCGGAGTGGCGATAGAACAGCGCTCATATAGCGGGTGAATACACAGGGGCCCAGGGAAAAACCAAATGGGAGCACATGAGTTGGTATGCCCAACCTCGGAATGCAAAGCGAAGGAAACAACGCTGTTCCACATGGATAGGAATGTGGAAGTACGCGTATTTCAAGTCCACAACCATGAAACAATCTCCCGTTTCCACGGTGTTTAAGACTTCCTATATCCGGAGCACCCTGAAAGCGTACCTTCTTAGATATGAATTCAGGCCCCTCAGGTCCCGGACTGGTCGGAGGAGGCAATCTTTTTTCGGTATCAGAAAATAGATTGAATAAAAGCCACAGCCATTCGAGGGGAGGCAATTTCCAGACTCAGCATCCATGACTGGATGGGGTCCAGCACCGTGTATACCTGACCCTGGAAAATGTTGGGGGCCGATTCTTGAACTGGAGGCGGTAACCTAGGTGAACCCATGGGGTTGTGTCATGAACCAGATGCCACTGCACAGGCAGCCTGACGACAAGGGGCTCCCTGGTCCTTAAACAAGGGCTGTGAGTGACCACGTACCATAGGTGGGGCCACGAACAGTAGTGTGTTGAATGGGGGCATCTGCCGCTCCCATTATTTCAATGCCTCCACAGAGCCCTCAAGCGTCTGCCTGGCTGCCTCCATAAAGACCTGGGGCCACATGTATAAAACTCTTGAGTAAAAAAAAAATGCATAAAAGAACGCTCAGGGTGAAAGTCGTAAATCTGCTTTAAAAAAGTTTAGATTTTTCTACCTCTGCCTTTCGGTCACTATGTCACCATATCACACTGACGCCAAACATTGTGTACATATCATGTCCAGCGTGTGATGAGGTACGCAGATTCTCATAGTACGTGTTATTTTATACATCTGAATTTCTGTGTGGAAACTACCTTACTGAGGGCATTTTTCTGCTCAGCACTGTTTATACATGTGGCCCCTAGCCAGGGATAACCGGCCGAATTCGAACAGTTTTCTTCGTGGCGTCAGGGAGAGGGGACTGAGCCAACCACACCGGACTCCAGGTCATCATGAGCAAGGACATCACACGACTAAGCTCACGTGTCATGAATGCAAACGCCTCAAGAGATGTGTCGCTAATTGAGGTGTCCAACCCCGAATCCAGCAACGTTTGTGACTGTGCAAGCATCAGCCAGGAAAGCGAATTCCCAATCCGCGCCACCCTGGCAGCCGCATTATATGACCTACAGAGCATATCATCAGTGTGCACACTTGGGCATCTGCCCGAACTGCCTCTGGAGATATCACAAGTGCCGCGATGCGCTCAGCAGAAGGCATATAGTGAAGCCCATGGACCTCAGCGTCCGATATGGACGCAGACTTCCCACAATCTGCCAACCGCTGCGAGTCAGGATATGCCCAGCACTTTGTTAGTTCCCCCAAAAAATCTGTAGACTCCGGCATGGTAATGAAACCTAGTCGTCTCCTTTGGAACAGTCTGGGGCACATCGCAGTTCATGCGTGCTAAGGCCGAACAGAGAATCGTCCTCAGAGAGGCCGATTAGTCCAATGAATCTTCAGAGGACCCCAAACCTTCCACTGAACCCCTCTCAGATTGGACAAATGGACAGCGCCGATTCTGAGAAAATATGGTATTGGAAGCTGCTAGGGTTGTTTGATGTCAACAAATTTCACATCGTCACATCGGCCAATGAAACATCGCCGATGTCCAATGTCATCGGCTGCTTGAGAGGGAGTGCATTTTTATTAATTTATTTTTATTAGGCTATTGCAATAAAATTTGTTCTGCAAAGCATCCCCAATTTGTAGCCCGTTTAATTGATAAATTTAGCATTGCCTATTCAAATTTTTTTATGAACTTCATAAATAAACTTTCATGTCCTTCTGAATTAAAACTATTTTGTGCTCATTTACGGTTGATTAATGGTTGATTAAGCTACACCACCTCTTTATTCAGTAAAAAAAAAAAAGCCCTGCATGATGCGCTCGGACCAGTAAAGATGAGCAATAACGTCAATGATTTATTTGATTACAGAGACAGGGAAATTACAGACTATAGGCTAAGGCTATGTTTCTCACCTTATCCAACAGTGCACCTATACAGTGGTGGAGCGCATTCCCATACAGATGGTCATTCGCTAGTTGCACGCGGAATTTGGAGACTGCACCTCATTTCGCTTTCCCGATGCAATCATTTTGAGAAGGCAATATGTAGCTCAGAAAAAATTACCTGAAACTATTTGCTTACTTTTTTTGACATTAAATATGTAGGGCCTATATATACACAAAATGGTAATAGCCTAAATTGCTTCGCTAAAAGACAGCAAATGCACAAATAGATTGAAATGACATTATTATTTCTCAGTTATAGCTTAGCCTATGAGAATGAGGGGGGGGAAAGCATTTGAACGCAAGACAGCTTGCGTGTTAATGTTTGAGCTGTTGCAGTTGAAAACATGTGGCGCGATTGTATAGTCAACAAGTATGAACATAGGATTAAACGTGGCTACATATGGCAAAATTAAATATTGTTTTGAAAGGACAAGGAAAGGAAAAAATCAAGAAGATTGAAATGACCACTACGAGAGTAAGTTGTAGAAGTTAACGTTCTAATGCTGGTGTAACAATCACTAATGGACTGGTACTTGAGTTCAGGAAGTTCCTGGCCTACTTAGCTAACGGAATGTCAGTAGGCTAACGTTTGTGTAAGCGATTGTAGCAGGGCTATCTGGTTGGACAGTTGTTGCTTGGGTGAGAAGGCATTCAGCTCTCCGATTGGCTGACAGATAAACCCAATTCTATCAACAGCCTATAAATAGGCTGCAGTAGCCAGGTAAGTTGCAGTTCCGGGTGTTCCATTGGGCATACTGCTTTCCTCTGTTGTGAAGGTTCCTGTAGCTGGGCTGGTGGCGCAAGAGACGGCTATAATTTAGATTTAAGGACATTGCTGGCTGCTGTTTTGCCTATATTATCATTCCCGATGATCTACACTGCGTTTAACGGAGTTGTAACCACATAACTACGGCGGCTATACGTTGGGTCGCCGGCCGAAAGATTCGCCGCAGCGAACCGCTATTTTATCCCTGTGTTATATTTATTACTGCATGTTATGGTGGTTATCCACCGGTCTTTTAAGTATTTATGTGAAATACGTGTGGGACTCGTGTCTCACTGACAAACACTAACTGCGGGTAGGTTGGTTTGGGTGCGCTAAGCTGCCATTCTTATTTTCTTTGTTTTGTGCTGAAGGTCGAGATTTCGTGCTGGTGTAGCTGGGGGCAATAGCGCGAATCGGAAGGCGGACCTTTTATTCACTGCTTGCTGTGTATGTGTGTGTGTGTGTGTGGATAGTATTGGGAATTTAAACCGCACGTACTCACTTGGCTTATTTCACCCTTTGCAGTGCGTGTGTCTGACAGTCACGAGTGTGTGCTTGTCCCCTTCCGGTAAGTTGCCCTCTCTCGCCTCGCCGTTCTCTTCCTCACACACTTCAGCAGCGCCCCTAACTGGCCTGGGGGAAGAACGGCCGTGGTTATTTTATTGTTTATTATACCTTTTGCTAATTGTATATCTGTGGGTACATGTTTTATTTTGTTATTTGGTTTAATAAACTGTTTTATTGATTGAATCTGTAAGAGACTCGACAGTACAACCGGCTTGGTGAGGAGCCATTAGTTTATTGACGTAAACACAGTCCCGCACATGCGCAGTACATACTGATATCACCTAGGGGGAGCTCTCGCGCTACTAAAGCGCTGTTCTCAATCACTATACATTACATCTCCCCTCTTCCGATAAACAAACAACTTAAATGACTGCATTACTCTACAATGCTAAAACACTTTACTCTATTCAAACTACTAGTTTGTTTCCTTATCTAGCCTCACTTAACTAACACAACTTTCAACAATAACCTAACTTTAGTAAATCACAACTATGACTAAACATGTCTCACTTGGAAGGAGAGGTCACTAGTACATCACTTCCCTCAGGTGTCTTTACCACACCTGTCCCTAACTACAGACTCAGTTTGTTGGGAGGCTTAACTACTCTGCCTTGTCTTGTAATGTACTGCTCAGTACGCTGTGTTCTGGGAGGGCTCGCAGGTTCTTCAAGAGGCGAGCGAGGAGGGTCAGGGGGAGCTGCTGCTGGTAGCTCCTTTTCAGCTGGTAGACCCAACAGTTCAGTCCATGGCTCTGGACTGACCCTGTGACGTGGCCTGTTTGCCTCTGGGGTGCTGGCGCGAAGGTGTTGACTATTACGCCGGTACACTTTGTTTCCACAGTCCACTACATAGGAACGTGGAGCACTGTGTGGTCTGACCACCACTCCGGGGGACCACTTGCTGTTGCCAGGATACGGTTGCATTCTGACCTCATCACCAGGCCTCAGGGCCACGCGAGGTTTACCTGCTCTCTTTTGATCATGATAGAACTTTTGTACATCCTTACTTTTGTCTAGTAGACGTTTGACTTTGAGGGGGTCGTAGGCTGTTGGTGTGAGTAGCACACGAGTGGTAGGCAGCTTGTTGCGAGGCCTTCTGCCCATGAGCAGTTGAGCTGGTGACAGACCCACTGACTCGAGTGGTGTCGTCCGATAGTCCAACAGTGCAAGGTGTTTGTCTGGAGCCTTACACCAGAGCCTCTTGACGGTCTGCACTGCGCGCTCTGCTTCACCGTTTGAGTGTGGTGTGTGGGGTGAAGACGTCTTGTGTGCTATTCCATAGCTCTCACAGAAGTCCTTGAATTCCTCGGACGAGTACTGTGGACCATTGTCTGTCCTGAGATTGGCTGGGATCCCATGTCTGCTGAACTGGGCTTTCAGCACCTCTATGATGGTGCGGCTGCGCTGATCTTTAAGCTCACCTACTTCAATAAACTTTGAATAGTAATCTACTAGTATGAGATACTGTTTACCTTCAAACTCAAACAGATCTGATGCTACCTCTTCAAATGGCAGTTCTGGTGTCTCAGTTGGCTTGAGTGGCTGCCTGGGTAGCTTGTTTTGGAATTCAGCACACTTGCTGCAGTTTCTAACTACCTCTGCTATCTCGGCACTCATGCCTGGCCAGTATAGCACTTCTCTGGCTCTCTGCTTGCTTTTCACAATCCCTAGGTGAGACTGGTGTATCAGCCTTAACATGTGTTCTCTCATAGTGGGCGGTACTACTATACGTAGTCCTTTGTAGACAATCCCCTCCAACACTACAAGCTGACTTCTTGAGTCCCAGTATGGCTGAACCGGGACGGGCACTTCCCGCCTGTGGTCTGGCCAACCACGCTGGATTGTCTCCTGGAGAGCGCTAAGCTCTTCTTTTGTGCGCTCCTTCAGCTCCGCGTACCTCTGGTCACTGACTGAGACGAAGCTGAGCATGGACACACTCTCTAGGCTGTCCATCTCCGGTGTGCTCTCTGTGAGCTGTGCTCTGGACAACGTGTCCGGCAGCTCCATATCCTTCCCTCTCCTGTACTTTACTGTCATGTCGTACCACTGAAGGCGGAGACGCATTCTCTGGATGCGCATAGGTGTGGAGAGCAGCGACTTCTTAAAGATGTCTTCGAGAGGCTTGTGGTCATTGAACACTGTGACATGTGTTCCAAATATGTCGTTGTGGAACTTAATACAGGCATGGACGATGGAGAGCATCTCTTTCTCAATCTGCGCATAGCGCGTTTCGGCATCGGTTAGTGACCTGGACGAGAATGCAACAGGCTGACCATCTTGGAGCAAGACAGCTCCTAATCCACTGCTGCTGGCGTCGCTGAATATTTCCACAGGTTTGGCTGGATCATAGTACTTTAGTACTGGGGGATGTGTGCACAGCTCCTTGAGCTTGTCAAAGGCTTGCTGCTGTGCCGGCTGCCATGCAAACTCCACATCTCCCTTGAGGAGCTGGCGCAGCGGAGTGTCCACTTCACTGAGGTTCGGTATGAACTTTGACAGATAGGTTACGAAACCTAAAAATCGTCGGACCCCATCTTTGTCGGTGGGCGGGGGCGTGCACTGAACCGCCTTTATTTTCGCTGGGTCTGGCTTCAGACCATCTGCCGTGATCAGATGCCCTACATACTGCACTGATGTCTGACGTATGTGACATTTGCTGAAATTCAGTCTTAAGTTGTAGCTAGTTGCTCTCTCAACTACTCTGCGGAGGACTTCGTCATGTTCCTTCCTGGTAGGTGCTGCTACTAGAATGTCATCCATCACACTTATTGCTCCACTGATGCCCTCTAGCATGCAGTCCATTATGCGCTGGAAGATTTCTGGCGAGCACTTCAGACCAAACGGCAGTCTTAGCCACCTGAACCTTCCGATGGGTGTGTTGAAGGTTGTAAGGAAGGATGATGTCTCATCTAATTTGATTTGCAGAAATCCCGACTTAGCATCTAGCACTGAAAATACTTTGGCATTAGGTATTGAGGAGACAACTTCTTCTACGGTGCGCATGGGGTGGTGCTCCCTCTTGATGGCTTTGTTCAAGTCACTTGGATCTATGCAGATTCGCACTTTGCCATTACGTACTGTTGCCACCATAGAACTCACCCACTCAGTAGGCTGGTCTACTTTTACGATCTGACCTTCTTTTTCCATCTCATGTAGCTTCTCTACTATTTTCTCTCTGAGCGCGGCTGGTTGCCGGCGGACAGGATGGACCACGCCCTTTGCATCTGAATCTATCTTGATTGTGTACGTGCCTGGGAGAGTCCCAGTGGCACGCGACAGTTCTGGAAACTCCTCCAGTCCCTCTGGAACAGCTTGTGTCTGAATGCTATCTGTAGCACCACATTCTCTTTTCTCTGCTCTGCTCTGTAGTGAGTTAAGACGCATGATCAGGCCTAAGGCCTCAGCTGTCCTACCACTAAGTACATTCTCCTGAGCTATGTCTACTATTTCAAACTCTGCTCTCGTTTCATATCTTTTATAGCTTACTTGCAGGTCAACTGCAGCAACAGGTTTAAGTTTGTGGTTCGAGTATGAGCGGAGTACTCTCTTGGAGCGTCTAAGCTCACCTGTGTGCCTGAGTAACTGGTAGCTGTCTAGAGTCAGTGTATTGCACTTGGCACCTGTGTCTATTCTGAACTGCACTTTCTGAGATAGCACTTCAACTTTTACTGACCATTTGTCCTTTCCATAACCATCTGTCTGTGTTAGACTTATATTCAAGAAATCTTCTTCTTCTGTATCTTGATCTGACTCTACACTCACTGAGTTTACTGCACGCTTTCTACACACTGCTACCCAGTGGTTCGGTTTGTGACAGTAAGAGCACACAGAGCCTTTAGCTGGGCACTTTCCTTCGTTCCATTTGTGCTGGGGGTCTTTGCCACAACTTGTGCAGCTTTTCGTCTGGTTAACATAGTCTTTTGGCTGTCCCTTGAACACTCCCTTGTGTGTTGGGCGCTTTGTCTTAGCTGAGACTGTTAGTACTTTTGGATCCTCTTCATCCCTAACTATTTTTATCTGCTTTTTAGACATCTCAAACTGCTGCGGAATCTCTATAGCTTTAGCTAGCGTTAGCTCTTCGCCTCTGTCTAGCAGTCTTTCCTGTACCCGCACTTCTCTGACTCCAGCAATTATTGCATCAATTAGCATGTCGTCTGCATCTGCATACTCACAGTCCATTAGTATTAGCCTCAAGTCTTTCACAAAGTGATCAAAACTTTCACTCTGCCCTTGCTTCCTCTGTTTGAAACGATGTCTGGCTATTCTCTTGTTCTTCCTTGGTCTGATATAGTTAACAAACTTATCGATTACCTTGTCCGGATCATCTTTCTCACCGTCTGCCCAGGTTAGCGTCTTGTATATTTCTCTGCCTTGCTCGCCGATCCACGTGCCTAGCCAGCCTGCCTTCTGCTTAGCTACTAGCGCGGAGAGAGGACCGTCAAATACAAACGCGACGTGACTCCTAAATCTGTCAAACTCTTGATATAAATCCGGAGCATCCCAGTCTATCTTGGGGTGCTCAAACTGTGAAGCCATCTTCCACTTTTTCAGTTAATTCAGACTTCTGACACCATGTAAGAGACTCGACAGTACAACCGGCTTGGTGAGGAGCCATTAGTTTATTGACGTAAACACAGTCCCGCACATGCGCAGTACATACTGATATCACCTAGGGGGAGCTCTCGCGCTACTAAAGCGCTGTTCTCAATCACTATACATTACAGAATCCACTTCTATTTACTTCATTTAATTGAAGGTGCCTGAGTAGAGTACCATAAGTGCTCGGTGCATGGTAAAAGAACAGAACTAATTCCTTGGGTGAAATTCCCAAGGTGGCGTAGTCTAGCTAACTGTACTACCCGCCACACACTCATTCTAGAGGTTAAAACATTCAGGGACTGTTAACGTTAGCTAGCTACGAAGATGTTTGCCCCATAGGTCTGCTCTCATGTGCTACTGCTAGCTGGATACATACCATAGACTAGAAAAAAAGTAAGTTCAAACTAAATGTGCATGCTCCTGTAGGATATTCATCATTGTACACATGCCACTATTTAGTCATATGTTGACCAGCCAGAGTCTAGTAGTTGACTAGTCTGTTGACTCTAATAAATGTGTAAAACAACTCAACTTTGTATCAAGTAAAATCATGCTTTGATTCTTATTTGTATATGTATTATGGGTATAACTTGGTTGAAAATATCACTGTAAACCCTTCAGTTTGGTAGAAAAACGCAAGAGTTTCTTATGGGAACCATTTTAACGTTAGTTTCTGAAACTATGGCTCCTATCGCCTGTCCAGTTCCTATATAGCCTAACGTTACTAGTTCATTTTTAGGTTTATATGAGATAGCCTTTTAGTTATTCCCCTAAAATGCCTTAACAGAATTTGTGAAGCTTGCCGGTTATTGTTATAAATACATTTTGAAACGGAACTCATTACCCATATCTGCAACATAGCTAGCGAGTAGCTTTATGTTTGCAGTTGGCTAATGTGATAGCCTGGATAATACAGATACTATAATAGTTTACAGTTAGCTAGCTACATAGGTAACTTAATTGACTCTAAAAGTTAGGATATTTTGATAAAGCTACAAAAGTGCAAGGTTTTTTTTCTAATGATAGGGAAAAGCTTATATGAGAGTAATGTTATAACTGAGGGAATCCCCCGTCTCAACATGATTTCCTGCTCATGAAGGGTGATCACAAGTTAATATTTAATCAATGTGTACGTGACCATTTAGATGCTATGAAATCTGGTTTTTAATTTCAATAAAAGCTAAATTGCTGGTTAAATTGAATCTACAGGCCAGGCCTAAATGAATTATGCTGGCATAATAAGGGCGGAAAACCAGACGCGACACAGAGGGGAACAGAAAGTTATCCCTACTTAGGAAATAACTACAGAATACGAATAATATCCGCGGGGTAGATACAAAATGAAAGATGGGAAATAAAAACTCCCGGCATACGCCAAAACAAATCAACCCTAGAGAAGAGGGCGAAGACTCGAGAGAAAACAATAAATAAGAACCTAAATAATTGCTTCACACCCACAGCAAGGGAGAACACAAAACGAGAAGCAATAAAACTAAATAGGAACAAAGGAACTGTCTCCGAGAGAACAGTGGAAACAAATGCGGGAAAACAACCTGTGCCAACGAGGGAATAAATTCCAAATTAAAGGAATAACGAAAAGCACTGGGCAAGTCCCACGTAACATAGAAAATAAGAAGTTAAATAGTCGCCAACCCTAAGACCTATACCGGCTTCCTTGTCAAACTATAAATGACAAGTTATCAGCACCGGAAGACGGAAACCCTGCGCTATATATAGTTGACAGGAAACCAAACACAGGTGCGAGGAATAATGACAGTGCAAAACCAAAATACCGGAACGGAGGCTAAAGAATCCAATAGATTGACCTGCAACCGCTAAAAACCCGCAGAATATGAACTGGGCTGCCAAAAACCATGACAGGCATTATAAGGCAATTTTCTATAAACTGTCAAACTAGAATGCACATTGCCATTGTCTTTCGGCATTGTCATCGTCGCCGATGGGCATACATTTTAGTTGATAAACGAGGGTTTAGTAGCTACATCAGCCTGACCCTGTTGCTGTATATCTAACCAATTCAAAAAATATTCAACAACAATGCCAAATTATTTATTGAATTTAGGCCTTTTGTTGCTCTCAAAACTCATGGGGAACAACTAATTTGTGGCTGCTTTTTAGAAAGATTTCTTCTGGGGGTGCATGCCCCCAGACCCCCCCTAGTAGCCCCCCTAACATCTCTGGTGACGCCCCACTGAAAGCGATGTGGAGCGAATTTCTCAGGCGATTATATCGCCTCCATGTATTTTCAATGAAGCTCAAAAGAAACACGTACCTTTTCACCGTCGTGTTCTCTTTTTAGTGTGTGCTTTAAAACGATTAATTTTGGTGAGCTCCAGCAAATTAATGGGAGTGAATGGGGAGCCTGACAACCGGGACTACCGGGCATGCCGGTAACGGTCAGCAGGGACAGCTGATGTTGCTAGTATTCACGCTATGCAAATATAATGGGGTAGGCTCCATAAAATTGTGTGGTACCCAGGCATTTTCAGGTTTTACAAAATTACAAAAAAGAATAGGAACCAAGCACTCAGCCTATTTCATGAATCCATATTTGTAATCTTCCAGACGAGAGGACGTTTGATGGGGATGTATGCCTGCAGCGGAAAGACAGAACAAGCCCTGTGGAGTTTTATGGAACGTCATCCCGCTTTTAAACTTGGCAGCTTTTATTAAGAATGCTCACTGATCCCCTAGCCCTTGTCAACATGTCTCAAAGGATAGCTCCAATATGCTGAGAAGTATTATTTTACGAGTTTTTGTAAAACGTGCCCCCCTGCCTGTAATGTATATATTGTGACTTTTGTTGTCTGAGAAAGGTGGGTTCAGTGTTTGTAGTTTGCATTGGTGAATAAAGTGTGCCAGTGCCACTCTTGAAATTTCCTATTTCTTGATTGGATAAAGTACTGAAATGTACCCCAGTGTTGTGAAAGACATGTGAAAGTGCAGAGAGAAAAAGAAGATTTCCATGTATTCATCAGAGGACGTAGAAGAACGAGCATGTATGACAAAGAAGATGGCAAAATTTTAAATGCCTCTGGTTACGCTGGAGAATGCTGCTTGCTTTCGGCATTGAGACAATTGTTTTCCACCTATTGTGCAGTACAGCTTGTGTAAATGATTTTTTCCTTTTATATTTTTGCCGCTGCATAATGAAATGTGCACAGATGAACAAGGGCTGCCCAGATGGATAGCCCAGTGTCTCTATAGAATTAACTGCATGATGAGTATGGAAAAATGAGAACTATCCAGGCCCAGAATGTCCTAATTCAACTTCTTCGGTAAAATAGTCAACTTGCCAAAACACTCAGGGCTGTATGTATCCAATTCCCACCTCAATCTACAACTGCCGCTGCGTCCCAATGCGTGAATCACCCTGCCAGCTTTGAGACATCCACGGTTTTCCTTCGAAACATGCGCTGCTTGTTTTCGCTTTGCAGACCGCAGCTAAGCTTGCCCAGAGTGGCGTCGGAGGAACGTTCCGTATGTGGCTTTGACATGGCAGTCCTATGAGTGCCATTATCGGCCACCGGGGGTACGTGTGTCAGATTCGGTCAGGTTTAAAGCTAAGTTTAAGCTAAAACCATGCAGATATTTTGGCAGTCTGCGATGCCACTGTTGTTGTGTTATCAAGGATGACAGATCCTGCAGGGGATGCAGCTGGTGGGTAAGCACCACAGTGGCAAGATTGAGTTGATATGCTAGCCGATCATCTAACTCCAGATATCATTAAGACAGCATAGGATATCTAGTATTTCGATTATGGCCTTTCGGAAAAAGAGACAATGTAATTGAAAAGGGCAAGCTTGTTCATGGTCGATCCGTGTACTTTTTGGCCAATCGTTTTTCGTTTCAGAAACAGAACTTAAAAAACAAGAAACAAATGGTTATTTGATTTTCATTTTAAAAACAGAAATTGAAAAACAAGAATCAAATGGTTATTGGTTTTGCTGACTGATTTTAAACATAAAATTACATGAATTGAAATTGGTCTCGATTTGCAAAATTTATGTTTTTTTAACTTTCAAGCTAAATTCTGACCTTTCCCCACCAGTATTTGGTAGCTTCCACATTCCCATAAAACGTTTTCGCAAACTACACATTCCCATAAAACGTTTTCGTAAACTACACATTCCCATAAAACGTTTTCGCAAACGACACAGTCATTATGAGCGCATTAGAACATTATGCCACTGAGATAGCCTACAGGAGATGGCAATAAATAATTTGTCATACGCAAACATTGCATCGCAACATTGTTTTGTGGACATAGTTCGAAATGTAATAAATTGAGTTCCTTAAGGCCACTCATCGTCATCATGTTTTTCATCACATATTAATTTTGGAGCAATCTATGAAGTATCTAGCTACTAAGTTAGAGAAAAAACTGTCTCGGAGCAATCAGCCAAACTGTGTGGGTTAAATCTAGCCTATGTGAAATTGATTGCTCCATAGGCCACCAGTAAGCTATACAATTGTTTAATAATAAAAAATTAATTGGTGTTATGTTGTGTGTTTGTTTCAAAGGATGTTTAACTGATACTTTATAGCTAGCTAATTCGTTACATAGCCTAATAATAATATAGCCTACATGTCTCCCAGAAAATCTCTGCCTATGCTTCGTAGCTGCTGGACCAAGGTTCTGTGCGCTGGCTGGACCCTTGTGAACCCTTTTCCCTTGAGAAAACGGAAATCGGAACATGGCGCCATGAACTTTGGAAATCGAGACCAATTTGAATTTCCTGTAATGTTATGGTTAAAATCAGTCCGCAAAACGAATAACCATTTGATTCTCGTTTTTTAATTTCTGTTTCTGAAATGGGAAACGATTGGCTAAAAAGTACACGGATCATGGTCCATGCAATATTACTAAGTTGACCATTCTGTGAGAGTTTTATTACTTCTGAGGAGACATAGAACAGAAAACTACCTAGGGCCCAGCGTGGCTTAGAATACCATAAGGTTCATGGTTTCCTTTTTTGATTTAAATTTTGAATGCCCATCTGTGACATTTAATTGAAATAATCAATTGAAGCTCTAAATGTCTACGTAGATAATGGTTGTAGATGCCTGCATGTTTGTAATTTACCTTTTTGGAGCAGATCCAATTTCAAGCAGAGGCCAGGGTGTCACGAGTGGTCTTGTCACAGGGAAGTCATATTTTTTCCAAATTTGAAGATTATACAACAGCCCAGATTTAATCATTGAACTATAGGCATTAAAGGTCCCCCCTGATGATAGAGCCCTTCCTGTTGACCTGATAGGAGGTAAAAAAAAAATTAAAAGATCAGAAAGGTGTGAGGATACTAGTATATTTACTGGACATTGCCTGAAGTTTCAGATCAGTCAAGGTTAGCAATAGCCAACTGTATTCAATCTAGCAAGGGGATGAAGTGGGACCAAGGTGACAGGGGTGCTGCTTTCACATATTTGAGTGGGTCTGTTACAGGAAGAAAAGCCATCTCTGTTGAATGGTCAGCTTTGAAGCCAGACTGATTTGGGTCAAGGAGGTTGTTCTGGGTTAGGCAATTTGTAATCCGAGTGGACACAACCTGTTCAAGGGTTTTAGAGAAGAAATCGGGGAGGGATGACGGTTGATAGGTTTGGACCGCTGACGGGTCCCAGGTCGGTTATTTGAGTGTAAATGTGTTGCTTGGGCTTGAATAAATTTTTAATTGGGGACACAAGCAGTGGTCAGCGAGGAAGAGTAGACTATGGCATAGATTAGTAATGGAAGAAGTGCAGGAGCAGAGGACTGCTGAAGGACAGAGGGGGTGGGGTCAAAGGGGAAAGTATTAAGGATGCTTGGACGTTTGGAGCTGCAGTGTTGGGGATCAGTATTCATGGAGGCGAAGGAGAGCACGATCACTGGCAAGGTTCTCACTGTGTTGACATAGCATTGCGAAGATGGCAGTTACTTTGGTTTCAAAGTAGGGTCTGAAATCGTGGGCACTCTTGTTTTTTTCCCCATTTCCTTTCTGTGGATCACAATTTGGGCCCATCTGCATGTAGAACAGCAGGTAGCCTTGGACAGGAACAGGGAGGCAAAGGGGCAGAATGAATCAAGGGTGAATGAATCAAGGGTGGATAAGGCAAGGAGGCACCAGCAGCATTCAGAGGTAGCATGTCAGAAGGCTTCAATGGGAGGGAGATTATCTTGTCTGAGAAGTTGGAGTGCGAGTTGAGTATGTTGCGGTGGATAGTCACCATTGGTTTTCATGTGGCATCAATCAGCTCAGATGGGAGGGGAAGAATGAAGGACAGGAAGTATTGGTTAGAGAGGTAGAGCAGTGTCAAGGCAATTTTGTAGGCTACCATGATGTAAGAAGTTTGAGTTGATTGCCCTCTGTGTGTTTTGGGGGGGATTGGACCAATGTGATGTTAAATGAGTCAATAATGAAGAATCCATCCAACAAATGGAGAGTTCTGGAATTGGATATTGAAGTCACCAAGTATTATCATGGTGGTGCCGTCATCCAGCTACAGTGCAGTCTTCCTCTGCCTTTTTCTTTTAGTTGAGTTTTCTTTTGTCTATTTTTCACTGTGCAGAAAACAATCTCCACCTCACCTGTCTCACAGTGAACATGTTGCCTTTTTATTTCACACATTAGTCATGATTTGAATGTGTGCGTGTGACTGTCTCAGATTGTGTTTAATCATGACGCAGATAACTGGCATAACTATAGGCAGTGCAGACAGTGCTTCACCTGAAGCGGAGAGCCTGAACAAGGTGCCGGACCACAAACTCATATGCATATCTCCCTGCTTACAGATCCTCAAGTTACTCTAAAATGACAACAAAAAAAGAAATAAACTCTTTTTTTCTGAGAATAATTAAATGAGTATGACTGCTATTATCACACATAAGCTTCAACTATGGTTGCAGGTGTGGCTAATTTAAAAAAATATATTATTTTTTTTAATTTAAGGTATAAGTATTATGCAGTCAGGTCAAGTATTTGGACAGTGACACAATTTTTGTTGTTTTGGCTGTGTGCTCCAACACATTGGATTTGAAATGGTGCAGATATGCAGTAGATATGGATGGATCACTTTAAGCGTTGTTTCTCCTGACTTTTCCTATTGAACTCAGGAGAAACAACCCTTAAAGTGATCCATCCATATCTACTGCATATCTGGCAGCAGAGTGATGGTTTGAGGCGCGTTTGATACCTCAGACCCTTGATGACTTACAGCCATTTAGCCAACCATGGGTTCCATACTATTCTCATGTAATTTATAGCTTAATATAGTCCCACCCCCCAATTTCCATAGAGGTCGATTCAAATGCAGAGAGACTATAGTATTGCTTGTAAGAGTACCTTAAAATAAGATATCAAGAGTCTTTTGATATTGCTGGGTCACAGACATCAGGAAGTCATGACATGCAAAGAATATGGAACCAAATATTAAATATGATAACTTTATTAACGTTTATGTTAATTTGCCCAATTACTTTTGGTCCCTAAAATGGGGGGGGGGGGGGGGGGAGACTATGTATAAAAATACAATTATTATTGCTACGATTGCTACACCGTTCACCCGATATGCAAAAACCTTGAAGTTAAAGCTGAAAGTCTGCACATTAACCTCATAGTCACTGTTACATTTAAAATGCAATGTGCTGGAGTACAGAGCCAAATGAACAGGAATTGTGTCACTGTCCAAATACTTATGGACCTGACTGTATATCAGAGGTTGGTGAGTAGTATTGTAATATTTTAAATCGGCAATTTTTTCATTAATCAATTGTTTCAATCCATTCTTAATAAATTGAGCAGTTTATCAAAAATAAGATGCCAAGCATGGTCTTGTGGGATGGGTAAGCAGCATAACTTGATGAAGTAATGCACAGCTACATACGCACGTCAACATAAATAAATACAAAATGAGCACACGGCGACAAAGACCGGGGAGAGTTCCCTTCACAAGGAACCCCAGGGGAAGTGGTGTGTTGCTTTATCTTGCGTGTGTATGGTGCTTTAAAAATAACACTGTTTGAAGTTTGAACATGGTTAAATAACAGTATCTCAATGAAGAGTAAATGTGAGCTGTTAGTAATAATTGTAGTTTGAAACCTTTTGACTGCAGTACTGACTTCTCTATGTAACCTAGTAGCCTTAACCCACCAGTAGATGTGCATAGATGAATGAACATAAGAAAGGAAATGCAGGGATATTTCAGTATTTATGCAACAGCTTCATCTTTTTTTTATTACAGTTAGGTTTCACTGACATTAATCCTGTAAATGTCAAGTATGAGTGGAAGGTGCAGTACTGACAGAGGTTCAGCCTGTTCCCTACTGACTTCATTTAAGGACAGTAGGCTCCTGAGAGAGGCTCCCTTGGCCGTGGTCCACAGAATCTGTGTGTGGGGTAGTGGACCCTGAAGATACGCAGGTATGCACACATGCACGCATACACACACAAACACACACACACCTACACACACACACACACACACACACATGCAATCACACACACACACACACACACACACACACACACACACAAACACACACCCACACACACACACATGCAATCACACACACACACACACATGCAATCACACACACTCACACGCAATCACACACACTCACACACACACACACACGCATACACATGCACACACATCACAGGGTCTCTCTGAGGCTGTGACTTTGTCCCCAGCATGTGTTTGGCTGGCAGCATGCTGGCGGGGCTCATGCCATTTCGCATTCCTCTGCATCAGAGAGGAGTGCACACCCGTGCCCCCCTCCCTGACAGGGGAGAAAGAGCTATGCATTATCTCAGCGCTGCACACATCTGACCTACTTTACACTCCGCTGTTCGCTCCACGTCTCTTTCAAAAGGACGCACGTGAATTCCCTGAAAAAAAGGGTCTGTCGACGGGCCAGAGGCGGAGCAGGGATGGCCAAACATGGGGGCGAGGGAGACCGGAGGGGAGTTCCTCATTTTGGGAGGTCGTGTTCACCATCGGTTAGAGCAGGGCGCAGTTGAGCGCGAGGCTGTCGCTATAGCACTGTCACACAACACCTTCGCCAGGGATATGCAGAGATCATGAGACCGTGAGAATGCATACTTTGTGCTGTTTTGGATTGAAAACCTCTCATGATTAATGGTTATAAAATAGAGCGGCATCGCGACTCTTGGTTTTTGTGCAATCGTACCAACAGGATATGAAGTTATGTCATAATCTGCTTTGGTTCCTTCCCAAATCGTTCGGCTCCAAGTCATTTCCCTTGATTTGTCATGGGCTAATACATGTAGGCATGTTTAAGAATTCACTGCGTAGTAAAGTACAGTCAATTCTAAACGTTTTTGGATGTCCTTTGCAAAAAATCAGCTGTTAACATTGTATGACACATTTCCCTGAATTATGTTACAAATGTTTTGTATTGTGTCCCATTTTTGCCCTGTCTGGGACAAAATCAAAATCACATTTTGCAATGCCCTCATCTAATGAACTGAAATCAAATAATATAAAATGTGCTTACATTAGGCTGTGAGACAAGACATTCAGTCAGCAATATCATTATGTCTCAGATTCCAGCGTACACTAATCAGACATAAAACAAATCAGAGCTGAAGCTCTTTGCTGTAGTTACGGATCTTCTCATCCTACCTGTGCTACCAAGTCTAAAATGGATGGAGTTCATTAACATCCTAAGAAGGCTCAAGGCACTCTTAATGCAGTTGAAGTTGCTGTTATTAATTTGGAATATACACATCAGAGAATAAAAAGCAGGCCTCCAATGCGTTTATGCTTAGAAGCTTTAATCAGGGTCTGATGTGAGTCACTAAAGGTGAGAATAATGTGAAAGGACATCGTGGCTAATAACGTGCTTATGTGTACACTTGTTCACACAGAATATTTTATAATATTAGTATTTAAGTGCATAAGTATTTTACCACACAGCACATTAGATTATTCAATGTAAGATTGCCTCACACGTGAGTGTGATCACCTGCACACAACCAAACAAAGAATTAAGGCAGTCAGTCTATGCAGTCGTGGTTCAAATGAGAGTGGCTAGCAACCAACCATCCAGAGGATTATTTTTATTCTTATGTAAATCTCTAACAACAAATTTGTTTATGGATATCATGCATAGACTACTGACCACATTAACTCCCATGTTGTTAGCCAGGTCCGGCCTTGTTGCTTATATAAATCAGGTGAATGTACATATTTTCTCCTACACTGCATGTCAATCTCAATTACAGGCTCTGCGAAAAGGATTGCAATGCAAAGGAATAAGTTCCAGCAAAGAAGTGTATTTGCCATAGCAGTCTCACCTTGTGATAGATTGACCGGACTAACTAACCACACATATTGTATACCACTATGAATACAGGAGTCCACTTAAATGCTAGCTTCATGAGATTACCCTTGGTAAATGTTTTAATAGAAAGACAATAGCTTTTTCACAGAAAGATTTTATTGAAAAATTAACACGTTAGTTATTAGAGGTATGTGGAAAGCAGCCACCCTCAATAATAATAGCTTATTGTCATTCTGTGGTGAAGGTTTTAAAGCAATCTAGGCCAAATTGCAAAGGATAAATACACACAACCAAAATGTTTTTCTACAGTAAGCTGAAACTGTCTTCATCAGGTAGATTAAAACTTATTTAATCAAAACCATGCCTCCCCCGCTCCCAAGAAATGACTAAACAAAAACATCATAGTGTAAGCTATGAGAAATTGTACTTCCTGCTATAATAATGCTTCTTCCAGTTGCTTCCATGTCTTTGTCCCTCACATACACAATTCAGACACTATAATTAATCTTTTTGTATTCTTTTTTTAAGCAGTCTCTCAGTCCCACACTTTGTAAAACAACGATCAAAGCTTTTCTTCTGCAGAGGGCCTCGATATACAAAACATGGGCTTGCTGGTAATTCTTGTCCCGAGGCAGTCCCTCTGCTGGTGTTAAAATGATCTTCTCCCCCGCTGAACGAGCAAACGAAGAGGGGGAGGAAAGCATAATGAGCGTGTTCGCCATTCTTAAACCAATCAGGCGTCCTAATTTAGTCTCTCTTATAAATAGACGCGTGTGCTTTTTAGCTCACAAAAATGTACATCTTGCAACCAATCTTGTAACGGAAAGCAATACAAAGGAGATTAAAATTGATGTGAATACGGCTATAGTTTCCAACCAGCTTCTTGTGTGTACTGTATGCTCGTGGCTTAATCGGTAATCATTATTCATTCTATCATTTATTCAACTATTAAAAGGAAATACAGTATTTATTTAGTAAATAAATAATGTACATGCGTAATTAAAGCGGACCTTTCCCCTGGTGGGTAGCCTGCATGTGACGGGTATCTGTGCCCTTCAGCCATGCATTTCTGCTCGTAGTCTGGGATTCAGTCAGTCATTATCCTTCACTTTCACTAATAATTAAAAGCAATAATTGTCTTTCTCTTCACAAATACAGTTTGGGCGAGTTTGACGATCACAAAAACGAACCTGCCAAACTTGAGTTTGTAAAACAGAAGTGTAATGCTTGTGTTTACTTGTAAGTTAAGGACAAATTTTGATTGAAAGCAATTTATTTAGCATTGTGTTGAATTTTCAGAATGATACCTGGACATTTGAAATGCTTTTCCAGTGTGTTGCACACAATATTTCTGAATGAGAAACTTTGACAAAAAGACTACACTAAAAACTGCCAGGGAGTAAGTATTTAATAATAATACTTATATTTAGAAAGCATTAGTCACTATCTGAGATTTTGTGAAAGTAGTTTTTTGTGAATGTGTTAAAATGTTGGTTGTGTGGGTGTTGTAATATTCCAAGAATATTATATCATTTAGCCTATTTAGCAAATTGTGTATTAAAGCTTTATTCAACAGTTGCACAAACTGACAGTTACGAGATTAGTATGAGTGGTATTTGCAGGCAGACAAATAGATGAATTGATTAGAATAGAATACTATTTTTGTTGCATTTGAAAAATCTCAGACACACACTTAAAATTGTGAAATCTTACCATGTCTTATTTCTGAAAGTATGAATGAAAATAATTTTAATTATTGTGTTGATTTAATGGCAGTCCAAAGGTAATTGAAATCGGCATGTGGCTCTTAAGTGAGCCACAGTTCCTTGGATCAGTGCTGCATTAGCATTAGCATTAGTATTAGCATTAGCCCCTCCCAATGACACGGCCACAGGGAGCAGCTGGGCTTATTCTCCTGTCAGGCTCAGTGCTAACGTTCAATTACATCACCGTCATTGTGGAGAGGCTCTTATCTAGAGCCGCATACAGCATGAAATACACGCGATGACTGCATGTGATACAAAGTGCAACAGCACTATAGAGAGGGATTAGGGTCAGTAGCTGTGTGATAAGTGCTAAGACTCAACTGAGATGCTAGTATGGGTCAGGCAATCTGAAGAGCCTATTGAAGCTGCTCACTGTGTTCAACAAAATACCTGTACTGGGACAAAAAATAATCTCAACAAAAAACGTTTTCAATGTACAATAATGGAAAGTTACTCATGCATACAAAGCACTGTCTATAATAAAACTAGCTAAATCTAGGCCTGCCATTAAAAGTAGCTAGCTAGTCTGCTATATGAATGAAACAAACGTGACAATTTAGCTGGCAGTTTTGGTTAATTAGTAACACTCCAGACAGCACAGCTACAGGCAGACTTAACCACTGTTGCTCTCCTTCTGCAGGATTGCATGTTCCTCCAAGCCACATAGTGACTGTATCTGTATCTGCTCTGAGCACCTACGTCGGCAGTATATAGCTGTGCAGTGTGCTGTCTGTGGTTAACAGTTACAAATTCAGTGAGAGGTTTTATGGCCTACCTTGTTGTCATGTAGCTACCGTAGTCATGAAACGATATTATGTGGGGTTTGCATGTGAAATGATAGAGAATGCATTTTTTGAAATATTAATGACCTTCCCACAAAGATTACACAGTTGCAGAAAGCAATAATTTACATTTTTGGCACGTATTAGTTAGTTAGTTTAAGTTCTGAAAAAGAATTACATTATACATGTTCACATCCGTGCACTCGTTCATTTTGCCTTTTGTATCCTGCAATTGGCTACTTTGATCAGGCTACTTTGATCAGCTGTTATTGGCAGATGTATAGCTAAATCTCCAATTAGGAGAATTGTTGATTGTGGGACTGGGGCATTTGTGATGATGAAATCGGCAGGAAAAAGTGGAAAAATGAGAAAAATTGCATAAATAACCCAAATTTGGGGCTTTATTGTGTGGATGTGTGAAGTTACATGACATGGATAGCTACTGGCAATGGCAGTGGTAGTACTGTACGTTCTGTTCAGTATAAAATGTCACTGGTTCCCCTGTAGTACTGTTTGTAGCCTGAAGGGTGTAAATGAGTCCCTGGCTCTCCTGTAGTACTGTGTGGCCTGCAGGGTGTAAAATAGTGACTCACTTCCTTGTAGTAATGTGTAGTCACTTGGGGGTGAAATAGTCACTGATTCTCCTGTGTGATCTGTAGAATGTGAAATAGTCAATGGCTGTCCTGTAGTACTTTTCGCCAGTAGGTGATAAAATAGTCACTGGTTCTTGTGTAGTACTGTGTCGTCTGTAGCCTGGCTCTCCTGTAGTACGATCTGTTGTGGGTAGAATGGTCACTGGGTTTATCGTCCTCTTGTATCGTCCAAATCTGAGAATCTGAGAACCAAGGGCAGTATTCTAGTATACCTAGCATCTAGCCTCTCCAGCCATCTGAAAGGCACTTTGAACATTCGCTCAGTAAGACAAGGCGCCACTGACAGCTGACGATTGAAAGCTTGCTGAAATTGTTGGCACAGTGTATCAAATCACCATATGTCACATGTAGCCAACTGTTTTGACAGCCATCCCTATGAAGGGGATGATTGACAAGGTGAATAAGTATGCTAAATAGAAGCAACAGGTGAAACAAATCTGAGACAGCACTCATCAGCGGTGGTGGAGCTAGTTACTGCATGAATCTGAGATATTGAGTATGTGGAGTACTATGATACTTCCGTCGTATATTCCAACGTGGTCGTTATCAATTCTACAGTGGAAGACATCTCATTCATTAACATAAAATAAAGGGGCGTGGCTGTTTACAGTGGATGATAGATGAAGTTGGCGTTTTATGATTTCCACAAAACCTAAACATACAAACCTAAACATACAAGAGCTGTAGATGAAATGTATTGTAATTATGGGTTGGCCATATATCACGCAAGATATTATATTGATCTATTTATTGCGCACAATATACATTTGTCATATCGTAGCCTATGTGCCGTGATATAGCGCGGAAATGACCTCCCATTAGCCCTCACACCCCCATTAGCAGTGATTGTCACGCCCGTGAGCTGCCGCCTGAGGTAAACACATTATCATCAAACAATTCGCAATAAACAACGCGCAAAAAAAGACTAGAAGAAACTGAGGCTTCCTCAGCAGAAGAAAATTTGATTCCACAAATATGTGCATCATCAGTGATTTGAAAATGGTTCGGTTTTAGAAAATATGAGCACCGGATTTTGTGCAAAATATGTCGGAGGACTGTAGCAGCAAAGGCGTTATAGGCTACGACAAAAGCGCTTCAAATAAGTAAGAAAGCTATATCACTAAGCAAGTTAATACTGAAGGATTTAAGTTGCCCATGTTCTTATTTAACTTATTTTTATGAAGCTATTATATTTATATTTATTTTACATTTTAAAGCTGTATTCCAGGGTTTGGTTGGAACTGTCAAAAGGACAAAGGTGCTTCAAATAAGCAGTGAAGAAAGTTAGGCTATATCACTAAGCATGTTAATACCGAAGCATTTAAGTTATCCACGTTACGCGTATTTTATTTCACTTAGGCTATTATTATCCGGCTGTTATTTATATATTTATTTTATGTTTTTCAAGCTGTACTCCAGGGTTTAATGAACAGTTTTAAAAGCGTAAATATTTAAGTTGAAGTTATAGAATAATATATTTTAGACAAGTTATAGGCTAGTTGCCGAGACAAATTAGTCTGTTTACATTATCAGTGGATAATGCAGCTCTCTTCTTTAGTAAAATACGACCAGAGAGTGAGAATAGTCTTTCTCAAGGCACTGTTGTAGCAGGTATTTCCAAATATTTCTGTGTAAGATCTGCCAAGCCTTCGTAGGCACCTGTGTGTGTTGATCAGTGCAATAATACGCAATACTGCAGCCGTCGCATGTTTTAGGAGTTTCAATTTAGTGGTTTTCGTATCATGTATAGGCGACCTAACGTGAAACAACTGTACCTCACGAGGGTATTGTATGTCGGTCGGTATATGCTATTTACAGAACATCCATGTCGGTGTCTACCTGTGTTAATCGATTTGAAGTCGATGGATTTTCCAATCCATTTGACGATAGCTGTGGTCAACTTGTCAAAGCTATGGTTTAACTTGCAGTTGGTATTTTAAAATTGTAGTGCTTCTGTGATATTGGAACTCCTTGACATAAAGTAGCCTACATATTCGGAAACATTTTATAAAGAAAGGAGCCTTTCAGGATCAGGGTTAGTCTACCTTACAATGGTTAAAGAGATCGTGGGAAATCTGGGCTACGTTCGGATCCGAATTTTATTCTTTCTTCCTGTCGTTCCCTTTCCTTGCTTCAAGGGATCCCCCCCATTGAAGCAATGGAAGGGAACGACAGGAAGAAAGGATACATTTCAGATCAGAACGCTGCCCTACTCATAGATCTGCACTGGGACCTCCACAGCCAAAATAAGAAACGCCGATTAATTGCTTTAAAAATCTTAACGCGTTAATCTTTAGAAATTGTTAATCATGAGTTAACGCGTTAACGTGGACAGCCCTAGTATTTGTTTTGTTCTTCACGTGTGCACAATAAATAATATTTAAATAATTGATATGATCTCAGGTTTTGTGTTATAACAAAAGTGACTTTTATTTTCTCATACAATATTTTAGATTAACAATGGCGATGTATACGCTTGAATAAAAAAGGAGGGTTATAAAGCAAAATTCTTGTAATGGAACACATTTTGGGGGAAATGTGGAAATGTCGTGCTATATATCGTTATCGTGAAAATATTGTGATATTATTTTTAAGGTCATTGACCATAAGAATGGAGAGAAATTAAGACCAATAAATGCTGCCACAGTGTGCGATGCACCGCTCCACACCCGCAAACACCCCAAAGCTGACTCATTCCCACTGACAGCAAGTTCTAGAAAAGATCAGGATGAAAATGGCAATCTCGGCACAATCATTTTGCACTAGCATTGATGCGTAATAGCTTCATAAGCTAAGTGCATTGTGTGTGTGTGTGTGTGTGTGTGTGTGTGTGTGTGTGAATGCGTGTGTGTGTGCTTGGGCCCTCACGTAACAGAACGATGTGCAGGAATAAATATTTGCTCATGGGGCCCGACCATAGACCGTATAAAAATATGGACAAAGTGATGGTGACGTCACCCATTAATTTGTGCTCAGTAGCGCATGAAGCCCAAAACAGCCAAAACCTGGACGCTGCCAATGTATTTTTTTCCACGAACGCAAGCGCAATTGGAGCGAAAGGGTGGAGTCCACGACTGCAGGAAATTCTACCTAGACTACCTTACATGAAGGTTAGACATGCCCATTGCCCATGGTAAAAGGTCTCTCTGCTTTGTAATGAAGGAGTCAAGGCCAAAGACCGAAGAAAAATATTGCGGCTCCTAACGCAACTACGCAAGTCCTAACGTTAGTAAAGAAACCGCTGATGTCCCGGCCCAGCTCACCGGTTTTAATATTTTTTATTTGTTGTTGAGAAATGTTACACAAGCACTCAAGGTTATGACAATAACCCTCAACATGCTGAAATGTCATAAAAATATGTTTAAATATTTTATCAATAGTTTGAGCATATATCCTAACGGTTGCGTTAGTCATTAGCATGTTTCCTTGCGAGTGAATCCTGGCTTAGTTTTGCTCATCTAACTACTGATTTCCCCATTAGCTAACATTATTCAACGAACTCTGATTCACATCTAACGCTTATTTCTGTAACACAGAACTTGCTCATGAATCACGGCATGAAAATGCCAAGGTTCCCAGTCTGTAACTTAACGTCACGTTAGTCAATCTAAATTAAATCGATATGACATAACATTAACTTACATAAAATAAACTATCCAGTACATATTTGGTTTTATTTTGAGTGTAGCCTATACATGATCATACAGTTAAATTACATTACTATTATCCAAATGATGTTTAGTTAACATTAAGTTAAGCAACTTGTGAAGTTAGTATAAAGTTACACAGGTAGATCGCTAGCTAGCAAGATAGATGAGATAGAGACATACAGATAGATGCTAGCTAGCGACTAAATGATATAGATAGCAAGTGAGAGAGATGGAGGGGTCGCTAGCGAGAGAGATAACCGTTAGATTGCTATCGTCAAACCCCTAAATGGTCAAAAAACGCATTTGACATAAAACATAATTTATCTGAAAATACGTTGTTACGACTGCCAACTGATTGTGATACAGCGGGTCTCAAATGTACTTACAGAAAAAACTGGAGAGAAGAATCCTAAGTTGAAATAGCGATAAGTAGGCTAACTTACAGTTGAATGCAGCACATGACGTTTGGACTTTACAAAATGGTGATATATAATCAGAATAAAAAAACTGCATTAAAGGGTAACAAAGCTCTAAAACTGTTACGTTCCCCAAACTGGAATGGACCCAACTGCAGGACTCAGAGACAGACTCAAAAGAAACTCAGAAAAGGAATTAATTTATTAGGAGGTAGACAACACACGGGCAAACAGAGGAGCTGGGTGACAGTCCTGGATATGGGGTTAGCGAATAACAAGAGGGTGGATGAAGTGACGGGGCAGGAATGAGCAGGAGCTGGGCAACAGGCAGGAGGGCTGGGTGACAGACAGGATGCAGGGTAGGCGAGTGCAGAATGCAGGAGCAGGGAAGCAGGCTGGATGGACAAACTGGAAACAGACTGACAAGTTAATAACAAACAGACAGAGGCCGAAAAACACGAAGGCAGACAGAGATGCGGACTGGTGACTCCAACAGAGCGTGGCCTTCAATAGAAATTGTGACTGGGCGAGTGAGGGGGCAGTGATAGGGCTTGCCAGTACGCCCAGATCTACTGGCGAGCCGTTTTTTTTTTTAGCGAACAGGACAGGAGGCTAGTCGGTGGCCCGGACCACCACAGTAGAGGCAGGAACCAGAGTGGAATCTTCGGAGTCGCTTTTCAGGGTTGACTAGGGTTCTACCCAACTGCATGGGTTTGACTTTCGGCAGGTCGGGGACCGTCGGAGAAGGTGGATACAATAAGTAAGAAAGCTATATCACTAAGCAAGTTAATACTGAAGGATTTAAGTTGCCCATGTTCTTATTTAACTTATTTTTATGAAGCTATTATATTTATATTTATTTTACATTTTAAAGCTGTATTCCAGGGTTTGGTTGGAACTGTCAAAAGGACAAAGGTGCTTCAAATAAGCAGTGAAGAAAGTTAGGCTATATCACTAAGCATGTTAATACCGAAGCATTTAAGTTATCCACGTTACGCGTATTTTATTTCACTTAGGCTATTATTATCCGGCTGTTATTTATATATTTATTTTATGTTTTTCAAGCTGTACTCCAGGGTTTAATGAACAGTTTTAAAAGCGTAAATATTTAAGTTGAAGTTATAGAATAATATATTTTAGACAAGTTATAGGCTAGTTGCCGAGACAAATTAGTCTGTTTACATTATCAGTGGATAATGCAGCTCTCTTCTTTAGTAAAATACGACCAGAGAGTGAGAATAGTCTTTCTCAAGGCACTGTTGTAGCAGGTATTTCCAAATATTTCTTGGCGGGTCGAGACGGTGAATCAATTCGGGAATGGAGGAGTTGAGTGGAAGAGCGTAAACAACCCGTCTTCTCACAAACGGTTGTCCAAAGAGATGGCGAGCTATATTAGGTGGTCCAGTGAACTGGAGTCGTCCTGTACCGGCAACCCGTCTTTAAGCCCCTCACTCCCCCACACCCCTTGGAGGGCGGCATTGTTCCAGCCAGATTCGGCTGCCAGAAAATACGGAATTGGACTGCATGCTCTGCCATACTGCAGGACCCCTGGCGGAGATGGAGCAGGCGCTGGGTAGCGTCACGGCCGCTGACCGGGTGGTCAAAAACCCTGCACATCTCGGTGGTGAAGGTCAGGAAGTGGGAGCTAGCGAGAGTGGATCAGGTAATGAGTGCGGAATGCGAGCGGGAAAGCGAGTGATTGGCTGTGAGACAATAGGAATAGAAAATAAGAAAACAACATGGAGACCATGCCCAGCCTGCACGGAGAGACAGACAAGGTAAAAGGAAAAACATGACATGAAACAAGAGGAATTGGGAAAACAAGGAGAATGAGAGGAAGGTGGGCTGGAAGGGAACTGTTTTTCTGTTGCCGGTATTTTAAAACGGCACTTGTGGTCTGCTTGGCGATTCTCACGAATATTGCGTTTGACCAGTCAGCGATATTCAGTACTGCAAGCTCCACCCCAATAGTTTGCAAACCATCGAAAAGTACTATATTGCAAAGGGGACAGGAACCATGCCCCAGGAACCAAAATTGGCCCTGGTTCCAAGACTTTTTATTTAACCAGTTTGTTATTCTTTATTTAGATACTTAGTAATTATTCATGTTACTTTGTTCTATTTCTGACATGACGTGTTACATTAATGTTATTAAAAAATACTGTGGTTTTGAATAAGGATACTCAACGATTGATTGATCTGTTCTATTGATCTCAGCTGATGGTTATCACCTATTATGTAAAATAGCGCTTAATGGTGCATCATTGTGGCCACCTATGAGTATGGCAATATATGATTCTTCAGCTTTTTCTTTTTGGACAATAACATTGTTTATCATCATTTTTCTTAAAGCAATATCGTCAGTAGGGGAATGTCAATATAGCCCAAGCCTAGTGTGTGTGCACGTGTGCATTTGTGTGTTTATGTGTGTGTGTGTCTGTGTGCATGTGTGTGCATGTGCACGTGTTTATGTGTGTGTATGTGTGTGTGTGTGTGTAGTATTTTCCTTATGAAGTGAGGCAGAATCTCAAAATGAGAGGAGAGCTCCTGTTAGAAGCCCACATATTTATCCACTCCTTTCCTCACCTTAATTCTCCCTGCTACCCAGAATGCTTTGCTAGACATCACCTCCCAGCAGAAAAGAGTGATGCAGGAGCATTTATTGCTTTTGATACGGCTGTGACCCAGAAAAGCCCAGGCTATCCATTCAGACCCAATACTCCTTTTTCAACCACAGGAGTACTTTGCATATGTGACACATGCAGTTTTGCCTCTTCCTGCATGATAACATTTTTAATTAAGCATTCATTAAGAAAGCAACTTGAGTACATACTTTTGGATCGTGGTCAGTTCTCTAAATGATCTTAAGGAAGGAAATAAAGCATTCATAAAATGTGTTTCTCCTCAAGATGATTCCCTCTACCTTTCAATGCATGCTCCTTAGTCTATCAGCTCTACTGAACTGTAAATAATATGAGTGAGCAATGAGCTTTCACCGTGTAATGTCTTTACATGCATGTTTCATGATTACAGCACGTATGATAACTCATGGGAAGTTTCAGAAACTAATTCATGCTAATTCCAGATTTAGAGAAAGTGCTTGGAGAATGCTTTGTCTCACTTTTGCTTTTCCCGATGTGTGTGGGTGGGATTACGCCTCTTCCCCAACAACAGTGGAGAGAACGGGGCCTGGTAATGCAGCAATTCCTCAAGAGGAGGGAATTCCTCCAAAAGGGATTACAAGGGATTTAACATCCAGTATCCTGGCAACTGCATGATGCAAGAAGCTGTTTACTTATTATCATAGCCATCTTATTGCAAGTGTAAAATCATTTTTGAGGTTATATTGAGATGTGTGCGTATGGTTTGTCCCTGTATATAGTTAATCATGAAGGGATATGGCTCAGTGGACTGGAGGTTCTTGTACTAAATGCATGCCTGATTACAAAATGATTTAGCCTGGTGTTTCCATCAGTGCTGCTAGCAAATTCAGCTCAGTGCTTGCTTGGCTCTTAAAAATATGTGTTATGGTAAAGTTTACCAATACATTTATTTTTACTTTTATTTGCTTATCAAATTGTTGTGACATAAAACAAACACTTCTCCATTTCTCATCTGACCTTGGCCTCATAATGTTATAGACATCCATAATGTTATAGACATCTATATATGTGTAATATATTTGTGTGGTTCATCAAAGGAAGTACATTTCCATGAATGGAATGGAAACCATACTGGTGTTACGTTCTCAGTTACGTCGCGGTAAGGACCCAGACGCGGACCACAGGATAAGGCAAAAGGCGTAGTTTAATACTTGCAGGGGTCAAACCAGGAGATCAGAATTCAGGGAGGTACAGGAACGACAGGCGATAGGGCAATGAGGGACAATCCAGAAAGTCGAAAAACCAGGGAATCAGAGTTCAGGCAGTACAAAGGGATCAGGCAGGAGAATGGTCGATATACAGGCGTGGTCAAAAACGAAAGGCAAACTGGACAGATAAGGGCAAGGCAAAAGAATAGTCGTACAAAAGGGTATCGCGGAAGCTAAAACAGATCTCTGGCATAAACACAGGTAGCAGGCACAGGAAAAGTAATACGACGTTCTGACACAGACTGGAAGTAACACAGGGCTTAAATGCACAAGGTACAAATGACACAAAGGGAATCAGGTGTGTGAATGGGCGGGGTTCCAAACGAGACAATGAAATACATCTGGGAAACAATGAAACAATCACGGAGACAACTAGGGAAAACGCGGACTGGATTCCAAACATACACACGATAACAGATGACCTGGAGTTTCAGGAAATCGTGCATAGATTAAGATGACAGGGAGAGAAGATCAGATGCAGCTGAGAATGATTAGTAAGGACAGAACAGCATGAAAATGTGCGCTCTAATATGTTAGTGAGATTAGTAACTATACACACCCCTGCCGTTAGTATGATTAGTAAGTATATACAAATTAGTTTGTTAATGGAGTTAGTAGATCTTATCTATCATTAGTATGTTAGTGGTAATTAGTAAATCTAAGTGCACAGAGATAGGTGTGAAGCAAGAGGGAACCCGAACACCAATGAGATCACCCGAATGGTACAGAGACGTAAACAGGGAGTGACAGATCAGAAGTAAACAAGCAGACAAAGGACAACTAGGAAAAACTGGAAAATAAACAAGCCAGAATACAAACTAAGAATAAACAATACATTCAAAATAAAGATACAAATAACAAGCAGAACACAGATCCTTACAACTGGTCTCTCTGACTGGAGAGAATTGAGCTTCCACAATGTGTAAAACTATTGTATAAAGTGTCTAAACTGTCTCCATAGAAAGGAAACATTTCCAAATCCATTTTACTGACTAACCAGCCACCAAGAATGCAAATTAAATGATCAAAGCTAACACTTCAGGACTTGTTTTCAAATTTGGTGCATTATGTCATGGTTCGTGGGTTTTTATTTTATTTTCCGTTGCGGTTCTCGTCCTTATTTCCCGATTGAGAATCTATCTGATTTTTTCCACGTTCCGTTCCAGGGTTTTCTTTTCCTAATCATTGTTTTAACCTGTGCCTCTATCTGCGGGGTATTTAAGTTCCTCACTTCCGCTTCCCCGGTGCTTCTTTGTCATTCGACATTGCATTGAGTCAGGTATAGCCAGGTACTAGCGACCTTGTGATATGAAATGCTGTTTATGTTCACAGGGGACTTGCTATTAGCTTTTAGTTCAGGTATTGGTATTATTCCTCCTGTTAGCGTTCTGTGCTATTTATTTTATTCTTTGCTGTTCTCTCTGAGACGGTTTTCTTTGTTTGTTTTTCATCTTTTCAGCCGCCCCAACTCTTGTGCCGAGGGTGTTCTTTTCTTTGCTAATTTTCATTTTGGCTGTTTAGCCACAAGGAAGTAGTTTCCTGTCTTTTCTTTCTTTGTAATTATTATTTAGTTATTCCCTTTATTGGTCCTCACTGCGTGAGTGACTTGTTTCTGATCGCCATAACTTCGCGTTTGATTATCCACTAAAATCCATTAGTGGATAATCAAACTGCATCTAAGACATAAGAAAGACACACACCTTTTCCAACACCTGTGCTGTCACAGGATATGTAGGCTCTTACATGTTTCATATTTAATGAATCTTAAAATGTCCAGGGTAATTAAGGTAGGCCTAATTACTTTACTGTGGAAATCCAGACGACATGTTATTGGGGAACCAAAGAGTTTCAGGCTTGTAGCATATCCTCTTTTTTGCATTAAATAAAATGGCACAGATCCGATGGGAGAATATGCTCACAACTATGAAAAAACGACAGGCATTAACTTCAGATGAATGCCGAACACTGTTACAGTGACCTCTTTACACCTATCCTATGAAAAATTCCAATGGAAGTGTCTGTCCTTTAGTCCAAAAAGCTTGTCTGGGAAGAACTGTTTGTACATTAACATTCAAAGAGTTAGGAAAATACCTTTGGTAGAGCATGATGATGTAACTTCCCAGGTAGTTTTAAATACAGTTTCTCATTTCTCAAGTTCACTCTTGTTAAACTCTCAATTAAACTGCATTCAACTAGATGAGACATTTTTTTCTCCCATGAAAACTCTTCAAAAAAGAAATTATACAATCAAAATATTTAGCTTGTTCCCATGTGCATATATGTACATTGTATACAGTATATCTGTCATATATTCCCTATTAAAGTGTTTTCTATACCTGTGTATACTTTATTATATTAAAGAGTATACATTTATCTGATTACCAAAGAAAAACTGAATGTCCTTTTGGTATCATTATTATTACATATTCATTTATTTGAAAAACATTTTTTAAGACAAATTTTTTTGATTATTTTTGTACCTTTACCTAATATTGAAGATTAACATGCTTATTTTAAGATGACAAAATTGCATTTAACCGTGTGGCATGTCACATAAACAAATAGACAATTAGAATGACATCTAAATTGAGTGATATTAGAGCTGTTTACAGAGGTGCTACCAAGTCACATAAATTGGAGTCCCAAGCAAATCTCAAGTCCAAAATACCAGTCCAAATCAAGTCACAAGTCAACTTATTCATTTTCAAGTCAAGTCAGGCCAACAGAAAACTAATTCCAGCTTCATTTTTGTTCAGATTCATAAATTGCTCTGTGATCATAAACTGTGGGCTCATTAAAATTTTGATGGCATGGCTGAAAAGAGTCATTCCCCAGGTCTCTATTGCAAATGAGAACTTAGTTGAGCTAAATGAAAGCTCGCCAGAAGTCTAACTAGTTTGATTGGTTTCCATGTGCATATTCACAAAACTCTCAGCTCACTCTCTACTTAAACACAACTACCTCTATCCTTTCCAACCTGCTTTTGTATGTTGAGGACATCACAATGACCTATTTGAGCAACCGGTTAAATAGAAATGGCTGAAATAAAATATATCGATGAATGCTAATGTTCTTGTGTATTATTTGTATTTGTGTACTTCCAGTGTGGTATAATGGGTTGGGAACTGTGCTTATAACCTAGAGGTTTTCTTTTCTGGTAGGATACCGCTGTTGTACCCTTGTACAAGGTACTTAATCTGAATTGCTTCAGTATATATCCTGCTGTATCAATGGATACTATGTAAAAATGTAAAAAGCTGTAAGTCACTCTGGATAAGAATGCCCATACTGTAATGTAATGTACAAACCCCAATTCCAAAAAAGTTGCGACAGTATGTAAAATGCACATAAAAGCAGAAAGTAGTGATTTGTAATTTTTAAAAAATACCTTATAAACTCATTTTCCTATAGAACTATATGGAAAATTAGTCAGGAAAAACACATCTACTTTATATCTGGCACCAGAGGGATGGTTTGACGCTTGTTTGATACCGGGGACCCTTGATGACTTACAGCCATTTAGCCAAACATGGGTTCCATACTATTCCCGTGTAATTTAAAGCTTAATCTAGTCCCACCCCCAATTCCTATAGAGATCCATTCAAATGCAGAGAGGTTATAGTATCACTTGTAAGAGTACCTGAAAATAAGATATCAAGAGTCTTTAGATATCCTTTTATACCCAGTCATAATAGAATCACCTGTTTACCTGTGGAATGTTCCAAACAGGTGTTTTTAGAATTTCCCAGTTTTTTTTTTGCTTCTGTCCCAACTGTTTTTGGAACGTGTTGCTGGGATCAAATTCTGAATTAGCGTATATTTACACAAAACTATAAAGTTGATAAGGTGAAACATTAAATATATTTTCTTTGTACTGTTTTCAATTAAATATATGTAAAAGACAATTTACAAATCACTGCTTTATGCTTTTATGTGCATTTTACTTACTGTCCCAACTTTTTTGGAATTGGGGTTTGTAATTTGTACACTGACACAGTTGTACAAATGTATACATAAAGAGGAAAAATAAAATAAAAACATTGTAGATTTTGCCTGAAAATAACATTTTAATTACACTGACTGAGACACTTCCTGCATATGTTATTGGTTCTATTGAAGTACTGTATTTTTTTTTGCTTTAATATTCAAGCATATTTTCCCATAAAGGGGTTCAATTAAAATTTTTGGCAACACAAAAAGTACAAATTACCGCTGCCTCGTTAGAGGGATATGAAACAGATTGAGCAGAAGATGGAGTGAGAGACAGAAAGAGAGAGAGGGAGAGGGAGGGAGAGATGGAAAGAAAGGGAGAGGGGGAGGTGGAGAACTACAGGCTGATTGCAGAGCAGGTTGAGGTTTCAGACTTCAGAGTGATATGACGGTATGGACTCCCTCCATTTCTGAGCTAGATATTGAGAGAAAAAGAGCGAAAAGCAGACAGTCGCTGCTCTCAGCCTTGCTTGTTTGCGTGTGGCGCATGAAACATTACGGTCCAAAGGGAGCGGGAGAGAGAGTTGAAGAGGAGAGGAGATATCTGTGAATGTTGGAGGGGCTGGGTTTAAAAAAAATGGATAAAGTAAATCGGGTGTTAAAGATTGTGAGGAGGATGTCCCCCAGGAAGAGGGAGCGGGCCCCCCCGGCAGACCCGTGGGAGGCGGAGAGCCCGTGGACCTGTGAAGATGGCTTGTGCTCCCTCAGTCGCTGCATCTGCGGTAAGAGACTCCAGGACAAACTTTATTCTCCCGCAAACTCCAACACCCATGAGGCTCACTGAGTCTTACCTGCTGGTCAGTTTAGCTCTAGTGCCAGTATCTTATCTGTCGGATCGACCACACGCTCTGTGGTACCAGTGTACGTTAATTACATCTTTTTTTTTTAATTCCTAAAATTACTCTAGTGGCGTGGTACCTGTGTCCTAACATCAATGTTTTTTTTGTATTTTTAAGACATAAGAAATAAATGACTCTAGTGGCATGCTCTCAAAATGCAGGGCAGATATTATGTTATGGCTGTGGTAGCTTATGATGAACTCCCACGTCTGCATTTGTAAAAACAGAACATCCTCTAAAGTCTCTTCAGTGAATTAGACTGAGTGGCGCAGTAGCATTGTATTAAACGGTGCTACGGCGGTGCATTTTGTGGCTAAATTGTCTTTACGGCAACCTGCAGCTGAAGAACTTTTGCGGTTTACCGCTCGCAGTGCAGTGTGCAAATCTTCATTTTCTCTGGGAAAGAGTCAGCATCTCCCCAGGAGATGCTGGAAGGCCATTACTACCCCCTCCAGGGATTTCTGATTCAAGCTACTTACACAACTGCCTGGCATCAGCTTTCACATGAGCCAGGGACAGAAGTGCCAGTATAAGTGGCTCATTTTTTTTGTTCTTAGTGGGCGTTCGTGGTGCTGCTCAATGCTGCTGTTCAGGGAGGATTAGTAGACCTGTTCGATCTTACCCAAGAGCCTCACTCTCTCCGTCTGCAAGGCTTTTACTTTGAGAATTAAAGACGTGAAAGTTCAGGGGCTGATGATAGGTTTTCCTTCAATGTGAATAATGGGAAAAAGACACAAAATACTAAATCTACTGTGTGATGTGAATTTTATTAACCAAAATGGTGGTTATGAGTAGTGCTCACAGTTCATACGAGAATTTATGTTGTGTACAGCAGTATGTAGTTGTATAATTTGATAAGTTACATGTATTATATATGTATCCCTAGAGCGATAGAGAGAGAGAAAGAGAGTTAGAGAGAGAACATGTTGCTTGCATATGGAATATGTTAATTGTTTGTCTCTCCTGCAGCACTCAGCCTGGGTAGAGCTCTTGATCACCCATGACGGTAGTGCTGTGGGAGGACAGTGTTGTGTGAGGACAGTGTTGGGTGAGGACAGTGTTGGGTGAGGACAGTATTGTGTGAGGACAGTGTTGGGTGAGGACAGTTTTGTTAAGCTTAGTTAACTAAGTCACATCTTTACTCGCTGGCCTGAGAATATTGATTGTCAGGCCTGGCACAATTGCTCTTATTCCTCTGGGGAATGCACTCATGTTTCCCCTATATTGTAAGTCACCTTGGATGAGAGTGTCTGCTAGATGGATGTAATCTAATTTATTAAAATACATTTTATTTGAAAATAAATTGAAGTTAAGGTGTCCCCCTTCTTTCACACCACACATCTCAACACACAAGTGAATCTTTCAGGGCAGAAAATTGTAAAATAAATAAATAAATAAACCCAAAATATTACAGAAATGTTTTAAAGGGGAATTCCACCCAAAAATTATGTTTGGTTTCTAGAAAGGTAGCTCTCCTCTTGATTAAAATGAGCTCTCAGCCAACTTTCTACCTGTAGTGAGAGCAGAGATATAGCCCCAAACTACTGCGCAAGTACCAGTTACTTGCTTTAGAATGAACTACAACAGCCACAAATCTTACTGTTAAGACAACAGGTTTCCATGCCCATTGAATGACGTTACAGAAGCGGAGGCCAAGGGGCTGGGCATTTTACTGCTAGTGTAGTGCCTGCCTGTCTGCAGCGTTTCTAAGTTAAGAAACGAGAGAGGCCACGTAACTCGATGTCAAGTTAACCACTAATGTAATAGTTATACTGAGAAAATACCACCATCATTAGCTCAGTCTCCAGAAAAACGGGGGAAATAAGGCCCTTCATTTATCTACGTTTGGTATCGTGAAAACATTAGCCAGAAGTCTGTAACACTTAGCTAGGCTACACACCCTAGTTCCATGTCGGAAAATCAACCTCTAGCCTACCTCCTGTTTTTCAGTAGCTATGAAATATTTTGTATCAACCAACCTGCTGATACAAAATATTAAACACATACAATTAAAAGTTAAAACATCATTGTTGTAGGCTACTTGTTAGCCATTTTAGGTATGTTTGCTAGCAAAACCCAAACTTTCCCAGTGCAACTCGAACACACTGATGTCGGTAAAAACATGGAAACGACGCATTTATCACCCCAATATCCGACCTCCTTCCATTAACGAATGCATGGTTAGCGACCATAGCCTACTCCATGGCAACCATTTAAAAACCAATTTGTTTCAGGCCAAGAACCCCGTTGCTAACAACAGCTAACGCACTAGCCCAGAAAAAATACATTGCTTCTGTAATAGAATGCTCAGAGCAAAACCGTTCAATTATGGTCAGCTAGCTAATGTTAGTCTATTTAATGGTCATGGATCATAATGTAATGTTAGTTGACATGGTTCCTTACCGGGTGATTCAATAAGGCAGAGGAAGATGTAGGCTACAGGGAATCAGGGAATACCGGAGGAGCTCCAAGTCTGTAACACTTTCTAGGCTACGAACCCCAGTTCCATGTTGGAAAATCAACCCCTACCTCACCTTTTTCAGTAGCTATGAAATGCTTTTGTATCGAGCAAAATGCCGATACAGAATATTAAACATATACAATCAAAAGTTAAAATATCATTGTTGTAGGCTATTTGTTAGCCGTTTTAGCTATGTTTGCTAGCAAAACCCAAAGTTTCATGGATCATAATGTAACGTTAGTTGACATGGTTCCTTACCGGGTGATTCAATAAGGCAGAGGAAGATGTAGGCTACAGGGAATTGAGGAATAGTGGAGGAGCTCTCGAGTCCTGTTTGGTTTAGTTTGCCAAAACATCTTTAGGAAATAACGTAGCCTATCAATGTAATTTTCGGACATTATAATAAAATAGCAATGATAGCTAGCTTGATCTACGATGTGTCCCTACCACAGAACGGTCCCTATTCAGAACAGTGAGATGCAGGCAGCAATTCTTCCCTCGCTGGCTCCGCCTACTTGTTATGTAATTTATACGCCCACTTGAATACACTGTAGTCTTTCAAAAACTAGGAAGTGGTAGAGGTATATGCGATTTTGACATATACCTCTACTGAACTTTACAACACAGATTTTTTTTTGGCCAGCCACAAAGACTTAATTAGTTGCGCCTTGATCTGTTCAATAAGGTTAATGTTGTTGTTGGGTGGAATTCCCCTTTAATGACTAAATTCTTCAGTCTCATTGAAAATTAATGATTGATAAGAACTGATATTGATAAGAAAACACTGACTTGACATCCTTACAGCATTAACTTACTGCTAAGCTACGTTGCATACTCGCTTTAGGTGGTAAGAATGTCGAGAGGACACACACCCATTTCTACAGCTATGCCTTCAAGTTGGAATCTCATTTGCATACTGAGCCAGATTTTTATTTATTTATTTGTTTTTTTTAGGAGAGTGGGACAGTTCGTCTTCTGTGTCTATTTTTATAGCTTTATTCAGACAGGGAGAAAGCAGAGAAAATAACAGAGAGAAGGGACCACAGCTGAGTGCCATGGAGGGGATTAAACCCCCACCTGCACGTGGTGGGACTATACCACTCAATCTCACCGCAGTGTTCCATTACTAAAGTTCCTTTTTCTGCATGACTAATATGTAAAATGCAAAAGCGCATATGATTCTTAATCATCTCCGAGTGCTTTTCTTTCAAATTCCTTCACTGTGTCAGTGAGAAGCGATTATTTTAGGTAAGACAATGTACTATGTGGCGACCTCAGTAGCCGTGTTCCAGCGAGGCCCACATTGGTCTTAGCCCACTTTCTTCTGTCAAAGTGTCTTCACTGCTTTTGGTTGTGCTGTAGACCTCAGGAAACAAAACCAACAACAAACAGATGAGCAAAAAACACATTAGTCTGGGTTCACAGCTCCACGACGGTAATGAGAAGAACACTGGTGTTTTAAATATTTTATGAACAAAAACAATGTAAGAGAAAAGGCAGAATCCTGCCGTATATATTGTCACTTTTTTTTGTTTTATGCCCTCGATAATTCTCTCCGCCATTCTGCAGCTGTCGGAATTTGCGTCTCACCTGTTTTTGTTTGAAACAGAAATAAGACGAGCTGGATTTTTCTGAAGGCTGCAGCTGAAACTTGTGTCAGCAGGATTTCTGAGATAAGGGAGAGTGTGTGAAATTACAGGGGAAATACGAATGTGGAAATGTGAATTCTCTGGGAGGGGAAGCGAGCCATGGTGAAGTCATCGCTAGTTTGTTGCACATGTGGCATATAAGAGATTCTCCAAATGACAGAGTTCAAGTTCAAACTTGAAATTCTGTCTCGCCACTAGACTCTTTGTACTTATATTTGACTAATAATTATCATATAATACAAACAATTGCTAAAATATATGTGTGCATATTTGGTGTCAGTGTATACAGACAATACATAATTCAAAGGTTTGGTAGTTTTAGTCCCCTGAGCAAACCCTTTTTGAGCTGTTTTATTTTCACAAGAAAGTGGTTGTGTTGTCTTGTCTTGTGTCAAACTGTATATCTTATTTTATGGTGTATTAATATTAAAACACCTACAGCAGGGGCGGTGACGTTACAGCCAAGCTTATTTTCCAGCTAGACTGTTTTAAAAATAAAGGGATCTATTTTACTTTGACTAATACCATAAAAATTAAAGAAAATTTAAAAAAATAGTTTGCCACTGTTGTCATATTGCAATATTCTATTCAGTAGCATTTGTCCACTAGAGGAAAATGTATAGTCAGCGTGGTTGTGTTATTACCGACACTGTCTTATTCGTGTATGAGCTGTGGAAGGGATATTCTCACTCAAAGGCAATGCTGTAATCAGATTTCATGTACATTTAACAAGATGAGCCAATCCATCAACAGCAGTTAGCCTTTGGAAAATAATCAAAAGATTTTCTATATTCCTGTCATGTCCCAGGACAAGCTATTCACTACATACTACATCTCCCAGGGGCCATCTGCATGACTTCCCTCTGTTCAGAGATGAAAAACGTCCACAGTGTTTTTGGGTGAATGATACCACTAGATGCCATGTCCTTTCACTTACATTTAACGGTAAGGTTTGTTGAAAAGGTTTTCTGAATACAGCCACCACACAAAATTGTATACGTTGTAGTTTCAGCTCACGGCTATATGCAGTGCAGCTGGACCCAATGTAAAATTTTGTAAAAGTAGAAAGCTAATTACACTTAAACATTTAAATGAATTATCCCAAAATTACTTTTTTAAATTTAGCACATGTTGTTCTATACAGTCCGATTATACATGCTAATTTACAGAGTGGGATCTCTTGTACTTTTTGTTTTACAGTACTATTACAAGGGGTTATTAACTGGTTTACTGGTTTTAGACTGCTATGGGGGATTCTCCTGTCAGTAAGAAAAAAATATTTAAACCTATAATATATAATTTTTTCATAATTTTTATTTATTTAATTAATTTAAAATAAAATTATAAACCTCCAGAAATTATAGTGAAAAATAAGTTGAAAGCATCCCAATCAATACCAAATTTGATTAACTGTTAAAAATCTTTAAGAGCATCTGGACCTTTTAAAAAGTCTGTGTATGCAAACTGTATTTTCAAGCATCTTTGTTCCAATATAATTTAGACATTGTTTATTTTTAGACATCCACACTTTTACTTAGCAAATCTAAATTCCCATTCTGTACTGTTCTCATACTGTAAGTTGCCTTTTCATCAGTTTTATTTTACCTGATTTGAGCGAGCCAGATGATTAATGATTACTGTCAGTTTGTTAAGTGATCTTTTCCACAAACTGTCACACTGCATATAGCAGAACATGCTTCCCTTCAGGAATGTGTAAAATATCTGATTAGGGGACCCCACACTCTCAATGAGCAGCTTCAGCAGGCTTTGAGGCATTTTGTAATGCTTTGTACTGATGAGGAATAAAAATAGAACATTTTTAAATATCCCAAGAAAAATAAATGCATGCAAAAAAAAAGGAATTATACGGATGCTTAAAATAACCATGCAAATTAAGAAATGTACGCATACAAATAATGACAACAAAGACAGAAGAAGAAGAAAAAAAAATCTACATCCTCTTCATTCTTAAAATAAGCTTCCAGATAATACCATCATGTACTACTGTATAGCTACATATAAATGTAGAACATCCACAGTACTGCTACATAATTAACTGCCCCTGGGATTCTGAGATTATTAGCTAAAAATATATTAAAATATTGCTGGCCAGCCAAGTAGTATCAGAGGAAAAATCCTTATTAAAATTATCTCGTGGGTTGGAGTGGGTGGGGAGTGGAATTCTAAGCTGTAAATTGTTGGTCAACAACATCAAAGTCGACAGTGTTGTGAATTAATCTGAATATTATGATTTGACTGTTGGAAACACTGCCCCCACAGGCCAAGAGGACAATTGCAGCCAGTTCTCACCATGATTGGATGATTGGCAACTAATGAAGGGCAACTAGGCCCAACTGGTAAAAGAAAACTGTTCCACTCATTCCTTGTATTCAACCTGAGGCTGTGTCCGAAATGGCTCATTATTAACTAATCCCTAATCCCCAACTAGCGAATGCCCATATAGGCGCTAAATAGTGTACTAAATAACCAATGAATTCGGACTGCAGACATTGTCTTTTGTCATTGTAGAGATTGATTTAGGCGCTATAGGCATATGTATTTACGCCACGGCATAGTTGCGTAGTGTAATTGCACAAGTATCACAATTTTGCTTGCTAGCCTAAACGAATATGCAAAACTGGGCTTCCCTACGTTATTTAAGTAAACCGTGGGAGGAGGTCATGCAAATAGATTAATTGAGATTTACTAAGCCTGAAAGCAAGTTTGGGAAAGGTATTTGCGGGTGCATTTTAATACAAATGGAAAGCAGATATTAAAGGACACGGAATCGATAAGATGACGGCTGTCATTGTAGCAAGGCACGTACAGGTGTGTTTGGAATATCCATAACTGAACGTTCTAAATGATTTCGTAACAATCGGGGCTAATTAACTGGAACATTCTAGCTTACGCTCAGAATAACCAAAAATGGAGTTTGTGGATACATAGGCTGCCGCTACATCATGAACAGTTAGAATAAATATATTTTTATTTTCATCCAGTGAAACATAACAGGGGCATAGGTTTCATTTGAACATTGGGGGGGGGACCACAAACAGTACGTTTTCTTTGTGATGATAATGGAGGAGGACACTAATAATATACCATCCAACAGTAGGGAACCATGACTATTGGACTTAGGCCCTCAACCATTCCCATGAGCAAAGCAATGCACATTGTAGCCTAGTGCATTGCGTCTCCTACATCGCCAACATTGTTTATTACACTTGGAGCTGTAAGGAATCTGATTTCTATCAAAAATAACATAATTGAGAAATTGCTGTGGTCAAGGCCGTTTCTAGACTGCTTTGATAGGGGAGGGGGGAAATCATGCTATTTTATGACATTAGCGACAGACAGGTTAGCGAAGTAGCTCACTAACCTCTATAGAATCAATCTGCCAGCTTGGTATTTGGCTTGGCTGGCTGTCAAAATTCAACTTCACAACAGTCACAATCCTTTAGTAAATCCGGCCCTGGATGTATTCAACACCAGGCTTGATATGGTGCTGGATACTAATCTAGTTTATAGGGGAGTGCTAGGTAACCTTTGGTTAGAAAAATTGTTGGGCTGAATAGCCTGTTCTCATCATTAAGTTGTTATGTAAATGCTGTGTATTATTTAATTGTATGTAGGGTTTTGTAGTTATGTACATATTTTTCCTTTTTGGTGTTGGTTTTGTGTAAATATACTTTTTTTTTTAGTCCTCTTGTAAGGGGTAGCGTGGGAACGAGGAACCAGACGCGACAGTAGGGGGTCAGAAAGTGCTCGACTGAACACCACAAAGCGGGAGGGAAACCCCGCAAACAGGGAATAACAATACTACAAACAAATAATAACTCTCCACACCAGGAGAGATACCGCTACAACTCAAAGCGACCCGAAGAGGGCGAAAAAACTCTTAACTAGATATTAAAGCAAACAACAACGAAAAACCCTATAGCTCACAACGAGGGAGCCGAAACACATAAACAAGAGGTAATAGAGACGGAGAAGACAATCTGTCAAAGACAGAAGACAGGGGTGGAAAAAAAGAGACAGGATAGAAACGACTAGCCTATTCTAAGTTTCTAACTCTTGAACACATGCACCCTTGTCCCGTGGAACCACAACACGTTGAGGTGATACGGTCGACGCTTAATGTCCGCAATAACCCGTAAATTACCGGCTTTCCTTGTCAAAAGATTGGCAATATGGAAGCGTCTAACACAGGTGACGCGAGGTTTAAATAATGACAGGAACTACAGAACAGGTGAATACACTGAGTAGCAAACCCAAAAACATGAAACGGACAAAGAAACCAAGAGAAGAGACGCAACACGAGCGCTCCCCAGGGAAGTGGTCAAAAAGGGAAAAGCAGGCTGAGAAACCATGACACCTCTCTGTGTTCCAGCCCTCTTGGTGTTCCAAAACTTCCAGTCCTCTCTGTGTTCCAGAACTTCCAGTCCTCTGTGTTCCAGAACTTCCAGTCCTCTGTGTTCTAGAACTTCCAGTCCTCTCTGTGTTCCAGAACTTCCAGTCCTCTCTGTGTTCCAGAACTTCCAGTCCTCTCTGTGTTCCAGAACTTTCAGTCCCTTCTGTGTTTCAGAACTTTCTGTCCTCTCTGTGTTCCAGCCCTCTCGGTGTTCCAGAAGAACTTCCTGCCATCTCTGTGTTCCAGTTCTCTGTGTGTTACAGTCCTCTCTGTGTTCCAGAAATTCCAGTTCTCTCTGTGTTCCAACCCTCTCTGTGTTCCAGACCTTCCAGTCCTCTCTGTGTTACATTCCTATCTGTGTTCCAGAACTTCCAGTCCTCTCTGTGTTCCAGACAATCCTGTCCTCCCTGTGTTCCAGCCCCCTGTGTTCCAGCCCCCCTCTTTCCTATGATTATATGGTTTGATTAGTAATGTGTTTTGTTGAAAATTCTCTGGGATCTGCAGGAGAGCCTTCTTTTTACCTGCTGTCTACCTGTCAGAATAAAGGGGAACCGTCCACTCCCCTCAAAAATAAAACCTAAAGTTCAGCTCTCGTAATGGTGACAGGTGTGTAATAACCTTGCTCAGTGAGCGATGAGGGAAATGGGGCCACAGACAGAGCAAGGGTACAGGCAGGATTCCTGAGCATATTTGTGAAGCGATGTATCGTGACAGAATCCGTTGTTTTTAATGGTATTCATACAGTACTAGCTGAGTGTTAGGGAAATTAATGTGTGCATGTACAAGATTTCAGAGACGGGAACAGTATACATGAAAAATGTGGGCGTTAAGTTTCCTAGCAGCTATGTGCATTAAAGGGATAATGCTATTTGTGGAGTTTCTTATATTATTTTCGGTTGAATGCATATTCGAATGGCCCCATCAGTTTTTGTTTGTGATGAAGGATATTTCCGATACTTACCAAAGTTTATGACAACTTTACAATGGCTGATATGGGGAAAATCATGGGTTTCAAGCAAAGGAATATACTTCATGTAACTCAAAATCAGCTTGTACATTGTCAAAAACATACCCTAAAACTGAAATGCCAATAAGTGAGCTATTCTTTTAAATATCACCTTTTACCAGCAGGGCCTTTAATGTCTAGAACTTCAATTGAAGAAATGTTGGTGGGCCAGTAGGAGGCGCTCTTCCATCTGGACCAATTAGAAATCTACAGCACAGTAAGAAGAGGCCTTCATTCAGATGAGCCATTGAAGGGAGAGTTCACTATGTAGAGTTCCTGATAATATTTAAATTTTAGTATTTGATTTTGATTGGCACAGATAGTTTTTGAAAATACCCTCAAATTAAAGCTGACAGTCTGCACTTCAACGCCTTAGCTTAGACAATTGTCTTGTATCCTTTCAAACTCAAAAAGCTAGTGTACAGAACCAAAATAACAAAAAATGTGTCACTGTCCAATGAATTATGTTGCTCACTGTAAATGTATTAGTTCAGTTTACTGTTTATCCATCTACTCAAATAATACAAAGCACTTGTGGTGTGTCAAAGCAGTTACTATGAAATTGTCCAGCTGTGTCCAACTTACAATCTCTCAAGCAAGAGATGATTTTGATGGGAGACTTTTTCACTATTACACATTACCAGTGATTAACAAGTAATTCTGTTCAATAGGTAAAATAATGTGTTTTATAAGAGGTTTGAACATTGCCAGAATCAATCTAAAGATTTAGCATGTTGGCAGCAATATAGGCTAGGCACTGCAGGGATTCTAGTGTTCTTGAAAACTCTGGCATTGAATCAGTTAACCCCAGTGTCCTGGATGTCTACTTCTGGCCACTCTAACCATCCCCATAAATCTGATTACAGAATACTAGAAGTTGTGCAGCCATTCTGTTTCCTCGGGTTATCGTTGCAAGAGAATGGAGTTCTCAGTTGACCTACCTGATTAAATTAAGGTGAAATAAATATGCAATAAAAATGCAATGATTACTCTCCCCCTGGGTGGTAAGCAACAAACACAACAATCTCTCTCAGATTTTCCACCAGCCTCGATAAGGCACATTTCTCACACATTGTTTAGTCTATTTATGTCTACCTATTTTCCAGTCTCACATTATAACAACCAAAACCTGTGTACGAAATAAATACAGTATTAAAATATTAATACCGAGTTCTGCTTTGCTTAATATCTCAGTGTGACATTTAATACACTTAAGCACCGCATTCTGCAAAGTGATGGCTTTGTGAGTGCTAACCCCCCTCTCCTCCCACGGAAAAGGTTTATTTCTCCTTTTCTAGTTTGCAGTAGTACAGGCAAGTGCAAATCAGAACTTTAAGTTGTCAGGTCTCCATGGGGATTTCTAATCCTGCTGTCTGTAGGGTCTCTCCCTGGCCGGTGCTAGGGCTGCTAGCCAGTCTGCACTGCTTCAGTCAGCATTTGATAGCAGTGTGCTAGGCTCATCCACACACAAAAACACAACAAAAGACCACCCAGCAGCCCTCTGAGATCTTGTTTCAAAGACCTGCACCTACTGTAGCACTTAGCATTATCTTGTAAGCAGTGACGCTAAAGGTTATGACCCTACGGGCCCCATCTTACTTAGCGCCGGTAACTCAAACGCAAGCGTCTTTGTTAGTTTCAGACCGACGCAGTGGTCATTTTACTGTCCAGTGCTCATGTTGTTTAAATAGCAAGTTCACTTGCGCCCATAGCAAGTGAACTCAGCAGGTTGGTCTTAAGATGAGGTGTGGCCAGGATCATTTTCGGCATATTGCTATCTTGAGACAACAGAAAGCGCTTGCTTTAAAACCACCACATACCTCGTCTTTAGTCATGTCGCAGTGGCTCAATGTTAATTATTCTAATGTTAGATTTGACATGGAACAGTGACTATGAGGTTAAAGTGCAGACTTTCCACTTTAATTAGGGCATCTACATCCATATTGGGTGAACCGTGTATCAATTGTAGCCATTTTTATATATAGTCATCATATTTAATATTTGGTTGCATATCCTCTGCATGCCATTACTTCCTGATGTCTGTGGCCCAACAAAATCAAAAGACTCTTGATATCTTATTTCCAGGTACTCTTAAAAGTGATAGTATAACCTCTCTATAACTATCAAGAGTGTGAGGTATCAAACAAGCCTCAAACCATCACTCTGCTGCCAGATATGCAGTAGATATGGATGGATCACTTTACGGGTTGTTTCTCCTGACTCACTTTCTTATTGAATTCAATGGAAAAACAAGTCAGGAGAAACAATCCTGACTTATTTATTTATATAATGGCTACAATTGCTACACGGTTCACACGGATGTAAAAACCCTCTATGTAAAACTAATATAAAGAGAACCCCAAAAAATTCTAGTCATCTACATATCTGATAATGACAGACAGCTGTGAGTGACAGCTTAGGTCTGTCGTCTCATCAATCTGCCAAAAGAAAAAGGGACCACTACCTTGTTTTATTTAATTTTTGCTCTGCTCTGCTAATAAAGCGTCATACCCATATTAGCAGAATTCTCCCTTTCATTATGCCCCCTGAATGCAAGCTCTTGCATGTCTAAATGCAGTAGCAAGTGTCAATAAAACCTTTAAAGGCTATAGATACATTTTTATGGAGACAAATATATATATTTTTTATAATACATCCACAGAGCTTGATGAAAGATGCAGACTAAAAGTATTGCTTTTCCCTAAAAAGAAATATTGATTATGAATTTATCATTACAAAAATTGGTTTACGGGCCTTAAAGGAGTGCAGTGTTTTTCTCTGTCTAAGACGTGAGATTTTGGTTCCCGGCTCGAACAAGCTCCTGAGCCAGTAGTATTACGACATTGGTACCACACCCACCTCTGTATCAGGAGTCTCAATCGGTTGCCAGATCAGCTAGTCCGACAGTGATGGTGGAATTTGATGCCAAGCGAGCGTACGGGGCTCCACCACTGGAGCTGTCATCCAGCAATAACGTTAGACCCAAGAAACCCCAGTACCAGTCCTTAATGACAAGAACCGGAGCAAGACGAGAGTCAACCTTGGTTCGGCATTTAGTCGTTGGAGGGAGCTGAAAAAATCACAATACTTGAGAAGCTACGCAGAGATGGCCACTTATCTACTTGACCGGTAAGCTAATGCATTAGCTTGGAAGCAAACTATCAGGTGATCAGATCGATCATATAATGTTAGGTATTATCTTCCGTGTTAAGCTGGGGATCGGACCGTAATTTCTTACAGCATGACCAAAAAAAAAATTTCTATGGCATTTTGCTTTTCTCTCACACCGAGACATTAGGCGTTAGCCATTAGCTTGAGACCCAGATAGCGGGTTCCCAGCATACAGGTGCAGCTCAAAAAATATGAATATTGTGAAAAAGTTCAATATTTTTTGTCACTCATGTCAGAAAGTGAAACTCATATATTATATAGATTCATTACACATAGAGTGAAATATTTCAAGCCTTTATTTCTTGTAATTTTGATGATTATGGCTTACAGCTAATGAAAACCCAAATTCAGTGTCTCAGAAAATTAGAATATTACATAAGATCAATAAAAAAGGATATTTTAAACAGAAATGTCAGCCTTCTGAAAAGTATGTTCATTTATATGCACTCAATACTTGGTTGGGGCTCCTTTTGCATGAATTACTGCATCAATGCGGCGTGGCATGGAGGCGATCAGCCTGTGGCACTGCTGAGGTGTAATGGAAGCCCAGGTTGCTTTGATAGGTCGTCTGCATTGTTGGGTCTGGTGTCTCTCATCTTCCTCTTGACAATACCCCATAGATTCTCTATGGGGTTCAGGTCAGGCGAGTTTGCTGGCCAATCAAGCACAGTAATACCATGGTCATTGAACCAGCTTTTGGTACTTTTGGCAGTGTGGGCAGGTGCCAAGTCCTGCTGGAAAATGAAATCAGCATCTCCATAAAGCTTATCAGCAGAAGGAAGCATGAAGTGCTCTAAAATTTCCTGGTAGATGGCTGCGTTGACTGTGGACTTCAGAAAACACAGTGGACTTGTGCACCTTTTCCTACCACACATTTTCCTTCCACTCAACTTTCTATGAATACGCTTGGATACAGCACTCTGTGAACAACCAGCTTCTTTAGCAATGACCTTTTGTGGCTTACCCTCCTTGTGGAGGGTGTCAATGACTGTCTTCTGGACATCTGTCAAGTCAGCAGTCTTCCCCATGATTGTGTAGCCTACTGAACCAGGCTGAGAGACCATTTAAAGGCTCAGGAAACCTTTGCAGTTGTTTTGAGTTAATTAGCTGATTAACTGCCATGGGAATACCCCCTACTGAAGACCTTCCCCCTGGCCCAGAAGCACCCTAGGCTCAGTGGAAAACTCTCAACCGCCTCAGAATGAGAACGGGACGTTCAAAAGCTGCTCTGGTCAGATGGGGATACAAGACTGGCCCAACCACCTGTGAATGTGGAGAAGCAGAACACACTATGGAGCACTGCCTTGTCTGCCCTCTACTACCCAACCCTTGCAGCTCAAAAGACCTTGCAGTGTTCAATAAAAATGCAAAGGACTGTGTAAAAAAATGGGAAACTGTCATATAACCACCACGCTTCAGAGAAACGAAAGAAGAAGAAGCTGATTAGAGTGTGACACCATGAGTTTCCAATATTGAACGTTTTCACAATATTAAAATTTTCAGTGTAGTATAATGGTTAAGGAACTGGACTTGTAACCGAAAGGTTGCAGGTTCAATTCCCAGGTAGGACACTGCCGTTGTACCCTTGAGCAAGGTACTTAACCTGAATTGCTTCAGTATGTATCCAGATGTATAGGAATGGATAAATGTAAGAAGTTGTGTAAGTCGCTCTGGATAAGAGCGTCTGCTAAATGCCTATAATGTAATGTAATGTAAGCCATAATCATCAAAATTACAAGAAATAAAGGCTTGAAATATTTCACTCTATGTGTAATGAATCTATATAATATATGAGTTTCACTTTCTGAAATGAGTGACAAAAAATATTGAACTTTTTCACGATATTCTAATTTTTTGAGCTGCACCTGTATAGTGTCCCCTTTAGTTTGTGTTTTGGGATAATTCACAATTCGATACAAAAAATGAGGCAGGGGGATGAGAACGATTTCAGATTTACGGAGTGCCTACATGAACGTGCTTTGCGATATGCGTTCATGGCTTGCAATTGCGATTTCTACGTGAAACACTCCAAAAAGTGCAGGAGAAATTGATCGCATTTCGCAGATCGCAGCTCGCACGTCGCAACTTGTTCTCTGCTCTCTCGCTTCACAGCTCCACGCTCGCAGATGAGCTTTGTGCTCACGCGGATGGTTCTCTGCTCGCTTGCTTCATAGCTCCACACGCGAGGATACTGTTCTGTACGCTTGCTTCACAGCTCCGCGCGCGCGCTATTTATGGAACTAAATAAACTTCATACCAGTGCCTGAGTTAGCGGACCACTCCTGTGGTGGGAGGGACTCCGCGGGGGAGAATCGTTGTGTACAAGCGGCCCCGGGCAAGTTGGAATCACATTCCGGAACTCGACGGGGTTGTCGCGGCATATTCTCAAGTGGTTGCTGCAAGGGAGATTGAATAACATAGGGGTACAATTGGCCACTAAATTGGGAGAACACAGGGGGAAAAATCTGAAATAAATAAATAAATTATAATAATGTTTTAGAGTGTATACTGTGCAAATTATTTATTTTGCAGTGACACTGGATGTTTTTGGCAAGGTGTCATGGTAACACACGTCATGTAAACTTGTTAAAATACACAGAATTAAGTTTTTGAGAAACTTCCTATTTTCTTTGGGAGTCCTTGAATTTCTGAGCAGCCTTTTGCAGCACTACATGCAGAAACATTATTGTTCTGAAGATTTTTCAGGCTAACCCTGTAGCAGCATCATTACATTACATTACATTATAGGCATTTAGCAGACGCTCTTATCCAGAGCGACTTACATACTTCTTATTACATTTATCCATTCATACAGCTGGATATATACTGAAGCAATGCAGGTTAAGTACCTTGCTCAAGGGTACAACGGCAGTGTCCTACCTGGGAATCGAACCTGCAACCTTTCAGTTACAAGTCCAGTTCCTTAACCATTATACTACACTGCATTATACTATGCATCAAAGATCCAGCACCATATTTCACCAGGGTGAAACACCACTGTGGTAAAACTGACCGTATAGCTGAAATTCAGTTTCATAGGAACACCTGGGGGTTAAATGTGGTGTTGTATAGGGGATGACACAGACTAGCCTGTACTGTACACACATTATGCACGCTTACTTTATATACATTTATGTTTCCATTCTTTTCTCAAATAGCCTTTGGCAAAGACTGTTTGCTATTTAAATAAATATAGTCCAACTTTTACCATTTATGGTGGTATACCTGGCTTGATCCATGCTCTAATGGAGCTGCTACCCTTTGCTGCCTGCTGTAACTCCCTGGCCTTTCTCTAGTCTCTCCTATCTGGGCATGGCACTGCAACCATCAAGAGTTGGTACAGCAGGGCTATATCTGTTCTTGTACTCTCACTAAATCACTAATTAGCCTAGTTGTGTTGGGGGATCTCTGTGTCAGAGACACAGAGGGAATATTGGAAGTCCAGATGCGATAGCTGTGCAAACTGAAAATGTTCGAAAGAATACCACCGACGGACAATAATCCGTAGTGGAATAGAGGAAAATAACAAAACACAAATAACCTCGCAATAAGAACAAGGAACTCGATCTCCGAGCAAAAAACAAAGAAATAAGCTATACGCTTATCTAACTCCTGTTAGTGGAGCAAAACAAAAAGGAAAACACAGAGAGCTCAACAGAACCCCAAACATTTCTTAGATAAGAAAGGAAAACCAAAAGAAACGAGAAAGCTTCTGCTCTGAACTTACTTTCTAAACTTCCTAACCTTTCTTTTTAAACTAGCTTTTTCTAACTAACCTCCTATACCTCTTTTACCGGCTCGAATGTTACGTGGAATAACATGGAAGCAACGAGAGAGGCAGGAAGCGGAGTATAAATAGTCAACGGAAATTAATAACAGGTGAACTTACTAATGACGAGGCGAAAGCAAAACCCCGTCGCAGAACAAAGAAAAATCCGATAGATTACCGGTAACGACAAAAAAGAATAAAGAGGACGCGGAGATAAGAGAAGGAAGGCAAGATCCATGACAAATTCAGTATTTTTACACATTTTAATTTTAGAACTTTACGTTTACGTTTCTATATGTTGTCCATCAAAGTTACCGACAAACATAACATGTTGTACAGGTTCCGATAACGAGAAAATACTAAACTAAAGAAAAAAAACGTTGAAAACTCGAAACGGGCTGCCAAATCAAACATATAGTTAGAACTTAGTTATGAACCGTCAGTCTGAATAATGCCAGATTTGGTATGTGTTGACAGTGAATGTATTTGAATGTAGTTTACAAAAGAATAGCTATTAGGCAAAAACATTTATGCTATGTTTATTATATATATTTTTTATTTTGTCAATATCTTTCAATATACGGTCAATTGAAGTCTGACAGGTGCATCAATGTGAAATTTATGATATTCATCCTTATCGTAACCAATTAGTACTCCACCAAGTATGTAGCTGGTAGTTGCAGTTAGTAGCATCAAAGATGGCGAAATGGCAGCCATTTCAAATACATTGTTCACAAAATTTCCCCCCTCAGAACCTCTGTGCCATTTGTCCTGAAATTGGGACACTTGGTACATAGGCGTACTGTATATTCTTATACTTCAGGTGGTGAGATGAAAAAACACAGGGCCAAGTTACATGAAATAATTTAGGGAGCATTGGGTAGCATTGCTTTGGAATTGAGCTTGTTTAATTTGTGTGAGCTAAGATAGCCAATATAGTTTGTTGTAACTTGGCCTCATTTTGATATCAATACTTTTATTGGCAGGCCTCGGTTTTGCTAGTTTTATTATAGACAGTGCTTTGTATGATGTGAGTAACTATTTTTTGTACATTGAAAAAATGTTTTGTTGATATTGCATATACAGTGAACATAACAGCACAGAACTTATCCGTACACAAACGCAAAAATTTGTCTCTATATCATCTTAATGTTTCGTTATTCATGTAAATAAATGACCCAAAAACTGCAAACGTAGAGGGTAATAGTATCCTGAAAACTCACAATGTCCACAATTTAATTGCAAGATGAGTCCAGCAAACCCTTGTGCAAATATAGTGGTTCTGCCACTGTGCTTCTATGAAATCTGTGTGAAAACCTGTGGGGCATGGGTAAAGATGATGAGCCTCCATATGGTGTTCTATTTACAGGTTTCTGGGTACTTTAAGCAACGCTCTCCACAAAAACACATGATGTTTTTATGATCAAGTATTTTATTGTGTAAATAAAAACAAACAAACACAATTCCCCCCCCCCCCCCCCCAATAAATAAATAAACCTCAGCTCCCCATTCAATAAAAAAAGCAAAACAACATTTAAAAACAAGGTCATAATAATAATAATAATAATCTGTTGATTTTGGAGCGCTTCCTGTGCAGCTTGTGCAGGCTGTCTGCAGGCACCCGATTGACCAGAGGGAGGCGCTGGAGTGTGTTCAGACTCAGATGCCCCTGTGATCCCTCCCTTACCAGGTAGTGCGATGAGCACTTTAGCTCTGCTGTGGAATATTCTGGACTCCATACCAGACAGTGAAACCCATCCATCCACACACTAGATCAGGGCCTTAACAGATACCAGACCATGAGTCCCATCTGCACAGTAGATCAGGGCCTTAACAGCATGAGCAACCCTGCCAAGTAAATAATATTTTTGCGATGCCGATCCCAAAATGTCGGCTGTGTGGCAAGAAAATTCTTCAGTGCCTTGTCCATAGAAAGACTGCAATCTGCAGGCAGCTGCGCTAATAAGCATATTTGCCTTAGTTGCTTAATTATGAAAGCCCACAGGACTGACAAGAAAGGCCTCGTCCCACTTTTTTTTTTCTAGGATGAAACAGTCGTGTCCTTTGATTTATATTAATTTCATCACCATGCTCAAGCTGTGCTCCCCCCAGTATGCTACAAGCTCTCAGACACAACGTCTTATGAATCCTCCACCTGTCTCTATTGATGCGCAGTCGGAGGACACATGGTGCTTGTGAGCACACCTCTGTGTCTATCATTACAGGTGATGGAACACTTTGGGACTCACTTGTTAGGGAAAAGAGGGGAGAAGGCAGAGTAGTGATGAACTTTGGGACTCACTTGTTAGGGAAAAGAGGGGAGGAGGCAGAGTAGTGATGAGCTTTGGGACTCACTTGTTAGGGAAAAGAGGGGAGGAGGCAGAGTAGTGATGAACTTTGGGACTCACTTGTTAGGGAAAAGAGGGGAGAAGGCAGAGTAGTGGTGAACTTTGGGACTCACTTGTTAGGGAAAAGAGGGGAGGAGGCAGAGTAGTGATGAGCTTTGGGACTCACTTGTTAGGGGAAAGAGGGGAGGAGGCAGAGTAGTGATGAACTTTGGGACTCACTTGTTCGGGAAAAGAGGGGCGAAGGCAGAGTAGTGATGAACTTTGGGACTCACTTGAATTGAATTGAATTGATCTTTATTTCGAACATGATTTAAAAACAAAAAACAAAAAGACGAATAACGAAAGTACATTTATCACTGTTCGAAAAGGAGTAGGATGAAGCCTAAGCTTATCATGCCCTACCCCTATCCGTCACTTCCGAGTAAGAACATTGATTTATACTTAAATTACCTAATATAGAATATCCATAGTACTAATAATTTTTCCATTCTTAACATTGAAACAACACAAAATAAATAAATAAACATCAGTATCTGCAATGTAATACAAAAGAAAGAAAAGAAAACAACAGATTATAATCCAGAAGATTGACAATAGTGACCTTCTCTTTCCTCATTTTGGTAATTAGCAAATATCTTTCTTTTATACATTTTTTTAAATAGAGCAATATTTCTGTTTTCCTTCATTTTATCTTCTAGCCCATTCCACATGGTAATTTCATAGAATGATATGCACCTGCTCCTGAGATTGGTGCGAGCATAACCTTTATTAAAGTTGCAGTTACCTCTCAAATTATATCCCTTATCCCTCTCTATAAATAATTTTTGAATGTTACCTGGGAGTTCTTGAGTCTTTGCTCGATACATTAACTGTGCCACTTTAAATTTGAATAAGTCCATAAGCTTTAAGGCATTTGACTTTAAGAACAAGTTGTTTGTATGATCACGAAATCCGACCTTGTGTACAATTCTCATAGCTTTTTTCTGTAGTATAATCAATGGTTTTAAAGTGCTTGTGTATGCATTTCCCCATATCTCCACACAGTAACTCAAATATGGTAAGACAAGACAACAATACAGAGTATACAACATCCTCTGTTCCAGAATATGTTTTGCCCTGCACAATGCTCCAATACTCCTTGATACTTTGGTTCTAACATATCTTATATGAGATTTCCAACATAATTTACTGTCCAATATTACTCCTAAAAATTTTATCTCATATACTTGTTCAATATTGACATTATCTATTGTTACTTGCACATGTGTATCTATTTTGCGGTTTCCAAAGACCATCAGTTTGGTTTTGTCCACATTCAATGATAGTTTATTAATGTCAAACCATATTTTTAATTTGGCCAATTCAGTTGTAATAATCTCCAAGAGTTTCTTTAAATTATCTCCTGAACAAAAGATGTTGGTGTCGTCCGCAAAAATAATACATTTAAAAATAGTTGACACCTTACAAATGTCATTTATGTACAAAATAAATAATATCGGGCCCAACACTGACCCCTGTGGGACTCCACAGGTAATGTCTAGGTTTGATGATATGTGATTGCCCATCTTAACAAACTGTTGTCTATTAGAAATGTAACTTTTTAACCAGCTCAATGCCACACCTCTCATCCCATATCTTTCCATTTTATACAGTAATATGTTATGGTCAATGGTATCAAAAGCTTTTTTCAAATCTATGAATACTCCTACCGCATATTCCTTGTTGTCAATACAGTTAGTTATTTCTTCCGTCAAATCCATTAGTGCCATAGTTGTTGATCTATTTGTTCTAAATCCGTATTGGCTGTCAGTTAACAAGTTGTGTTTCTCAATGAAGCTATTCAGTCTCACAATGAAGAGTTTCTCCAAGATTTTAGAGAATTGCGGTAATAGAGATACCGGTCTATAATTTGTAAAGAGATGTTTATCTCCTGTTTTATACAGTGGGATAACCTTAGCCGTTTTCATTCTGCTAGGGAATGCACCAGTTTTAAAAGACAAATTAAAGATGTATGTCAGAGGATTTACCACTCCATCAACAACTTCCTTAATTAAGGTCATGTCGACGTCATTCCCGTCTGTGGATGTTTTATTTTTACAATTTTTTATTGTATCTATAACTTCTTTCTCTTCCACCGCTCTCAAAAACATTGAACTTGGGTTAATTTCAATGCCATCTCCTACTGCTCTACCCTGCTCTGTCGGCGGGTCACTGATACCATCAGCCAATTTCGGTCCTACATTCACAAAAAATGCATTAAAATCATTGACAGCATCTCCCATGTTGTTTATGGTCTTGTCATTATCCATGAAGTGTTCAGGATACTTTGTGTTTGCAGGTCCTTTCCTGATAATACTATTTAAAACAGTCCATATTCCTTTACTATTGTTTTTATTTTTCTCTATTAAATTGTTGTAGTATTCCTTCTTGCTCCTCCTCATAATTTGCGTCAACTTATTTTTATATCTTTTGTACTTAATTTCTGTCTCTATGGTTCTATGCTTTATAAATTCTCTATACATCAAATTTTTCTTTTTACTGGCATTTTGTAGTCCTTTTGTGATCCATGGGGACTCTGTATACTTATGCTTCCTATTGCATTGCTTTAGTGGGCAGTTGTTATCATATAATGACATAAATCTTTCTAGGAATATATCATATGCTATGTCTACGTTACACTCATTATACACACAATTCCAGTCTTCCATCAATAGATCAGCTCTGAAAGCACTCAGGGATTCTGCTGTTCGCACCCTCCTGTATACTTTACTTCCATCCTTTACATTATTATAATCACAGTCATAAACCACAAAAACAGGCAAATGGTCAGTTATATCATTCAACAATAACCCACTAATGATATTGTTTTCCAAGCTATTTGTGAATATGTTGTCAATGAGAGTAGCACAGTGTGATGTTACTCTGCTTGGCTTGGTGATCATAGGAAAGAGACTCATACTAAACAATGCATCAAAGAACTCATCAGTCTGTTTATGTTTGTTGGGATTTAGCAGATCTATGTTGAGATCACCACAGATGAAGTACAATCTCTGATTTATATTGGCAAATAATCCCTCCATAATATCCTTAAAAATATCAATGCTGGAGCCAGGAGCTCGATAAACACAACTAACAATTACATTTCTTTTTTTACCCATGTCAATTTCTACGGTAATACATTCCATTACATCAGTAATAGTTCTAGTCATATTTTCTTTCACCTTATAGCTAAGATTCTGGTCTACAAACAAGGCCACTCCCCCTCCCTTTTTATCCACCCTGCTCTTGTACTGGAGTTCATAACCATTCAACTCAAAATCGGCACCCTTCTCAGAGTTAATCCAAGTCTCAGAGATAGCTACAATATTGAATGGCTTCTTAAATTTGTTTAAGTACTCCTTAATATGTTGAAAGTTGGCATAAAGGCTTCTGCTATTAAAATGGATTATTGACAGTCCTTGATTTACCTTGATTCTGGCATTAAATTGGTCATCTGTATAGTAATCACAATTGTTGTTTACATTCTTAAAGAAGTTGCTTTCAGGGTCAATGTTATATTCAAATTCATGCATGTTATGTTCCGTGAGTTCTGTATCAGAGGAGCCTAATGCCATTTCGGTCCACAGTCATTTCCACAGGTAGCCTGCAGTCCATAGTCATTTTCACAAACATTTCCACAGGTATACAGTCCATAAGTTTAGACATTGTTACCTTGTGTACTTGTCGACTGAGTGTCACTGATACTTGTTCAATTCTTCTATGCTTCTGATGACCATCACTTTGGATTCCTCTGGCGTTCCGTTCAGCTTTATGTAGACTTTGCAGTTTGCTGTCCATGTAGATTGGATCTTTCTATCCTTTCGCAAAAAGCGGGCCTTCTTGGCGATATCCGCATTCTTTTTAGTTAAGTGTTCATTCAGGTAAACGTCGGATCCTTTCAGCATTTTCTTTTGCTTCAGTAGTGCCGTTTTATGTTTTCGATTTGCAAACCTCAGTATTACAACAGGTTTGTCACTCGCCCTTCTCAGCGGGAGTGGGTGACAAGCCTCTATGCTGTGCCCGTCCACTTCTATGCCCTTGGACAGGAAATAGGCTGTCACCTGTTGCTCCACGCTGTTGGAGTCGGCCTGATTGGACTCATCGAAACCCACTGTCGCTCGGGCAAATGACCGGGGTTTAATCGCAAGTCCAGAGACAATTATGTCATTCATTCTCGTGTACTGCTCGAGGTCTGACACTCGATTTTCCAAATGTGCAATTGTTTTCTCCTTCTCGTTGATTTGTAGTCGTAGCATTTTAACTTCTTCCACCAAGTTGATAATTGATTTCTGCTCCAGTCTGAGAGCCGCCATTTCCTCAGTCAGAAAGTCGAGCGCTTCCTTAAGCTCTTTTTCCATTTTCGTCGGCATGGTAAAAAGTTAGTTGGTGTAACCAAGTGGAGAACTAAATAGCCTATTTGTAGGTTTAAACCCCGTAGGTTTTAAACTTTAAACTCTAAACAAACAAACAAACTTTAGACAAACCAACGGAGAGGGATAGAAAGTTGAGCCATGCACTCGAGGGAATGTTGCTTTACATACACTTGTTAGGGAAAAGAGGGGAGAAGGCAGAGTAGTGGTGAACTTTGGGACTCACTTGTTAGGGGAAAAGAGGGGAGGAGGCAGAGTAGTGATTAACTTTGGGACTCACTTGTTAGGGAAAAGAGGGGAGAAGGCAGAGTAGTGATGAACTTTGGGACTCACTTGTTAGGGGAAAGAGGGGAGAAGGCTGAGTAGTGATGAACTTTGGGACTCACTTGTTAGGGGAAAAGAGGGGAGGAGGCAGAGTAGTGATGAACTTTGGGACTCACTTGTTAGGGAAAAGAGGGGAGAAGGCAGAGTAGTGATGAACTTTGGGACTCACTTGTTAGGGGAAAAGAGGGGAGGAGGCAGAGTAGTGATGAACTTTGGGACTCACTTGTTAGGGGAAAAGAGGGGAGGAGGCAGAGTAGTGATGAGCTTTGGGACTCACTTGTTAGGGAAAAGAGGGGAGAAGGCAGAGTAGTGATGAACTTTGGGACTCACTTGTTCGGGAAAAGAGGGGAGAAGGCAGAGTAGTGATGAACTTTGGGACTCACTTGTTAGGGAAAAGAGGGGAGAAGGCAGAGTAGTGATGAACTTTGGGACTCACTTGTTAGGGAAAAGAGGGGAGAAGGTAGAGTAGTGATAGGCAACAAAAACATCAACAACAGGAAAACAAAAACGGCAACAAAAACAAAAATGGCAACAACTAAAATAAAGCTTGTTGACGCTACTTTGGGATTTAAAATGGAATATGCTGTATCTTTATTACAGTAACTATCCAGATTTCTTTTTTTTAACTAAGAGTACCAGTTAATTTGAGGACATTGTTGTTGCGTTAACCTATTTTTTGCTACATGACCTATGTACTGTTCAAAACAGAGGGAGCATTGCTCTTATTCTCCTTCTCCCTGTGAATCACAGAAAATTATGTCTGCATATGGCATCATTAGTCATTCTTTCAGAACTGCTCTTGATCACTCAAGTGCATAAATTCAGACCCCAAATGCTGACCTTACCATAGATGGAATATTCTTTTGTTACAAGCTTGCTCGTTTTTTTACTGTGTGGAATTTGAATTTCTATATTTTTTTATATATCCTTTTTGTTTCTCAGCGTGTTGGCCTCTTGAGCAAAAACCAATTTCAAAAAGTAGGGCTTGCTGGATCACACAAATATATACTTGAATGTTTTTGTCCATAATATCATAAAAATCACTGACGCGTGCATCCATGTTGGTTTGCTCATTCCTGTAAGAGGAGTGAGTTTGATTAAAGGGGCATGGTTGAAGAGAATGATTGCTTTGAACATGAAGTATGGAGTCGCCGTTGAGGAGTGATCAGCTCAGACACAACTAGTCATGTGTGTTAACAGAAATTATCAAGAAATTGTATCCATTCCAGCAATGTGCACAGCTGGGGAGGTGACTGTAATTGTCGTGCAAATTGTGGTTGTATTATTGTACCTGCATTCTAATTTTGATTAATAACATAAATAATGTTATTTTGCCTTAATGATTACACTAAATACAATAAAGCTGTCAGGTTGGCAACCCATAGGTTCACACATATTTTCCCTTGTTTTATAATGTCCTGCTTATAGAAATGTGACCAACCTGATTTACTGGTAGCGTAATGCTTTAAAACAATCCACTTTTCCAGGAAGACCCTGAAAAGTGTGATTTACAGCAGGGGAAACAGACCTGCTCCTGCATGAAGTTAAAGCGCACATGCAGAGAATGGCATTAAAATTAATTGTGAATTCATTGTGTAACGTGCAGCAAATTTGTTTTCGTTTCTAATTAGACGCTTAGTTATCTTTAAAATCTTTTGTTCAGTTATGGAATACCAGGTGAAATCAGAGGGGTTTTAATAAGCTGAGAGTATGGAAACCACGTCACTGTAATTAAAAAATATGAAGAACGAAGAATAGCTAAGGTTACAATTCAGTTAACACGGTGTCATTTATCTCCGTAATCTGTGTTGTAATCTGTGACATCTGAAGCGCATTTTCAGAACCAAAATGTCCGTCTATTGCAGTGCGCGAGTTTTCAATTGAATGACAATTCATGCATTAGGTGTAAATGACAATTCGCGCATTAGGCTTAATATAGGTGTTATCAGCAAAGTTTTCAATAGATTGCCATTGTCCCGTAACAGAAGATTGTCCCCCCGGAAGATTAGGCTACAGGAACTATTGATGTTGATGGAGCGTGCTGAAAGCAATTTAATATGGCATGTCCCTTCGCTGAGGGACAGGATTATGTGGTCTTTGACTTATGGACCCTTTTATTATTATGAATTTTTTTGATATAGCCTACACAATAATAATATTTCACATTGTAATCTTGATATTTTTGTCATGCTTGTGCGCGCCCCTGTGTGTAACAGACAGGAGGGTGTACGCGCGTTGTGTAGACGCACTTATATGCGCCGTTAAAATAACATGTAAACAACTTCGACATGACTTTAGACCAGGGGCCACATGTATAAACAGTGCTGAGCAGAAAAATTCCCTCAGAAAGCTGCATAAGCAAATTTCCACACAGAAATTCAGATGTATAATATAACACGTGCTGTGAGAATCTGCGTAGCTCTGCACGAGATGGACACCATGCGTACGCACTGTTTGGAGTCCGTGTGATATGGCGACACCGTGACAGAAAGGCAGAGGTAGAAAATGCTAAACTTTTTTTAAGCAGATTTCAGACTTTCACCCTGAACGTTCTTTTGCGCATTCTTTTACTCAGAGTTTTATACATGTAGCCCCAGGTTTGGGATGGTTATACCGCAAGTGCTTTCTGCTGCCTCAAGATAGCAATATGCCAAAAATAATCCTGGCCACTCCTCATCTTAAGACCAACACGCCCAGTTCACTTGCAACTGGCGCAAAAATACATGGTATTTAAACAACGTGAGCGCTATGTGTTGTGATGAACCCAGCGCCGGGTGTAAGATAGCAAAGACACTTGCGTTTGGGTTAGCGCCGCTTATCGCTGGGTGTAAGATAGGGCCCCAATATTTTTTTATACCCAGTCATGATAGCATCACCTGTTTACCTGTGGAATGTTCCAAACAGGTGTTTTTTTTACTTGCCAGTCTTTTTTTGCCCCTGTCCTAACTTATTTGGAACGTGTTGCAGGCCTTATATTCATAATTATCGTATATTTACAAAAATCAATAAAGATTATAAGGTAAAACATTAAATATCTTTTCTTTGTACCGTTTTAAATTAAATATATGTAAAAGAATCACTGCTTTCTGCTTTTATGTGCATTTTACATACGGTCCCAATTTTTTGGGATTTGAGGTTTGTATTAATAAAACTCTGTAAGTGAGATCCTGAAGGAACCCCAGGCCGAGCAAATGTTGATGGGTGGAACAATTTTGACGATACACCGCCCCTCTGTCCACTTCTGCCTCACATGCGCATGTGTTTCAAAAAGCTGAAATAAATCAGAGAAAGGTGTTTACATGCACCAAAAAATCTAAAGTTTGGGCAAAAAAAACAGATGTGTTAAATGGGTTTTGAAAACACGGATTATGACCTTACATAATCAGATACTGGTATCTACATGACCATTTCAATAACCAGAGTATTGCCATAACTGGGTTCAGATCGGAGTATTATTGTGCATGTAAACGTGCCCACTGTTGTATTCTTTCTAATGCATTTGTTGTCTGCTCTGTAGCCGTCTACCGATCATGTCGCGTTTTTTTGTAATTTGTGCTCTTATATACAGTAGGTCACGGTGTTTGCTTTTGAAGTCTGCTCTGTGGCTGCTATTGCAACTTTGTATTTGAAAGCACATCTTGGCTATAGTTTCGGCAGTGTGTTGGTTTAGAAAAAAATCTAGAAAAAATCTTCTCGAACCTTGTCGTTTAAATGACGTGTAAACACTTTTTTTTTTAATTATTATTTTTTTTTTACCCCATCTAACGGTTTATGGATTTTCCCAGCTTTGCACATCTCTACAAGGAACTGTTGATGGCGATTAGTGGGCAGTTGCTCATGACTAGTGGGTGGGCCGCCCACTAATGTCTATGGTAGGGGAAACACTGCAATCTGCATACCCTGCCTTACAATGTGCAGAAAAGACAAGGGGGGGTGTTCATTCCTAAATCACAGGTAAAAAAGCGCGACTGATAAGAATTCTAAAAGTGTATCTCGAAAGATAGGCCACAAAAGCGGAAGAAACCGCACCAGGAATGGGTGAAACAGAAGAACGGGAGCAAAAAACTTTCCTAGCACAAGGCAAATCAAAACAACCTCAAAAACCACTGTTTATCCATATCTGGATAAACAGCGAGAATAAATAACAAAAGAACCTCATGTACTAAATAATTAGGTGTAACAAGAGGTTGAAAAAAAAAAAACCCAAAAGAATACCCTAGAAAACGGATGAAGGAAACAAATAGAACATCAAACCTGTTCCCTAAGCTCTAGTAAGAAAACAGCTGAACACAAAAGGTAAACAGGTCGAGAGTTATAACGAAAGGATAAAGAAAAGATCAGAAAGAAATTAATAAACCAATCTAATCCTATAACTAACCGGACTTGCAGCGTTTCTTATTTGTACAAACCAGAAATGCAGTGACCTATATATACCTGTACCTATTCTTATACCGTTACCGACTTTGTTTTGTCAAGAAGCTTAGACAATATCGAAGTGCAGGAAGACGGAAGTCCTGAGCTATTTATAACCAGCAGGAAACTCAAAACAGGTGTGAGGAATAATTGCCGGGCGAGATTCAAGCACCGGAACGGAGGCGGAAAAAATCTGATAGAGCCTCCAACGACGCCAAAATGAAAACCGAACACAGAAACAGCAGAGGCCGCTAATAACCATGGGTGGCTTTCCCAAAGCGTTTTGCAGCAATAAGTATGTCGTGAAACAATATACTTGCCATTCACGTAGCTTTCCCGAAAGGGCTCGTAACTCAAAGAGATTGTGAAATGTGTCGAGAGTTCAAGACAACATTGGACTAGTATTTAATACAAAACAAAGGTAACCCGACAAACGGGGAAATAAACGGAGAGATAAACGAACAGAAACTAGAGTAGAATGGAATCTAACCTAAACTCTAGGAAGTTCCTGAATTACTGTCAAGGACAACAATTCAGTCTCCCGACTATACCTTAACCTGGCTTGGTGAAAGTGGCAAACAAATCTGTGTCTTGAGATGGGGTACTACATGCAAGTACCACCTCTGCAGACAGAGGCCGCTAATCTACGCGATAGATAGATTGATAGATAGAAACAACAATAATAATAGTAGTAGTAGTAGGTCTAGAGCTTAGTCTAGAGTAGGTGCAATCAATTATCCCATCATAGGGTTTATAAGGTCTTGTGACCTGTGCTGACATGTACAGTGGCTACATTCACAATAGGCAAAATCATTTAAATAAATGTAGACAGCAATACATGGATCCTATCAGTTTGCCAAAAGCATCATACAGTTAAGATAATATTAGAGTATTTTGTTTTTCTTTCGTTGTTTGTGTAACGAACGAGGTTCTGGCAGGGCTCGAAGCACAGAACTTCAGGGGAAGAGGCCACCGCACCAAAGATGATGTTATGGTCGGTGGAATATAGGGACCCAGTAGCAAGCAGATTACAAAAAACCGAAGTTTAATGTCAGGAAAAGGTACAAAATCAAAATCCAAAGGAAAGTCAAAAAACAGGCAGAGGTCAAAAACGGGAAGGCACGGCAGAGGTACAAAATCACAGTCCAGGAACAGGGTCACGAGAACATGGGCAGAAGTAAAAAAATAAATAAAAAAAACAGGAGATCAAAGAGACACAAAACACAAAACGAACAAACTCGAAACAAAGAAAACTCTGGGAAAAACCGATACTAAAATCTAACTAACACACGAAACAAAAACTCGGAAAACACAAATACCGGGAACACTCGAAAAAGATTGGCAGAAAGACAAACGCTATTAAGTGTGAGGAAGAGGGACTAGGATGACTGGGTTAAATACACAAGGAAGTGGGAGGGGTTACAAACAATGTAAGGTGAACACATTAGGAGACAATAACTCGATAACAAGGAAATCACGAAAACATGGAAGGGACTCAGAAACAAGCTACAAACAACAGGCTCAAGTTGGAGCGGAACGTGACTAGAATTAAGGAGGCGTGGTCTCAAAGGAGACAGCTGAAATGAGTTAAACAGTATCTCATGGACAGCTCAGTATCGAAGATAGAAAAGATACAGCGAGGAAACTTGTTAATTTTTAGTTCTAACTAAATACAGACAATTAGTATGTTAGTAAACATTTAAGTTAATGGTTTTAGTAATGTGCATCTAACTAATAAACACCCAAGTGATTGTTAGCACGAGTTAGTAATATCAACAATATAAACACAGGAAACGTAAAGCAGGAAGTAAACAGAAAACGAAACTTCGGAACTACAGCGTGAACCCTCGGAAAATCCCGAAGTCACCCAAACAGTGCATACGCGAGACAGGGTAAACAAACACACAAATGCGACTCGGACAACCCACGAACAAAGGGTAATGAACAGATGAAATGAAAAGTAATAATAATGAAAATAAACATACAAATCAGACAGAACTCACACTCAGAACATAACAGATTAATTCACTGATAGCAGAGGAGTTAGGCTGCCTCACGAGCCTGATCGCTACACTTGCTTGTTTTTGGTTATTTATTTATTTATTTTTCATTCTCGCTCTTTTCTTTTTTTTCTCATCATTTTTGTCAGTTAGGTTTGATCAGATTTAAAACGAAAAGCAAAGAAAAAAAATATTCAAAGTTGATCATAACTCTATGATACTTTTGGGAAAGTGGCTGTTAACGATGTGTGATGCTTTTTGCGGTGTGAATCGGCTTTTCTACATCGACCTGTCGGGTCTGTGTTACTCAAAGTTTGTCGTGAAAGTGTGTCCTGAAATATTCGCTCCACGATATGCTTTGGGAAAGAGGCCTGAACATTTCAAGACATGTCTTGAAAAGGATTGTGAAGTGTGTCGTGAATTCTGAAGACACATCGGAATCGGGAAAGCCACCCCATGACAGTAACTAGTCCAGTGCCAATAGGGCATGAAATTCTGTTCATTTCACTATGCTTTTGTGGTTAATTGCCTGTTAACTTTGTCCCACCATTTAGCTTTTAGGTATTAAAAACATGGCTATTGTCAGCAGTTTAACAATGAATTGTTCATTAATTGTTACCAATGAAAATGACATTAGTTTGAGTCATGAAAAATATGGATTGATATCCGTGCATCATAGCTGAAAAAGTTTGTGCACTTCTGCTGTAGAATACAGAAAAAGTTTTATTGAAGTACAAGAGTGAATGTTTAGGCTACATATTTAGGTGTGTGTGTGCCAGTGTGATATCAATGTTTTAATCAGGAACCATCATAAGCAGCATTTATATGCTTTATAATGGACAAAAGTAATTTAATTCATTTTTAATTTTATGACTTCTGAATGTTAGCTTAAGCTACGCTGAAAGAAGTCAAATTTGTGCGTGCTTATCTCAACTCTGAATCTGGCCCTCAATGTAGCTTTTGAAATGCACAATGCAAACGTAATAAATGACAATTGTAAAAAGCAAACACTTTGGATTACGCCTAATAATCAATTGTAGGCTATGAACCTGTTTAATTAGACCCATAATGTAATGATACCAGTAGCCTACTATTTTTTATAAATTGATAAAAATTTAAATGCTATCTATATGACGTTAAAAATGATACAAAGCTAAACACCTGAGCTAAATAAGTTTCTTCCCACAGTCCAAAAACATGCAGGTTACAGACTCTAAATTGCCCATAGGCAAGTGTGTGTGAGTGAATGGTGTGTGTGCCCTGAAATAGATTGGAAACCTGTCCTGGGTGTACTCCTGCCTGCATGCTGGGACAGGCTCCAGCGACCCTGACCAGGAAAAAATGCCTATAATGAAAAAGCAGGTTAGATTAAGATAATGGATGGATAGTTCCGATGACACCGGTACAGACAATAGTATAAAAAATGCAAGCAATCATAAGCAGGAAGGCTGATGCATTGGCGCTCTCTGGCGGACACCAGGGCTGTGTCTGAATATGACCCCTGTTCCCTGTCCACTGTCCCTGTCCACTCAGACCCCTGTCTACTGTCTACTATGTGCCCTGTCCCGTCACTTTGCAAGCAGTGTGAGAAAGAAATTCTTTCCAAACTAGTGAGGAAGTAGTTCGTAATATATATATATATATTTTTTTTTTATTGAGAATATCAATCAGTTAACATATAATGATTGTTACAAAGTGTAGATTATGACTGAAGATAGAATTAACAAAAAAACTAAAAAAAGAGTAGTTTGTAATGAGAGTAATCTTGTAGGCTACCATAGATATGCATATACGCTCTGTCTTTTACGTTTTTACGTCCTGGTTACTTACTGAAATTGTTGGATGAGTGCATCGTTCTGTAGATGAGTGTGCTCCTGAATTCCCTCAACAAAACCCCGGAAATAAGGGGTTCCTCCTGGTATTTTAAGTGCCCCCATTTCTGAGAAAAAGTCGCCCACTCAAAAGCTTTTTGATGAAGTGGACTGAAATATGCGCCCTCAAAAGGGTGTAGGGGTCGTATTCGGACACGGCCCAGGAGTGATGGTGACACTGATGAATACTCCTACTACTACTAATAATAATAATACTAAACATAATTATCAATGTTACAATAATTATCATAATCATACAAAAACAACTAAAAACAAAATAATATTTCCGTCAGGACAACTCACATATTTTAATTACATGTTTTAATGAATGTGCTGTACAATTATTTCGGTTCGCACGAAGACACACAAGTACCGGAAAGGCGTAAATGGCGTGCTGATATAGCCCACGGGAAACCAGGAACAGGTGCGCCAGGTGCGCCAGGTAATGACCAGGAGACGGGAAAACACAGGGCGGACAGCGAAAGTGAAACCAGAACGCCAGCTCATGGCTCCAGAGAACCATAAACACAGAGATGGAAGAAAAGGATTGTCAAACCGTGACACTATATTTATCATTTGTATTTGCACTGTCCAGGGTCCAGCACCTACGAATGATGTATGGCATTCTGTGGTAGTGAATATTCACCAGTCAATATTCAAAACCTGTAAAATGATTTGGGCCAGCTGTAGCTAGGATAGTAGGCCTATGTGTAACAGGATTGAAAACCAATAAAAGACTCGGGACCAGTTTATTTACAGACTTAGGTAAAAATGCAGCAAAATGCTAGTTCCAAGAGGTGTTAAAAAGGAACAATTAATGGTTGGGTATTTGTGGTGTGTGTGTGTGTGTGTGTGTGTGTGTGTGTGTGTGTGTGTGTGTGTGTGTGTGTGTGTGTGTGTGTGTGTGCGTGCATGCGTGTCGGTGTGCGTGCATGCGTGTCGGTGTGCGTGTGTCTTTCTAATGGTCCTCGATCCTACCCATGCACTAGATAGAAGATGTGACATGAACTGAGAGTGGGTGGTAGTCCTGCCTTTATCATTTTCTCCTAAAGCGCAGGGATTAAACCTGCTTTCAGTTTCTCCAATTCCAGCCTCCATCTCCTTCGTCTGAAGGGTGGAACGCAAGACGTTATTTTCCAGCGCGTCATATTGAGTACATAATCCAGTGGCCTAAATATATAGGCGAGGTAAAAAGTATATACATTTTCGGTTTTGAATATCTCACATTCGTAAGCCGTGAGAGAGCCAGGAAAGTACATTGCAGTGCACAAAAAAACTATGAAATGAGGAGCAACATTCAACATTCTGGGGACAGGTGTAGGGGCTGGGTGTCACTTCCATTACTCCGGCTGTATTTAGCTTTAAATCCAATATCGTCTAGGGACAATAAGGTGCTGTTTTACATAAATATGTAAACTGGCTGTGAACAAGGGATAAATACAATATAAATGTTTTTCTCTGGTCCTCACTCTGTTTTTGAGAGACACGGTTTGAGTACCTCTGTAAAATTCTTTGCATATTGAAGAGAATCTTCACCCTAAGGAGGTATTCAGTCTGTTGCAATGTAGCTTCTTCTGTTCTGAAGGGGTACCAAAGAGATAACCGCAGGCAATGAACATCCTCATGTTAAACAAACTAAATACATTCACAAATAGCTGTATTTAAGGGAACAAACAAGTTTGAATTAGGGTATGAATTATTAGGGTAAATATTTTTTTCCCACTAGGTATTTTAAGGGCTTGTATGATTGTGTCCTTGGAAACAAACATAAAGAACATGCATTGATGGTGTTAAACAGGAAGAGCATGATTGGTGTTAATTTTGTCACATCCTTTCATGGCACTGTTGTTTCTTTTTCTCCCAGTTTGAAAATGCCTGTCCCATTGCTGCAGCCTCCCTCCATAAATTCAGGAGAGTGCACACTGGGACAGACCCCCTTTCTTCCCCCTGCAAGCTGAGTACCAGCAGAGCTGTGCAGTCTTTGTGCTGGAGGCCAGCACTAATTATCCCGTTCGTGCAGAGGCTTAATTTTGCCCTTTTCCTCTGTTTTGTACCGTTCTGTTTAAAGCTTTATAACTCCCCATGTCAACATTACACAAACACTAATAATGGCTTAAATTAAAGAAGACCCTTGTACCATTTATTATCATGCCTTAAATTACTTTATTTTCATAATTCATCCACCACTCAAGTTTACCACAAACCCCTCAGTCAAATATGTGAATAAGGTAAAACTCTACATTTTCTGGTTGTGTACAAAATATGAAACTGATATGTATTACTGCCCAAGTCCCACGACTATACTATTCAGCAGCCTCAAGCATGGAAAAATGATCGCTTCGTCGTTGTACAAACGAAACGATTTCTCACCGGTGGTCACTATGCGATGCGTAGAACGCTTTTTGATTTCTGAAATTGATTTCAGATTTTTCCCATTTTTTCCCAATTTGGTAGTCAATTGCACCCGTATGTAATTAAATTCCCCATAGCAACCACTTGAGAATTAGTGAATCTGCCTGCAACAACCCCGTCAGCCTCTAGTAGGAAGAAGGGCGCCGCGTCCTCTTCAGGGTGCAACTCTTCCGAGCTTTTGACCGTGATTCCAACTCGCCCAAGGCCACGTGTATGCGACAATTCTCCCCTGCCGAGTCCCACGCCCCACCCCAGGAGTGGCCGCCAATTTGAAAGTCTGTGCCTTTGTCCGCTGCGCCACCGTGGTTATAACATGCTTTTGTGTGCAAAACCACGGAGACGCAGATGCTTGTCGGCGCATGTTGTTCTGAAATACGCTCGTGACACGCACAGCTCTGACAATCGCTCCCAACTGTCCAACGACCTATATTGTACCTAAGCTAATGCGGTCTAAGGCTGTCAATCAATTACATTGCGTACTGATATGAAGATGTTTTTTTGAGATTTTGCCTGTGTTGAAACTTACACTGTACACCAAATATAGGCAGACAATAACTACATAATCTTAGAAGGTATGTCTGGCTTTAATAATGTTGTTAAGGTCATGACTCTATTCCATACTTTATGAGAGATTTTCGTAGCAAAAGGAAATGTGATGATGACAGAAATTCACTCTAATAAGTGAGCAGGCAATATATACAGTAGTAATTTACCTATATCCAGGACCCTATATGTTTTTATTGTTGCTGTGATAGTACATGATTTTTCCGTGGTGAAAGAAGAACTGTAACCAACTCCTAAATATATTTAAATGTCCAGTAGGGGTCGACCGTTAGGGTTTTTCCAGGGCTGATACCGATACCGATTATTGGTAATGAAGGAGACCGATAACCGATATATGGAGCCGATATACATTTGCAGTGAATATGAAAATTTTTGTGTCAAAATTTACAGTCACACAAACTCCAACACAAAACTTCCATACAGTGGCGTGAAAAAGTTTTTGCCCCCTTTTTGATTTCCTCTGTTGCATATTTCTCGCACTGGATGTTCTCCGATCTTTATACAAAATATAATATTGATTTTAGGGAACCCGAGTGAACAAATGACACATTTGTTTTTTACTTATTTCCTTTATTTAATGAACAAAAAATGCCAACACCCATTTTCGTTGTGTGAAAAAGTCATTACCCCCTTACAATAACTGCAGCCAATGTAGAATAAAGTAATCATTTTAAATATTTGGCGGCATATCCTTTGCATGCCATGACTTCCTGATGTCTGTGACCCAACAATATCAAAAGACTCTTGATATTTTATAACTAGATTTAGCTGTAAATTACACTGGAACAGTATGGAACACATGGTTGGCTAAATGGCTGTAAGTCAAGGGTCTGACGTATCAAACAAGCCTTAAACCATCACTCTGCTGCCATAAATACAGTAGATATGGATGGATAACTTGAAGGGTTTATTCTCTTGACTTATTATTGAGTTCAATAGGAAAAGTTGTCAGGAGAAACAACCCTTAAAGTGATCCATCCATATCTACTGCATCTGGCAGCAGAGTGATAGTTTGAGGCTTGTTTGATATGTCAGACCCTTGATGACTTAGAGACATTTAGCCAACCATGTGTTCCATACTGTTCCAGTGTAATTTACAGCTAAATCTAGTCCCACCCTCCAATTCCCATAGAGATCCATTCAAATGCAGAGACATTTAGTATCGCTTGTAAAAAGACCAGAAAATAAGATATCAAGAGTCTTTTGATGTTGTTGGGTCACAGACATCAGGAAGTCACAGCATGCAAAGGATATGTGACCAAATATAAAAATAATACTTTATTCTATATATAAATGCAGGGGTGCCAATAATTGTGGCCAACATGGTTTTGTTAAAAGGAATTATTACTTGATGAGGAATTTCTTTTTCTCATAATAAATGAACATAAATTAAAGGTTGGATTTTTCTAATTTTTTTCAGTGTGAGATTAAGCTATTTGAGCATGTCTGTATATGTATATGCAAAAATAAGGTTACAATGAACCAGGTAACACTGGATTCCAATGCACATTGTTTTGTAAAAAGAGGTTTGACAAATACGGATTACATTTAGTTACCATTCCTGTATTTAAATAAGTACATTGTGCATATTGGGCTAAGTGCTTCACATTATTTTCAGCCTTGAACACAGAATGGAGTGAAAATGTGTTTCTATGAAGATGTAAGAGAGATTTTCCAAAGAATGTAAGACACAGTTCCTTGTGCTACTTATGTACGTGGTATGAATGCATGAACTCTCCTATTGTGTTCGGGTCAAATCTGACCGATTTACAACTTTCCTAAACCATAAATATTGTATTTTTCATTTGATTGTCTCAAGGCTGTATGTTATCCTCTTATACTAGACATTTGAACATGTAAAAAAGCTGATCACCACTTGCGTTAAATTTTGAGTTGTTTATTCAACTTTATTACACCTGTGGTGTTCCCGGTCAGAAATGACCGCCATGGGAAACTAATGGGTAAGACTATATTATGTTCATCCAGCAGATGGAAAACATCCCCTCACACCCACCCCCACCCCAGACACACACATTCACTACACACACACACACACACACACACACATACATTCACCACAGACACACACATACGTACATTCACCACACACACCCACACATCCACAACCATAACCCCCTCACACCACCCACTGCCACCCCCGCCCCAGACACACACATTCACTACACACACACACACACATACATTCACCACAGACACACATACGTACATTCACCACACACACACACACACACACACACATACATTCACCACACACACACACATAAATTCGCCACACACATATACATTCACCACACACACACACAGACACACACACACATACATTCACCACACACACACACATTCACCACACACACACACATTCACTACACACACACATTCATTCACCACACACACACACACAGGACCGTTCATGTTGATGTTCTGTTCATATGGTCTCTGTTTTGAATTCCTTTTTTTTTTTACAATACAATTTTCAGTGTGTTCTTTGTATATTCACTGCAATTACTCATGTTAACCACTAATTGAAGACATTGTTTAACAGCTTAAAATGTGTTAAACAAAATTTGGTGATGATTTATGGTTTTTCTGTTAATATAGGAGCAGTTAAAACCGACCAGCCAAATTTGGCCGGGAACACTAAAATAAAGGGTGTAGCACCGAGCACCGGAGGAAGGTTAATTGCGATATATAATGCTTATATAATTATATTTCAAAGAAATTGTTCCCAATTTCCTGCCATATCCTAGTACTAATGAGTAGGCAGGGTGAAGTACAGGTTGAAGCAATTGGCCACAATATGCGTTGGCCGTCAATGTATGTAATGTTGTGTGCAGGGAATTTAATTTGGACCTTTAATGCTTTGAAGCAGCACTGCAGAAATGTTCCACAATATTTGTGCAATTTCACATTTCTAAAAGCGACGCGCAGTATTTCATAAACTCAGGGAACAGATGCGGATGTTTCCAATGTCTCTGTTTTTCTGGAAAAATCTCTGCGCTCTAAAACTCACCATGAGCCCACAGCACCGCTGAGCTCTCTGCTGAGCTAAATTTTAATGAAAATTCATGAGTCTGAGAGAGGCGGAGAGGAGATGTGAGTTTGGTAAGAATGAGCTGCAGTGGAGATTAATTCCCAGAATACTACAAACGGCAGCGGTCTTCCGCGGCAGTGGAGAAAACAACACCATTCATATCGCCTGGCTGACGATAACAAAGATTACGTTTCTCCCATGTGCAAATTCAATTGCCAAAAGTTGTTCAGGTGATCAATGGGTTGTATGCTTCCATGCATACAACCGCTAATGGAACGTAGGCCTACGTCACAGCTGCTTTTAAAAATGATACAACAACAGTGACGACGACAATAACAACAAAAAAACAACTCTTCAGTCATGTTTTTTTCCCCAGACTACCTGAACTCTCTCATATCATGGTAAAGGTACATGTGAATGAATGTTCTGAAGCTTACTTTAATAGTGGGGTTTTAACAGATCAGAAGGGTATAAATAAATAAATAATACAACCCTGTTTTTCCATGTGTTTACAAATAAGAGTTGCAGCAAAGTGTGTTTTATTCTGAGCACGATTGTGGAATCCTTTCATTAGCGTCAATTAAGGTTGCTCAATGTAAACGAATGTGCTCATTTCCCAGTCTTCTCCAATAATTCATGTAGTGACTTGTGTAGCTAATGTGATTAACATTGAACTTGTCTGATATTATTGAGGAAAAAGTACTCATACTATTTTGATTCATTTTTGTCCCGTGAAGCTTCAAATCCAAGCTGACATGTGCTTTGTGTGTGGTCATTCCTGTAATATAGTTAAAATCGTTTGTGATGAATTTAATTTTAACCTTTAACTTTATGAGGGTGCAAATTCAATCTCAATCTAATGTAAATAATTTAGGAGTCAGGCAACAATCCTCTTATTGACATACAATAAAAAAATGAATTAATATTAAGAGAATCTTATGATAAATTATTGGAGTAGCTGTCCATCTTCCAGACAAATCCCCCAAGAAATGCAGTCTGTATGCCACTGCAGGAACTTTATTACAATGGGATAATTGTTTTAATTTTGTCCTTGTTTCAGAAGAATTTGTTCAAGCCTACGCGTGTGGAAATAAATTGCTGTATCGTGCATACATAAAATGAGGTTTCAGAACACATTGGTATTGTTCTGCTTTTTCTTCTTGAGCCAAAATATTCTCCCAGTTGTTTGTCTTCCTCTCCTCATGTTTATTAATACTGTATTGCTTTATGTTAGTGTTTTTTTTTTTTAGCTCATATTTATTACAGTTTTTTGCAATTGCTAAGACACAAAAACTGGTACTTCTGGCACAATTATTGAAACCACTAACTCATGTAGCCTATCTATTGACCAGGTATGCTAAACCATAAGCACATTGTCTGCTTTACACTAAGTTTGAAATTCTAAAACACACTTTTTGCAAATAACTACACACGGTTATCTACATTAGACACATCATTCAAATTTAAAAGACTGTGTGTGTTGTTTGCTAAACACTGCCATTGAAATACCACACTCAATTATCAATCACCTGCACACAGAATGCGCATGTGAAAACACCTGTAACCAAAGAGATCACTTAGAAATCAGAGCTTGAACACTATAAATAGGATTCAGATTTGCTATTTGGTGTGCACAACAATGGAGGCCAATTTTGGAGAGAGCTAGAAGAAGAGGTGTTTGTGTAAGAGGAGGACGAGGACTAGGAAGAGAAGAAAGAGAAGGAAGACAAGGAAGAGGAGGAGGACGAGGAGAAGGAGTGAAACAACTGCGCTATGAATATGTACAAGTAAGTTACATTTTATATATTAGCCTATTACAATATTGGTACTGTATTCCAGTTTACTGTATTACTGTGCTACACTATATGGACTGATATCTGTATCCTTCATGTCATTCAATATGATTTTTCCTGACTGTTTCAGAGAGTCATGGAGCTAGATGCTGCTGAATACCAGAATATATTGATGAGGTTGGCTTCAATCTAGCCAAAACCAGACGCCGAAGAAACATTATCGGGCAGTGTGCCATTGTCCATGTTCCTGGGCAGCGTGGTGGAAACATCACAATGTGTGCTGCAATTGGTCAGAATGGTGTCTTTCACCACCATGCCACTCTTGGCCCATATAACACAGCCCATATTATCGCATTCCTTGACTCCCTGCATGACATCCTCATTCCCAATGACCAGAGGGATGTGCCAGGGTACTCCAGATATGTTGTCATATGGGACAACATAAGTCTCCACCGGTCTGCTGTGGTCCATAATTGGTTTGACAATCACCCACTATTTCAAGTTCTCCCCCTTCCACCTTACTCACCCTTACTTTCCTGAACCCTATTGAGAAATTATTTTCGGTGTGGCGTTGGAAGGTGTATGACCACCGACCCTACCAATGCGCAACTCTCCTCCAGGCGATGGAAGAGACCTGTGGTGACATTGATGTGGAGGCGTGCCAAGGCTGGATACGCTACTCAAGACGGTACTTCCCCCGATGTTTGGCAAGAGAGAACATCACTTGCAATGTTGATGAGGCGCTGTGGCCAAATGCACATCGAAGACAGGATGGACTATAATTTCAATATACTGTATTACTGTTTACAGTTAAAATAATTGTGTCTGATACTGTTATTGAGAATAAACAAATTAGTTTGTTTCCCCATTGCATTTGTGTCCATAGTTTATATTTACAGCATGCTACAAATTAAAATGCCAAAGACTCTAGATAATAGTGTTTTATGCTTAGCAACCAGTGTGTAGTTGGCATGTGGAAAGAGCTATTTATTTGGTGTTTGTGTGTAACGTTGTGATGCAAAAATACAGTTTTTGGCAGTGTTTATATAGTTTTGAATTAAGTGTTTGCTTTTGCAAGAGATGTAAGATATTTAGTATTTTGTGTATGAGTTTTTGGTTTTTGTGTGTAGAGTTTCGACAAAGAGGGCTCTAGTTTCAGAAATTGTGTCTTAGCAATTGCAAAAAACTGTAATACCGTTTTGCTATATGTTAGTGTTATCTACCCTTTGCTTTCTTCTGGACTTCGTTGTGATTTATCCCATTATTTTAAGTGCTGCTTGCTTTGGATGTGTGCATTGACGTGCCTACCTACCTTGGGGGGTTTTAACTCCAAAAGACTGTATATGAATGATGCTGCTGGTCTATAAATGAGAAAGTACAATGTTTAAGTTGTTGAAGATGTTTTTGGCTGTGCCCTGTATATCGAGTTATGTATCAAATTATTATATATTTTTTTTTACATGTGTGGTGAGCTTTCTGCTGTTAAATGGCTGACATGCATCCCTCAGGTGGGAGGTGCATAATGTTGGCTCAGGTGTTTCCCCGAATCATTAGTAGCCAGTAAGACATATCCATGGATATTAAACTGTCTATGATTAGTTCTATGAGGGTTCTTATGGCAAATATTAAGATTGTATTGCAGAGGAAAACACCCACAAGTTCTTTATTTGAGGGGTGACGTCCGGCCAGGAAAATTGCTTCAAAAGTAGTGGCGAATAATCACGGGCCATTTTATGATTGCTCAGGGGGAATAAAAAGAGCCGCTTATTCAGGATTTAATCCAGCCTCAGCCACTCGAACCTGAGTGTTTATCTCACCTCATTTGATTCCTCTGCCTCTCGTCTGATTGGCTGCCCCTGGCCAGAATGTGAGGGACTCCGTGAGCGCGAGAGCAAATGGAACACAACCATAAACAGAAACCCCCCTGCTTGCGCTAGTTCCCCCTGGCTCAGATTTATACAAACGCAGACAAAATGTCAAACGTTGGCTTGTGCCCTGACGGAGCCTGTAATTTGGCATGGCTGAGGTCTGTGTTTGAGTAAATAAAAACTGAATTTTAAATAAGTTTGGTTAAAACACTTGCCGCTCCCAGACCAGTGCTGTACTCTCGCTGGTGCCATGGATCCACGCAGTGGACAGCTCCATATAAATTATATGAAGAAGCATGTGAATCCATTGAATCTTAGAGAGTGAATGTGGTGGCTTCCACTGCACAGCGAGAACCTTCTTGGCTGCTGCAAGTCCAGCCAGCAAAACATATTTCTGATGCAGTGCAAGGTCAAGAGATTAATAGTCATTCAAGAGCATAATACCAGGAGTGCAAGATATGTTTTTGTGTAACATGCTGGATAAGGTTAAATAAATCCGAAACCAAAATTGCTTAACCTCAACAAACTCCCAGAATGTGTAACCTTTGGGACAGAAACAGCATTTTTGGCGGAAGAAGAGAGATTCTTAATGTACCGCTTTCTCCGGGTAAGATAAGTCCTATGCAAAAATTGTAGTGTATTATCTGATGGTTGGGATTTTTTGACGTGACAAATACATTTGATAAAAGATTTGAGATAATATCCCAAGCATGGTCAACTTTATCTGAAAGATCTCTACTCCACACACATTGAAAAACAAGAGGCTTATAAGAAGCTTGCAAAAAACTGGACTATAATGAAGCAACTAAACCTCTTGAAGTTATCCCCCTGCGCAGCACTGTACAAAGAGGATTTAGTGTCATGGTTCGTGGGTTTTTATTTTATTTTCCGTTGCGGTCCTCTGATTATTTTCACGTTCCGTTCCGGGGTTTGCTTTTCCTCATCATTGTTTTCACCTGTGCCTCTACCTGCGGGGTATTTAAGTTCCTCACTTCCGCTTCCCCGGTGCTTCTTTGTCATTCGACATTGCATTGAGCCAGGTATAGCCAGGTACTAGCAATGTCATGATATTTCCAATATTGAACTTTTTCACAATATTCTAATTTTATGAGACACTGAATTTTGGGTTTCATTAGCTGTAATCCATAATCATCAAAATTACAAGAAATAAAGGATTGAAATATTTCACTCTATGTGTAATGAATCTATATAATATATGAGTTTCACTTTCTGAAATGAGTGACAAAACATATTGAACTTTTTCACGATATTCTAATTTTTTGAGCTGCACCTGTAGGTATTATTCCTCCTGTTAGCGTTCTTTGCTATTTATTTTATTCTTTCCTGTACTCTCTGAGACAGTTTTCTTTGTTTGTTTCGTTTGTTTTACACTCTTCCGGCCGTCTGAACTTATGCGCTGAAGGTGTTCTTTTCTTTGCTAAGTTTCCCGTTTTGGCTCCAGTATTGAGCTTGGGAGATTTAGTTTGTGTTTCACTCGTTATTCGAGTTCGCCCTATTTCAGTGGGTTGATTTTCGTTTGGCTGTTTAGCCACAAGGAATTAGTTTCCTGTCTTTTTTTTTCTTTACATTTATTTTGTTATTCGTGTAAATCTGGAAATTAGCAACTGAAATCATGTCGAGTTCTCCAAATTGTAAAATCTGGAAACAGCAACTGAAATCATGTTACAAACCAAATTGTAAAACTCCGCGCGGCTAGACCAATGAGGGAATAGCTCGGAGCGAAGGTTTAAGCGTGATGTATTCCGCTATTGCTGTGGGAAAAGGGAAAAGTTATGAAAGTTAATAAAGTAATATTAATATTCTTGCAACCGGGTTAGACTGCTCTTTAGATTAACGGGATTAGCTAATAAGGGACCACAAATCAAAGGTACTCGTACCACGTTACCTTCCGCTTTTAGTCTGGTCTACCTTGACCCCAGTTTATCCAAAGAACAGCCTGTGTGTATTACAGTAAATCATCAGCCACCAACGCTGATTCTGTACTCGTTTATCTGACTCCATTTAATATTATAATTTAGTATGTACAATTTCCACTTGATTTGTTAAAGGACTCTCATACTTTAAAGACGGTTCTCTGAGCTGGATCTGTCGGTTAACACCGCGCTTTACATTGGGCCCTTAATGTACACGACTCACAGCTGACTAGATATCTGCGGTTATCTCAGAGGTTGTGGAAGAAGCCACTTTGTGCGGTATACTCTATGGTTAAGACTCAGGGACCGACTAAAGGAATATTGGCAACCACCGTTCTCAACATGTATAACCGCCAGGCGGAGGTGATCTACTTTAAGACATAGTTCTACAGGTGCAATACTCCGTGATACATTAAGCTTAAATAGTCAACCTCCCTAGACCAGCTGAGGGGATAACCATGACTGAGGAAATTAATCAACCCATTACCGGTGCACAGAGATAGTACGTCAATGTTCAGAGAAACCACACAAATCAAGTTTAACTAATTTATTACCAGGTAGGTTACTTACTTAAATTATCAATACATAGTTACAGATTGAACATTCCAAATTCAAATACAGTACAGAGAAAAATACTTAGTCATACCTGGCAATTTGCTACACACAATGACCTGAAGTAGGATGTGCGGAAAGACTGATTACAGCTCCCATGATGGGTTTGTTTCCTTTCCTTAAATGCTCAAACTCTGTGTTTGATCTGGCTGCAGACGGTCGTAAAACCATAAACTGGTCAGCCCATTTAGCCCCCCTTCTAGGGGATTTCACAGAATGGCAATTTCACAACGGCAGCTTACGCCTGTGTTATGAAATATACATTCCATCTATGTTGCACATTTAGGACATGTAGACCATTGCACCACTCACACCGAGACCATCAAAATGATATCAAACATCAGTAGGTCTAAGTTTGTGTTGCCATGAGACTCCCCATCTCTACAGTTTTCTCAGATGTGATTGATATTAATGCCACAAAGGTACCAGAATTCCTGTTGAGAATATTACATTTACACCCTAATTGTCCCTGTTAATTCAGGTACGTTAACTGGATGCATTTACTACTGTAACACTCAAAAACGGAACAATACATGATTATCTCTCTGGAAAGAGTGTATAATGTATGTTCCAGTGCCCAGACTAGTTCCAGTGTATACTGTACAATGTAGCAAAAGTATCAATCACATCTGTATGTTTTTAAGCTTTTTGCGGACAAAAGTAATCTATAGCCATGTTGTGTTGTGGGTGAAAATATGTTAAAGGACAGGGAATTGACCTGCCCTGATAACGCCATATGGGGGCACTATGGCCCTGTTTGTGTGCTTGTTGTTACGACAGTCCAAGCTCATGACGTCTGGAGACATTCTTTGACCGTCATAAACTTTACGCCAGATGGTCCCAGCAGACTTTTACGGCATTGAAGTTCTTGTTTATTACATCCTTACAGGGTCCACCTCCGGTGTTGTGTGTTCAGGTGCCCGGGGATCTCAATTTCAGTCTTACATTCGTTTTATTGGTCCTCACTCGTGAGTGACTTGTTTCTGATCCCCCTACCTTCGCGTTTGATTATCCGCCACTAAAATCCATTACATTTAGTGGTTCAGTAAGGTACCCCATGGGCTCATAGCACAGAATGAAAATGGAGCTAAAAGAAATGAGAGCCGTTTGACAAGTCATATTCAGTTTTTATATCCAAAAAACCTTCATGTGGTGACCTTCATCCCCAAAATTTTGACAAAATACAGTTCTGATAGCTAGAAAAACTTGAAGGGCTGTGAGTCGATATGGGAAATCTTGAGATCATGTAAGTAGTGTTGTTAGGCTTAATATTTTAGGACAAGTCTGAATTGAGCATGTGTTAGACGAGGGGGCTAAGCTGCAGTGGAAAAGCACAATGCTAGGCTACAGTATGCAGAAATGGGCCTATTTTATTGGAATGATTGACACCATGTAATTTTTCTGGAGACAAGAGCTTAGTTTTCAGGTAGCAGATGAGACTAACGCAGCGTTCTCACATCGAGCAACTTCGTTCGCCCAGTTGTCGGAAGTCCATTCATTCTCTATGAAGCTGAGTGATGGTCAGCGACCTGAGCAACTCGGCAACTAAGCGACCAAAATCGGTCGATAAATGTTGCCCGCAGTTTAACTTTTTAGCGACCATCGGCCTCAACAGCCAATCAGAGTTCCACGCTTCATATTTCTCCAACCGACACAAAACCATTTTGTGAATAATTGTTCCGCCCGATTTCACTCAAATTGCAGCAATGGAGGAGCAGCTAATAATAATGGTCCAAGCCTACCCCGTCCTGTTCAATGTATTCCATATACATATAATAAGCGCCTAAAAATTTAAGCTTGGAGGGAAATTGGGAGTGGCCTTGGTATCGATGGTAAGGTTTTTGTAATTTTATTGTGTGAATAAAACATTCATGTATCTAGATAGATAAAGATCGCTAGGTCGCGACGAAAATAGATATAGCCTATCGGGAGCTAGCGAGAACACATAATTATCAGTGTCATGACATAACTATAAAGAATATGATGCATCGCAAATATGTCTTTGTTATATGTAGGCTACTGCTGTTGTTTCTCTTCATCAAAAAATTGTAGCTGCACGAGCTGACTTGGATGACACAACGGAAAGCTCTTGCCCCGCCCCCAGCCTAGTAGACTTGAGCAACCCAGTGACCAGTTGCTCACTGTGTGAGAACGCAGCGTGAGTCCTCCGTTAACAAGAGGAAATACCGGGAGCTTCTTGAGTGCCAAGCCTAGCATGAGAAATTATTGGATATTTGCTATATTCATTGATATTAGTTAATTCATTGTTTGATTGATAATTAATATCTATAAATGGAAACAAGTTGAGAGTAGGCTTAATATCCATATAAAGGTAAGGTTACAGAAGGCCTATTTTACAGCTGATGGTATGCCACTCCTATATTCAATAACAACACTTCTAACAAACTGGTAGTTTGTCATTTTTTTAGTTTGTATTCATAGGCCTATCTGCCCCGAAATTAGTCTTGTGATTTTGTCAACGTTTAGCTAGCTAGTTATCTAGTGTGAGCCTTCTAGCCAGCTTGTTAGCGTGGTCTGAGGAAAACTAAAAACGGTAGCCTAAACTAACTTAACGTTCGATAGCTGGCTGCCTGCCAAAGCGAAAATCCCTACTTGCTGAGTAAATACTGGTCTTTAACCACTATACTACATGTATGTCTAACTATACCATTTTGAAGGTATACAATTGTTGCAGAATTCCATGCTATCAATATTTTTTTTTTTAGTCAACTGTGATAATACAGGTTGGTGGTATACCATGGTATTTCATATAAATTACACAGCTAAATACATGTTGCTCCAAGATTTTACTGATACATTTGTTTTATGAGATTGCAATGACACTGCATGCCTCTATCTTGAGTCTAAGCAGCTCACTGACACAGTTGAAGAAAGACGTGCCAATTTTAATATCTGCCTCCCTGGACCAGAAAGTTAGTGTAAATTAGCTGTAAGCTTGGTTAGGCTGTGGGAGATTGGCTCTTGAATGAAGCTCCGTACATCTAATTCTCCCAGTAGTTGCACAGTTAAAGAGATGTTTCCCCAATACCTCTTATTTCTAAAACTTTGAAACCTTGAGGCACGAATCAAATAAACCATGACAAACTGGTGCACCACAACTGCAAAAAAGAGAAAAACTCTAGTGCCACTCCACTGATAGGTCTGCATGCTGTTACTGCAGATTTCTCAAAAAATATGATTCCTGACACTCAAATTTATGAGCCAAACACAAGTGAGGCTATGGTAAAAGAAGCAAAAAAAAGGGAAACATGTAACATGGTGGCTAGCCATCTGTAGCTTTTTCCCCCATTTTTTTCCTTTTCTCCTAATTTTATAGCCAATTGTACCCTATGTAATTCAATTCCCCCCGTGTAGAACCGCTACACAAACCCGTCAGCTGTGCATTTAGAACAAGCGCTAAGATCGCCAAGATACGGCCCCTGATCATTTTATCAATGTGACGGATTAATACGTTCACTGCCTTCTCCATCACGCAAGAGCAACTATGATGCACAGAGATAGGATTTGCAAATGCAAATGCTGTTATTAAACCCAGGGGGCAGGAACAAGAAACAGGTCATTAGAATATCATGTCCTGTGCCACCAACATTTTTAGAAACACACCCGCGTAGCGCAGGTTAGAAAACGGCGTTATCTCATCCCGCATTAAATCCGCACAGGAGAGGCACTTAAGCGCATGACTTAAGTTAGCCAGCTCTGAATCTGGCCCTTAGTGATTAACCCTTGCACTTGTCTCTGCAAGCGTAACATGTTTTATTATCATGCCATGTGGGAAATTTTGCTCAAGGATGCATTTAATTGCTTAAAATAGTCTTGAGATGATTGTTTACAATTCACGGTGTACTTCTCACTGCATGCCGCTATGTTGCCTCTCGATGAAGTTGGGGTTGTTGATTTCCGCCCTTGGAACTCCGACATCAAGTGGTGTTCCATTGCACTTTTCCTATAGTTGAAGGTTGGAAATTCCGACTTTGTGAGATGTCTGGAAAACGGCATAAGTCACTGACTGGCTAAAGAGTCTGAGTCTGCACAGCTTGTTTACAAGTCATAAATGGGCTGATGATTGAAAGAAAATAAAAAGAAACAGCAGAGACTGCAGCCCTCCTGTCATGGTTATTGGCAGCCTCGGTTGTTCTGCGGTCGTTATTCTTTTTAGTCTCGTCGAGGTGCTCTATCGGATTTTTACGCCTCCGTTCCGGTGTTTGGATCTCACCCAGCTGTTATTCCTCACACCTGTTTTGGGTTTCCTGCCAGTTATAAATAACCCAGGACTTCCGCTTTCCGGCACTTCGAGATTGTCTTTGTTATTTGACAAATGAAGTCAGTACGGTACAGGATTACAAGCGACCTTTTCTCTTTTAAGCTTTGCTTAAGAGATACAAGGGACTTGCTTTAGCATCTTGAGTTATTCCTTAGTGGAATTGTTTTTCTCTTAGTTGCTGTCTCTTTCTCGCTTTGGTTTGCACTCTGTTCTCGTTGAGGCAGATTGCTTGTTTGTTTCTTTACGTTTCTCTTCTGCACTCTCCAGCATTGAGAGTGATAGAATTATTTTCTTTCCCTGTTTTACTTATCATTTCTTTTCTTACCTCTGTTATTCGCTTGCTCATATTGTAAGCGAGAAGTATTTTCTTTTCACTTGGTTCTCGAGTATGCCCTGTTATTTGGGGTTGTTTTGGCTTAGTGCCACTACGGTGTGTGCTTTTAGAACCCTTAGCTGTTGCGTTTGATTCTCAGAATCTTACACTCCACCTTATACCTCCAAGACTGCAGTTTGAGACCCCTGTTTAAAAATGCTAGTTCTAATTTGCATTCATGATATTCGCTCCTCTGTAATAACAATAAACAGTTCCTGAACTGACATGCTTGCTAGCTTTAAATGGTAGTTTATGAACTCGCTATCTGGCTGTCATATCAAATATTAGCTTGATGTGGGTGCCCACTGCCAGAGATACCATATTTTGTGAGGGTTTTGTATTTAGGGTTAAGTTAATGTGAGCCATGCCGATCCATGCTAAAACCATGCCATGCCATGGTTTCCCAGCTGATTATACACTCAGTATACAAATTTGTGCAGGTTTAATGAATGAATAAAAACATCTCTCAACTGAATTGAATGTCATGATAAATATACCTTCATTTTCAGAACATGGAACACATTTTCTAATTTTTTGTGCCTGTAAAATGTGTTAAAGTGACCACTGATGAGATATACCCTGATTCATCTGCTAGAACAGCATGATTTAAAAAACAACAAAAATCTTTTTTTGCTCATTTCTTTATAAATCATACACAACCACCATGTCAGCTTTCATAAATGAATGAAAATTCCCAATCTGTGTCCAGACCTCCAGGTGAAAGTGACTTTGCAGAGGTGCCAGGGCCTTTTGTGTGTGCAGTGTGGCACGCAATGGGAAACGTTCAGTGAGTGATCAGGAGGGACTGTAGGGGGTCCCGATAGCACAGATGATCAATCTCAAGTGTGACTACATTGTGTTCAGGGGCACTCTCCTGTCTGGAAGCAGCAATAGCCATCAAGCAGTAATGGAATTGACAGAATGAATCCGTCGACCGGGACATCAGAAGTGCTTGATACACGGGCACAGACGTTTTACAGTGGATATTGAATGGTCTATTGGGTTTCCTTCAAGGCCAATGCAAGGTTCTTTTAAATTTCAATGCCTTCCTAAGATTGATTATAACACTTAACCTATCGAATCAAGGATGGTGACAATGGCCTTACCCTTAAGGTCTAAAGTAATCTATATCTCCCATCCCCCAACTGTGTGTGTGTGTGCGGGGGTCCAATTTCAGCTATGTGCGTTCATTACAATCAAGATCATCCCGACTCCTCTGCCCTGTGTTACACACTCTTTAGGTTCGACTGATGATTTTTATGCCCTTGGGTCTGGGCTGACAAGAAATATAATGGAGGCATGCTGTCTTGTCGAAAAGTTTGTTGTGGGCTTGAGAAAAGGAATCACAGGAAACACTAGACTTTTACCTGATTATAGCCAGGATTTTTAGAGTATCTCACTGATTGAAGTTTTACAGAGGTTGCATCTGTACCAAGGTACTGAAAGGCAGGTAGAGAGAGCTGGTGGAAGGACCTGAGAATATGGGAGGTGCAGAAGTGGGTTCTGGGATAGCAGAGCTCCAGTGGACCAGCCTGCAGCTCTAATGTGTGGAGTAAAACACACAGACGCAACCTGGGTATTTCATACCTGGGAGCCCAATGAGGTAAAAAGATGAGTTGCATGGTCACCGATATGAGGAAATGCTGGCTGAAAATATGATTGGCTGGTGGTTGGAGGGAGCCATGCCATTGGCTTACAAGTGTTACATTTAAGGCAAAAAGCAACAGTGGAGAGGTGAAACATGGGTAGATTTTGTGAGATGAATGTCTGCCCTGAGGCAGAAGGACTGAGCCCCCACAGACTTTGGTTGATGTCACATACATGCCCAGCATAAATATGTGAGTTTATGAGAGTGCAAGGGCTCGAAATGGTACAAATACAAGGAATGGGACAGCACTTTGCGATGTTATGTGTTGCCTTTACGACATCTGTCTGGCATGCAAGATGTTTATGACAATCTGTGTTTTAGGACTTTTAATTTTAGATTTTTAACGATTTTAAACTTGCCATGTGTCGTTTGTTGACACTTTTTGAGATGCTTCCGGTATGAATGGTGTTGATGGTGTGAATGGTGTAGGAGGAGTGGAGGAGTAATAAGCAGTATGGAGAGTAACAAAAGGAGAAATAAAATAATAATAAAAAAATAAAACTATTAAATTCAGTCAAAACATTTACATTCAAAGGAAATAAGGTTTTTAATCAGGGTCCTGAATTGGCCCATAATAATCGAGGAGTTCAGTTTTAATGTGCTCTGTAACTCATTCCAGGTATGAGAAGCACTATATCTAAATGCAGTTTGACCCAATTCAGAGGAGACTCGTGGCACTTGGAGAGTCAACCAGCCCTGAGTACGAGTCTGGTTCCAGTTCTCCAGTCAATGAGAGATGTAAAGTAAGAAGGTAGCTTTCGGAGAAGTGCTTTTATATAAAAACAGGAGCCAATGTTGATCCCTTCTCTAACAGCGGGAAGGCCAGCCCACCTTCTGATACAGCACACAGCGATGAGCACAGTATCTATCTCCGGTGATGAAATGGAGGGCAGAGTGATACACAGAGTCTAAAAACTTTAAGTTGGAAGCAGCTGTGCGTTTACATATCACGTCGCCATAATCAAGGACTGGAAGAAACGTTGCCTCAACAATCCTCCTCAAATGAGAAGCATGATCTATGCACAGGAAAACAAGTCTTAGTCGTGCCATATCAGATCTAGTAAATAACATAACGTCCGCATAAGAGGTTCAAAAAGTCTGCGACAGAGTCCTGAGGTGACAATTAGTATTTTTATATATTTTTTGTGTGTTTGACAAGTTATTTTAATGCTTCGAGGGCGGCAGTGTAGTATAATGGTTAAGGAACTGGACCAAAAGGTTGCAGGTTCGATTCCCAGGTAGGACACTGCCGTTGTACCCTTGAGCAAGGTACTTAACCTGAATTGCTTCAGTATATATCCAGCTGTATAGGAATGGATAAATGTAATAAGATGTTATAAGAAGTTGTGTAAGTCGCTCTGGATAAATGCCTGTAATGTAATGTAATGTTCGCGACCAGGTCACATTAGAAATCTATTGAAGCTTTGTAGTGTGAAAACATTCAAGATTATTGCATTTAAGCTGTTGTTTTCCTTTTCATAATCAGTACAAGCAAAGAAATCACAGATAATGAATTTCCTTGATGATTCCCGTATGGTCTTGCTGAGACATTTGATAAAAGTAGAGCTCTTTTTGAAAGAGTAAGAATATGTGCAAGAATATGTAAAGCATTCAGATGAATTGTGAATGCCTGCAAAAAATAGGCATAATTCTTCAGTGTAAATTTTAAAAGGTTTGCCATCATCAATAATTCAATGGAATTTGTTCCTTTTTTTTATATTTACAACATTTTCTTTTCTCAGCAATATCTTGAATTGTTCATTTTTCATGATGTTTGTGTTATTTCTTTGCTCAGAAAATGTGCTAATAATGTTTTACATAAAAAAGAAATAACCAAGGGGTTACAAACCATCTGTATTTTCCCACCATTTACAAAGAGATTGTGACACAGTGCTCGACAACGACCATTTGCAGTGGTTTGCAGGTCATAGTCTGACTATAACAGGACTCGCCCTGAATAGATCTATGAATAGATTTGGATTATAGGGTCATTGGTATCATTTTGGTAATTGGCATAGTTATAGAATCAATGGCACTGAACTGGTTTCATCCTCTTTGCCAGTTGTTTAAAATCATGGTGTACACAACAACAGATAAATACAACCTAAAGGTATGATATATGGCTGTTTGGGTCCTGTTTTGAGTTTCATCTGTCAACTGAAAAATGATTGTTCTTCGTGGTGTCATGTACTGGTCTGCAGGATCGGAGGCCATTTTTTAAAATAATAGTTGGCTGCGCATGTGTTCCAGACAGCGAGGGATCAGATTTAATACCACAGTTTATGTAAGCTTTCCTCAACGGTCTTCTCTTTGTAGACTGATATACTGTGTACTGGCAGATTTGTAATTTATTTTACTGCTTCATTTTTGGACTTATGCTAATACATACTACATGTGGGTATCAGACTTAAGTCTTTTTTTTCAATAAATGTCACAGTCAGTGAGTGGATTTGAGGATTAATACGAGACCACCCTCTACCCTAATACAATATTATCCAGGATTGCTATTCCTCCATCCTGTTTCTGCTTTGCTTCTTTACTTGCTTTAGCTGAAGAAAAATACGCAGATAATTACTGTCAGACAAAAGAGCATGTCGATGGTTATTTGGCCAGTGAGTCCAGATCACCGCATTATAATTAACAGCTTTGTATTTAAGAACTACGCTAGTTCTAGTAGGGAAATTAGTTTTGTAGAATTTTCAGTCGCTACTTTGTGTGTGTGTATGTGTGTGTGCCTGAGAGAGAGCGACAGAATGTGTGTGTATGTGTGTGTGCCTGAGAGAGAGCGACAGAATGTGTGTGTATGTGTGTGTGCCTGAGAGAGAGCGACAGAATGTGTGTGTATGTGTGTGTGCCTGAGAGAGAGCGACAGAATGTGTAAGTGTGTGAAAAAGAATGTGAGAAGAAAGATACTGCATGAAAGAGAGTATGTGAGTGTGTGTGAGAGAGATAATATGCCTGCGTATGTGATGGAAAGTGTGTGTGTGTGTGGGGGAAAGAGAGTGAGTGAGAGAAAAAGAGTGTGTGAAAGAGAGAGAGAGAGAGAGACTGAGCAGAGTCAGTTAGTGAGAGAATCTTTATAAATATTGATTAGTATTCCTGTACTAGTCAAAATGAAGAACAAGCAGCTCTCAGCTGCTTAGCCCTTTACCAGGATCTCCTTTCCCTCTCTCCCTCTCCTCCTCTTCCTCCTGCTTGCCTTGTGATCTGTATTGTTCTGTGAGGGGTGAGAGAGAGGAAGAGAGAGACAGCATGTGATTATGTGAGTGTGAGGAGTAGAGAGGGAGAGAGAAAAAGAGAGTGAATGCAGGAGTGTGAGAAAGGGAGTGGGGTAGAGACTAGAGAGCGCGAGTATGTGAAGAGGAGAGAGAGAGAGAGAGCAAGTGTGTGTGTGTGTGTGTGTGTGTGTGTGTGAGGGAGCATGAAAGCTCTTTTCTTTGCCTTGGTGTTGGGGAGTCTGAGCGCTCTTCTCTGTACCATGTGACTGGTGACAGAGAGCTCCGGAACGTTTTTTTTTTCAGCTTTACCCCCCTTTTCCCTCTCTTTTCCTTTTAACAATGAGCCGGTGAGGGAACGAGGGAAGGAGGAGGAAAAAGGAGGAGGATATGTTTTCCGTATCTCTAAAGTGCCGATTGGGGGTCATCAGGCGTCGGACCAAGGGTATTGTGCAATGCACCACTTTTAAATCAGCTTTTATGCATCCTGGCTGGGATGTATGTGTGTGTGTGTGTGTGTGTGGGGGGGGGGGGGGGGGGGGGGGTTCAATGGGCAGTGTTTACAGTGAAGATCATTTTATAATTATCATCTCCTTTGGCTGTTTTTGCATGTTGGATCGAAAGATTGTGAAAAGCTTATAAAAGATGCGCTGCTGTATGTGTTTTAATGGTGGGCTCTGTGTTTATGTTGTGTTTGGGAGTTCTTTTGAGTGTCCGGCACAACAGATATTACCTTAAAGTATGTGCTTCTTTCTTCACCGTTATATTAGAAGTGTTTAACAAGGTGACAAATTTCTATTGAGGATATCTGTCTTTATTAGAAACAAGTGGCAATCAGGAGGAAGTTCAGCGTGCAACTCGTGTGAGCATAATGAGCGGTCCTGCAAGCTTATGAAAATACTGCAGGTGTGAAGGAGAACAAAACTGGCTTCGCTGAAATGCTCTATTTCTTATGTGCCTCACCTATTCTTTGCTGAAAGAAAAACCGCTATTTCTGGGTTTATTTATATTGAAAATGACCCCCTCCATGTTTTTAATAATTAATAATCTAAAGTCAAGTGATATATATATAAATATATGCCTTCTCTGCTAAATATTTTCTCATTGATATCAATGTAAATTGTTAAAATGTACAGTCTATGTATGTTATAAGTTTATCAGAGTTTTTTAAAAATATTAGTTTAATAATTAATCAGTAGACTTCGAACAGTGAACAGTGTTTGTATTTTATTAGCTATAGAGAAAACTTTAAAACCTACAGTTTTTTTAAGTAGAGTCATCCAGTAATTAAAAAAATTTTTGTCTTCATTTTGTTTATTTTTGATGATTTTACAAGTTAAAAGTCCTGTCTTTTATTACACAAACTACAGAATAAAACTCTGAAAAATGTGTTGCTGGAAGAGTCTCTGCAGGGACTATAGAACTCCTTTTTTAAAATCTTTCCAGAAAAGAAACATTGAAATTCAAACATAAACCTAGCTGGTGAATAATACATTTTTCTGAGCGACCCAATATGGATCACCATGATGCTGGTGGTAGCAGCAAGGTGCTCTACTGTGTAACTTTAAAGTTGTCAAGTTGTTGAGTTCCTTGTGTTTCTCTATTTTAGTTTATTTTAGTTACTCTTATTATTTTGTTAATATCCAATATCGGTACTCAGATAAACCAATACCAAACCATATTACTCTGCTTGTTTAATGACATCTTTCTCTTGCAAATATTGCTGAGAAATGGATAGAGTTGAGTAAGGTAGAGTCACTGGTGAAGAAAGACGAGTGCTCCAGCCTTCAGGCATCACCAGTGGAGTTCCCACAGATTTCTGGCTTACGCTACTGCAGCAGCCACAGGTATTTCAGTCAATATTTATCCTATGGTTTTTTATCATTTTTTTAAATGCACAAACTCATCTCGATTATAATGAATGCTATGCCATCAAAAATGAGTAGGGTTTAATTTAGTACAAGGAAGCAAGAAGCCCCCCCTGCCGTATGTGTTCATAAAGTCCACATCACCAGAATGAGGCATTCAATAATATGACAAGTACTGCCTATAATAGTTTTGGTAATTTTATGCTGTGATGGTTAGAGCAGTAATATACACTACATGGCCAAAAGTATATGGACACCTGCTCATCCAACAAATCATTCCAAAATCATTGGCATTATTATGGAGTTGGTCCCTCTTTGCTGCTATAATAGCTTCCACTCTCCTGGAAAGGCTTTCCACTAGATGCTGGAACATAGCTGCATGGATTTGCTTCCATTCAGCCAGAAGAGCATTAGTGAGGTTGTGCACTGATGTTGGGTGATTACGCAGTTGGCTTTTTAATTGATCCCAAAGGTGTTTGATGGGGTTGAGGTCAGGGCTCTGTGCAGGCCAGTCAAGTTCTTCCACACTAATCTCGACAAACCATTTCTGTCTGGACTTAGATTTGCATGGGGGCATTGTCATTCTGAAACAGGAAAGGGCATGCCCCAAAATTTTGCCACAAAGTTGGAAGCACAGAGTCATCTAGAACGTCATTGTATGCTGTAGCATTCATATTTGCCTTCACTGGAAATAAGGGGCCTAGTCCGAACCATGAGAAAGAGCCCCAGACCAAGGGTTGTCTGGATTCTAAAATCCAAAATAAGGGGTGGCGCAGCGAAAGTATTTGCACATGTTATCATTTCACACTTTGTGGGTGATCAACTAAGTACATTATGTACATTACTCCCGCCGCAAACAGCCATATTTAAATGAGAGGTTTTGCGTGTTTAGAATGGTTATAGCCTACTGTATGAAAATGGTGAAAAACATTTTTTGTGAAGGGTATAGGCTACTGTTACACTGAACGAGCTGCCGGTTTATTACAAATTGTTTCACTGGATGTCTCTTAGTTTCTGCCGGGTGTTACAGATGTTTGTCAGGATTGGAATGATCATAACTATGCTTGCTAGCACTAAGCCTACTTGCTTGTTATTCACTGTTTGTTATAATAAACATTGTATTGCTTGCATGATTCAAATACTAGTTAATCTTGTATTTTGTAACTCGATTTGCATCATGATTAAAAAAAAAAATTCTTACTGTTCATGGTGTAGCCTATGTAGGTTATCCACAAATTCTCTTCTTGTGTATTTTGAGTTAATTAGCCCCCATTGTTACGTAATCGTTCAGAATGTTCAGTTATGGATCTTCCAAACACACCTGTACGTGTCTTGCTAAAATGACAGCCTTCATCTTATTGATTCCATGTCTTTTAATATCTGCTTTCCATTTGTACTAAAATGCACCTGCAAATACTTTTCCAAAACGATCTTTCGGGCTTAGTATATCACTTTATACGTGCGAAAGTAATCTATTTGCATGACCACCTCCCACTATTATGCAAAATAAAATAGGGACGACCAGTTTTGCATAGTCATTCAGGCTAACCCGCAAAAATGAGATATTAATGTATCTCTCCATTTTAACACACGCAATCCTCTTTACACCTCGTTAGTTGATCACCTCGGACGATTTTTTGCGGGTGGTAACAGTTTTACACATGTTTTTGTAAATGCAAACCTTTTGTAAATCGACCCCATAGCATATAACGAGAAAATGTAACCAAAGTAATAATTACCAGAACAGGATACACCTATTCATCTCCACAGAGAAAATTTTCCCAGGCAGACCTGCGCGTAAAGCTCAGGTTTTGCTCAAAATACAGTAGCAAACAGGAGATGTGGGAAGTCGCATGAATGAGAAGCTAGTCGCACCAAGCTAGAATAACCATTCTAGGTGAGAAAGAAAGCCCCCACTTTATACAGTATGTGAACCCTACCCAGAATGCATTCCTAATCAGACATATGAGTGAGCTGACTGGCAGATGTCACAGAGGTGAGTATTTCTGAGAGGTAGTTTTGTAAGTGAGCTGTAAGTCATCCACACAGAAAGCATCTTAGCCGGTGGCCTAGAGTGCATTGAAAGTGAGAATTAAGCCATAGGAGGCAGTCTCTCTATCTTTTACAAGAAAGCACTTGCCACATAGGCCACCTTGTGTTCAATGTTGCTACCACTATGTGGTTCACTTTAAGGACTGTTTCAATGCAACATTCACGCTTACTAACGTGATATGAGCGTCGCTTTTTAATGGTGGATACTTGCATAGCGCCAGTGTATTAAATTGACAATAATCAATCTACAGGTGATGATGGCTTACTTCTGGCACAGTCTACAGTTTGTTATTAAAGGTACAACAGGATAGAGGCATATAGGCTAATCCATGTTTCATTCCTCAAATTTTTTTTGTCTGTTATGGTTGATTACCTTTGAGGTTTGGATAAAAAAATACCCCGATGATGCTTTTAAGCGAGAGATAAAAGAATATCAACTACACTGAGCTCCTTGCAAGCTTTCACAAATTACACGCATGGCAGGATGTGATGTCGGGCATTTTTTCGTGTTCCATCACACAATATATCAGCGCAGAATAAAAAAACAAAGGTCTCTGTTCTGTCTATATTCCCTATTCTGCAGTATCACAGAAATAACTTCCTTTGAGGAAATAAGGAAAAGATCAGTGTTGGAAAATTGGGAATGCGATGGGAATGTAACGGGGCCTGCGCTAGCTGTGTTCCAGGGAACGGATTTCCAGAGGAGAGGTGATTTATGGCTTGTCTCATTCCTGCATACTCTAGCTGACAGCAGCGCTCTGCATTACTGCATGGGGTTGTGCAGCGCTGTTTTTTTTCATAGGAGTTCAAATTGGCGGCAGCTTTAGCCTTGTTATCTGGCAGCATTAAACGTCCAACAGTAATTACAGAGCTATCCACTCCTGAGGCAGATCTGTGAAGAGCCTCCGTATGCTGGAGACACACTGAGATTAGCTCTTCTGCGGATCTGTGAAGAGCCTCCGTATGCCGGAGACACACCGAGATTAGCTCTTCTGCGGATCTGTGAAGAGCCTCCGTATGCTGAAGACACACCGAGATTAGCTCTTCTTTGGGTCAAGCCGGAAAGTCTGCACACCCCTTTCACCTTCTCCACGTTTTATTACGTTACAGACATATTCTACAATAGATTGAGTTCATTTTTTGTCTCAAAATTCTACACAAAATAGCCCATAATGACAAAGTGAAAACAGGTTTTTAGACATTTGTGATAATTTATTAAAAATCTAAATGCAAAATATCATATGTACACAAGTGTGCACACCCTTTGATATCACACCCAAAAGTGAGCTGAGGTGCATTTTGTTTCCACTGATACTGCTTGAGATGTTTCTACAACTTAATTGGAGTCCACTTGTGATAAATTAAATTGATTGGACATGATTGGGGATTGCCAACACCTGCCTATATAAGGTCCCACAGTTGACAGTGCATGTCAGAGCAAACTCCAAGCCATGGGGTCAAAGGAATTATCTGCAGACCTCAGAAACAGGATTGTGTCAAGGCATAGATCTGGAGAAGGGTACGGAAAAATCTCTGCAGCTTTACAGGTCCCTAAGAGCACAGTGGCCACCATCATTCGTAAATGGAAGAAGTTTGAAACCACCAAGAATCTTCCTAGACCTGGCCGCCCGGCCAAACTGAGCAATCGGGGAAGACGGGCCTTGGCCAGGGAGGTGAGCAGGAACCCGAGAGTCAATCTGACAGAGCTCCAGCGTATCCTTGTGGAGACGGGAGAACCTTTCAGAAGATCAACCATCCAGGCAGCACTCCACCAATCAGGCCTTTATGGTAGAGTGGCCAGACGGAAACCCCTCCTTAGTAAAAGGCACATCACAGCCCACTTGGAGTTTAGAGGACTCTCAAACCACGAGAATCAAGATTCTCTGGTCTGATGAAACCAAAATTGAACTTTTTCAGAATCAGAATCAGAATCAGAATCCCTTTATTCGCCAAGTATTTACATACAAGGAATTTACTGTGGTTTATTGGTGCGTACATAAACCAACATAAAATAAAATAAAATAATATAATATAAAACATAAAACATAAAACATAAAACAAAACAAAACACAAAAACAAGTAGTGCAAGTAGTAGTGCAAGTTTCAACCAATATAATATTATATATGCAAGATAAAAAATAAAAAATATAAGTAAAAATAAAAATATAAATAAACAAAAAGTACAGTGGGAAGTAGGTAAGTGTAAAGTGTCTATGAGGCGGGATAGAGTCTGTGTCTGTGTCGGAGGGGGTCCCGGGCCTTGTTGATAAGGCTAACTGCAGAAGGAAAGAAACTGTTTTTATGGCGAGAGGTTTTGGTCCTGATGGACCGCAGCCTCCTGCCAGAGGGAAGTGTTACAAACAGACTGTGACCGGGGTGAGAGGGGTCGGCCACAATCTTGCCTGCACGCCTCCGGGTCCTGGAGGCATACAGGTCCTGGAGAGATGGCAGGTTGCAGCCAATCACCCTCTCCGCAGAGCGGATGATACGCTGCAGTCTGCCCTTGTCCTTGGCAGTGGCAGCAGCGTACCAGATGGTGATGGAGAAGGTGAGGATGGTCTCGATGATGGCAGAGTAGAAGTGGACCATCATCGTCTTTGGCAGGTTGAACTTCTTCAGCTGCCGCAGGAAGAACAACCTCTGCTGGGCTTTTCCAGTGATGGAGCTGATGTTCAGCTCCCACTTGAGGTCCTGGGAGATGAAGGTTCCCAGGAAGCGGCAGGACTCCACAATGTCAACTGTGGAGTCTCTCAGGGAGATGGGGATGAGTGGGGCTGGGTTATTCCTGAAGTCCACCACTATCTCCACTGTCTTTGCTGCATTTAGCTCCAGGTTGTTCTGACTGCACCAGTCCGCCAGATGGTCGATCTCCCTCCTGTAGGCGGACTCATCCCCACCAGAGATGAGTCCGATGAGGGTGGTGTCGTCCGCGAACTTCAGGAGCTTGACAGACTGGTGACTGGAGGTGCAGTTGTTGGTGTACAGGGAGTATAGCGCAGGGGAAATAACGCAGCCTTGGGGGGAACCGGTGCTGATGGTCCGGGAGTCAGAAATGTGTTTCCCCAGCCTCACGCGCTGCCTCCTGTCAGACAGGAAGTCTGTGATCCACCTGCAGGTGGAGTCAGGCACGCCCATCTGGAAGAGCTTGTCCTGTAGCAGAGATGGGATAATTGTATTGAAGGCAGAGCTGAAGTCCACAAACAGGATCCTGGCATAGGTTCCTGCAGAGTCCAGGTGCTGGAGGATGAAGTGGAGGGCCAAGTTTACTGCATCGTCTACAGATCTGTTGGCTCTGTAGGCGAACTGCAGGGGGTCCAGGAGAGGGCCTGTGATGGATTTGAGGTGGATTTTTTGGCCTGAATACCAAGCGTCTGGAGGAAACCAGGCACCGCTCATAACCTGGCTAATACCATCCCTACAGTGAAGCATGGCGGTGGCAGCATCATGATGTGGGAATGTTTTTCAGCAGCGGGAACGGGGCGACTAGTCCTGATAGAGGGAAAGATGAATGCAGCTAAGTACACCGAGATCTTTGAAGAAAACCTGCTCCAGAGCGTTCTGGACTTCAGACTGAGGTGAAGGTTTACCTTCCAACATGACAACAACCCGAAGCACACAGCCAAGAGAACAAAGGAGTGGCTTCAGAAAAAGTCTGTGCATGTCCTTGAGTGGCCCAGCCAGATCCCAGACCGGAATCCAATTGGACATCTGTGGAAAGAGCTGAAAATAGCTGTGTACCGACGCTCCCCATCCAACCTGATGGAGCTTGCAAGGATATGCCAAGAGGAATGGGCAAAAATGTCCAGAAACAAGTGTGCCAAGCTCGTAGCTTCTTTCCCAAGACGCCTTGAAGCTGTAAGCGCTGCCAAAGGTGCAGCAACCAAGTATTAGGCTCAGGGTGTGTACAGATATATAACCCCTAAATAACCTATTTTTGTCAGTAAAATAAAATTGCATATTTTCTAAAAACCTGTTTTCTGTTTTCACTTCGTCATTATTGGCTATTGTGTGTAGATGTTTGAGGCAAAAATGAACTCAATCTATTGTAGTATAAGTCTGTAACGTAATAAAACATGGAGAAGGTGAAAGGGGTGTGCAGACTTTCCGGCTTGACTGTAAGACATAGTCTACAGTACATTAATGCATATGGTAAATACAATGTGTATATATGTAGGCGTACAATTCACACTATTACGATAGGGACTGTAGTCCATAATTAGGGTTTCCACGATGGTTGGTGTCTTCTTGTTTTTTTATGGTTTTATTTTTCAGCATATTTTTAAAAGATTTCTACCCATCTTTATTGTCAGAAGAACATAAAACAGTCAGGAAAAACTCATTGGGAAGTGAACATTGATAAAAAGCATCGCCTTGTGCAAAATTGTATGTTCACTTGAAATGGCAACGGCCATCAATAATTTTATCACATCTATTTACAGTATGTCAGTCATGATATTGTATGCTGGTTTTAGGCTAAACATATTTCACCACCACCAGTTTATATAAAAGTATTGTCAGTCATTAAACAAGATAATGATTGATAAATAACATCCATCCACAAAATAGGACACGTATATAAAATCAACCATCAACATCATCTTTCACTGATTTTTATTCTAATATTTGTAATTTCAGGATTTCTGTTACAAGATCAACCAGAAAGTATCTTTCTGTGTGTGTGTGTGTGTGTGTGTGTGTGTGCATGGGTGCCATGTTCCAACACAGTAAATAACAACAGAGGATAGTTAGTCTTTTGCAACAAATTTCAAATATGTGATCATTTTCTGTTTTAGCTGGAAGCTGATTGAAAACCCCTCTATGCATTCATCATACTGAAGGCATTCAGCAGCATAAAATCTCTTTGTTACACTAAATACCGTTTAATGATACTGTTATGTGTGTTAGTTTCTGATTCCTGCCCTGGGCTGGGATTAATCATGAGGTCAGATGCAGGCACTCTCAACTCATCTTATCCTTAAACAGGTATCCCATGCAGCGTTTTCTCTTTCTCCGCCTCCTATTAACAGTCAAACTAGCGCATGCAAACTGGTTTGCTGTTATACATTGACCTCTTTCAGAGCAACAAGATCCTTTGACCTGGCTCAACCCCTTCCAGTCTGGTTTCAGGGTTGATGTCCTTCAGCTGCATGGAGCATCTTCCCTCTCCTCTCTTATAATGCTATTCAGCTGCCTTTGACACTAGTGACGACCCGCTGCTCCACCATCACTTCACTCGTGGACCTCACTTACGACTCTTAAGTGGCCTGAATCCTACATCTCTGGATGGGACTTTAGGGTTTCCTGGGAAGGTGGTTTGTCTCATGCCCAGAACCTTCATACAGGTGTCCCCCAAGACTCTGTACTTAGCTCCCCCCCCCAATTATATCCACTCCCTTGGGGCTGTCATCACCTCCCATGCTTTCTTTTTCCACCTCTATGCTGACGATACTCAGCTTTCCCTCTATCTAACTCTCAGGTCAGTCACATTCCATTTCAGCTTTCCCTCTATCTAACTCTCAGGTCAGTCACATTCCATTTCAGCTTTCCCTCTATCTAACTCTCAGGTCAGTCACATTCCATTTCAGCTTTCCCTCTATCTAACTCTCAGGTCAGTCACATTCCATTTCAGCTTTCCCTCTATCTAACTCTCAGGTCAGTCACATTCCATTTCAGCTTTCCCTCTATCTAACTCTCAGGTCAGTCACATTCCATTTCAGCTTTCCCTCTATCTAACTCTCAGGTCAGTCACATTCCATTTCAGCTTTCCCTCTATCTAACTCTCAGGTCAGTCACATTCCATTTCAGCTTTCCCTCTATCTAACTCTCAGGTCAGTCACATTCCATTTCAGCTTTCCCTCTATCTAACTCTCAGGTCAGTCACATTCCATTTCAGCTTTCCTGAAGGACGTCTAGGCCTAGGGGTAATCCTAGGTGACCAACCTTCCTTCTCTCTCCATAATAGCAGGTTGGGCATGTAGATTGTTTATGCATGCCATCCAAAGGATCCGCTTATTCTTAGTTCTTACTGTTCTCAGTTAGAAGTTTGCAATTCATGTTAAAGAATAAATATATGTCAATGGTTTGTAGTATTCTTGGTTACCTCAAAGGAATGTACTCGATTGTATTTGACAATTGAGCACAATATCAATCAAAACCTTTGTAAAATACATTGTACTTCCTAATGTAGACAGCATTTTACAAATTAACTATGTGGTAAAAGTTATACAGGTCCCTAGGCACCCAAACCATCTTTGATTTATTTTAAATGTGAAAAATGGCATAATTTAAATGCTGCAGATGCAGTTTTTTAATTATCTTCAAGTTGGGTTGAAAATGTAGAGAAAACAGCCTATGCACTTTTATTTGGTCATCAATTTCCTGAGAACATTTAAAATTAAAGCGGGTGTGTAGATCAAAGGAACAGCAACAGAATTCTCTGTGTTTCAGCATATTGCATTCAACATTGAAATAATGTCATGTGCTGATGGCAATCGTATATACTTGACTAAAGCATCACCACAGTGCACAAGCTAATTAGAGGGGAATTACCAAAGTGCAGAGGTGGAAATCCAGGGGACATAAAGTAAAAGTATTTTGCTCCAATCACCTGAATTTTCTAATTAACATAATTCTTCAGCGAGGAGGTAGAACTAATTAGTGAAATCAGCTGGCTGAGTCTATGGGTGGAAGAAACAGATGGTAGGACTTTTACTTTATGTCCCCTGGATTTCCACCTCTGCCACAGTGTGTGCCAATGAGACTGCTGTGGCACACGCGCTCTGCTTTAAGGTTTATGCCTTTAATATGGACTGTCAAGGCATTGCTGTCAATTTTATTTGTACAGATTGTTCTAAGTTTATATTTGTTCTAAGTTTAGTATACCTACCTTTTTGAAATTACTTAGTAGGTAGCTAAGTTCTACATTTTACAAAAGTTGCAAAATTGTGTTTGTCGCTTTTAAGAAAAAAGGCCTAGTGAGTAAAGTTGGCACTAGTTGAGCATCTGGCTGCATGACGATCAAGTTTAGTTTCCGATATCTCCCTGACTCGCTTGTCTGTGCCCAGCTAGAGATAGTGACCTGTCTCTCATTCTATCGCTGTCCATCTGAATCAGCTTTCATCTCCAGTTAGCACAAAGGAGTGCACGATTTACAGGTTTAGGAGATTCATTAATTAACAGCTTTTAATGGAAGTAGATTTTAATGTGTTTAATGCTCTCATTTCTCTTGGGTGGGGTATAATGAGGGCATCGCCCTATGGCATAATCCCAGTTAAATATCAGTTTGACTCCTCTTGCCTGATTGGTTGTCTGCCTTGCACCTTTTGATCCACCCATTTTAGTCAGCATGTGTTCTCAGATCTCTGTGTAGAGTACAGCCTTGTGACTGATGTCAAAAGCTTCTTTTTTACCCAGCTGCCTGCTTCCATACTCATTCATAGATTGCCCACAAAAATTGTCAGAAATACTGTTGGCAGTATTTTAAATTGCGGACCAGGCTTCAAGTCACTGATAATAATCTGCAGAGTCATCTTAAACCACTACAGTGCCAACAAACTGCCAAATGTCTTGGAGGGAAATGCAGTTTACTTCCATGACAGCCAAAAGTTGAGTTTTTTCCTTCCGAAAAACAACATTTACAAATAGGTGTATTACTTAATATATTTGGGCTTAACACCTGGGTGGTTATTTCATTTTCCTTTCCATCTTTGAGATGTTTAAAAAAGGAAATTGCATTTTACGATACGTGAGTCATTTCATGGACTGGCTTTGTTTTAAGTAAAGGCCAATTAATTTCTCTTCTAAAATGTTCAACTTGATTATAGGTATGAGGTATATCTGGACTTAAATGCCATATTTTGAATTTCAGATATGTCACAGATATGTTACAGGTATTGCCTATACAGTACTAGTCAAAGGTTTGGACACACACTCATAGAAGCGGTTTTATTTATTTTTACTTTTTTTTTTTACAGTTTAGAATATTAATAAAAACATAAAAGCTATGAAATAACATAAATGTAATTATGCAGTGACCAAAAAAGTATTAAACAAATCTAAATGTATCTTATATTTTAGATTCTTTAAAGTAGCCACCCGTCAGGAGTAATCTATAGCTGCATAGCTATGAAGACAGTTTGAGAACCCGTGTAGTTGCGAGAGGGAAAACAATCCTACCGGTGGGAAAACCGTAAAGTCTATCCTATACTTAATTGGTAACAAATGAAGCGATGCTAGCACTGGAGTAATAAGCTCATACTTCTGAGTTCTAGTCAAAATGCGAGTGCTTGCATTCTGCACAAGGTGGAGATTATTTAGCAAGGACCTAGGGCAGCCAGATAGCAGGGCATTACAGTAATCTAGCCTAGATGTAACAAAAGCATGGATCAATTTGCAGGAAGTGCCTAATTTGAGCTATGTTCCTTAACTGAAAGAAAGATACGTTTTTTATGTGCGCGCTAAAGGTTATATCTGGGTCTATAGTAACACCTAGGTCTTTCACATCAGCTGAATTTGGAACAACTAAACAACCATCAAAATTTATAGTAGATGTAGATGTCCCTTTGTTTTTTTTTGGCCTAAAACCAGCATTTCAGTCTTCTCTGGGTTTAGGAGCAGGACATTAGAAAGAATCCAAGCTTTAATATCTGCTATACACGCCTCTAATCGAGAAAGTGGTAGTGCCTCGCCTATATTATATATAATTTGGTGGTATGAACTAGTTAATAATGTTTATTTACAGGCTAATTGAACAAATACATAGAAAATGATCAAACCACTTATAGATTGCTGGCTAGCATAGAGCGTATATCGACACAGTTCAGTGGAAGGTGGCTACAGTCAAGAAACGGACGCAGAAGAAATTATACTCTGGGAAGAATTGTATGTACAACCGAACTAAAATAATGGAGATCTTCCGGTAATAATTAGGCTACATTAACGTTACCCCACCTCCCCCCAGTAAATTAAAACTTATCCTTTCCGAATAGGGCTGACACATAACGTTACAATTCTTAATCTGTCAATGTCAGGCTCTTCCAGTTGTAAGTTTCTTTTTTACCTAATTAGCAAGCTGGCTAGTGCCACATGGCAATGGAAGATATAACGTTAGCCAAGTAAAATAACGTTAGCTAGCTAAGATAATTATTTTCGTTGCATTGTACCGAAAATAATGTCAAGGTTTTCCCAACTGGTATGGACCCAAACGCAGGACTCTGAGACAGACTCAGGAAATAAGCTCCGGGGGAGTACTTTATTATTCACACAAACAAAGGGAGAGGGAGAGCTAGGTGAGGGTCTGGAAACAGGGTTGGCGATACAGGAGGGGTAGTGCGGATGAGGGGAAACGGGAGTGAGTGCTGAGCTGAGGTAGACAGACCAGTGACAACAGTAAGCGGGACTGGAGTGGGCAATGGTGGGAGGAAAACCACACCCAGCCTGCACAACACGGAAGACGAACAGGGAAACGTAACAATGTGACATAAAACAAGAGGAATGGGGAAAACACGGAGAATAATAGAGAAGTGGACTGGAAAGGAGGCGACGGACGTAACAAATAACTCCATAACGTTATACGTTAAGTAAGTTAGGCTATTAACTGAGCTAACGTTAACGTTATACTGGCTAAAAATGTCATCTTAAACCATCACATTTTATTTAGTATAACGTTACATTCTGCCAAAACTATTTAGCTAAATATCTGGCTATTTGAAATATGAACTAACGTAACATTAACATTAATTGTCTTAACGTTAACGTGCATTGCTTGGCACTGTTAGGTTCCATGGGGGGCTTGTAATGCTACCTAGCTAACGTTAGTTGCTCACACGGTGTGGCGCTTGTAGCTTCATTAACATTACAGATAATATTGTGGATATGTCTCAAAGGAGTAACGTTAGTAGCTAAGTTAACATATATTTGTTTTAATCTCGTTAGCGAAGATAGTAGCTGTATTATTTCTAGCTTTGTCACTCTGTAACGGTAGCTAGCCTGTTGTTGCTGTTCGGTCAGTTTGTGGAACTGCTGTGATCACTGATCTGGCAAAATATTAAGCAAAATAACGTTATCCAACTTGCTGTCGCGTTGATTTGCCCACACGTATTGTGATTCAGAAAAATGTTAAACCATACGGAAAATTCAAAACTCATTTTGGACTTTTAGTTTAAAAATAGGTAACAGTTAGTAGCCTATGGCTGGCTCATATCTATGGGCTGCTTTCTGTGCGCTGTGGAAGCTTCAGAGAGGGCGAGGTGCATGAGACTGTGTGGTAACGGTAGTTCAAACTTTCAATTCGCCTTCGGTTGCTTGCAAATTTATGTTAAGTCAATGGACAATTAATTTCCGGTATCGTAGAATTATAAATGTTTATTAAAAAATTGTACAATAACAGAAATATCACCCATCAAAAGCATTAGTCCATGTCACGCCCGACATATCGCTATGTCAACTTTAGCGATTAGAGTTGTAGAATTTGAGCTAGGTCGTTTGAAAAAAAACGCTTAATCTAAATGCTATTTAAAAAATCTTTTAATTGTATGAAAACAGCTTAACAAATCTTTCCCATATTTGTTTTATGTCGAGATATTGATGAGATTAGTTAATCTGCCAAGTGGCTTGGTAATTGGTGCTAAAACGGCTGAGATATTGACGGGCGAAATTTCGATTTTAACATGTAAATTGCAACCAAAACCAAATTTAGGATTAATTTTGTCTGTTGAACTAACTTTAATATTTTTACCGTGACATTGACAAAAAGTCACGTCCAGGGGGGTATACTACAGAGCAGGATTACTGAGTTAGCTGGATAACTGCACTGAGTAAACCCCGGAACAGTTCTTTTTACTCTCCATGTTCCAGCTTTTGGAGGGTTCTGGGTTTTACTCAGTGCAGTTATCCAGCTAACTCAGTACTCCTGATTCATAGTGTACCCCCCAGCACATTGGAAAACCAAGCTTAGTGGATGTCAACAGCATTTATAATATTTTTACGATGGAAAAAGGTAATTACTGTTGAACAATTTCATATGGGCTGAAAAAGCTTCTTGTGATACATTTAGCAATTATATTATACCTACTTGTGAGGTTGTTTGTTTGTTGCCGTGTGGTCTAGTTGAGGTTGGTTTTGATTTCTCAGCTGTAAGCTCCCACATAACCTGCAGTGTATTGTGTTACAGATTATATTATTATTATTAATCTCGTTAGAGATTATTTAAAAGCATTTTCATATAATGACTAATCATTTAGAACATCTTGTATTTAATTCTGTAAAATACAAATTTTATATAATAAAGTAGTTTCATATCATGACTAATTGTTTCGAACATCTTGGTTTTAAATCTGTAAAATACAGATTAAAAAATTAATTATCTGTCATGCCTCTTGGTTAATGATATGCCGGTGATTTGGAAGCACAATTGCAATGACAATGTAAATTAGGCCATGTAAAAAAACAGCCATTTTCCCTCCTTTACACAATGCTGGATGTAAAGCAGAAATGCTAAGGGAAAGCAGCCCATTGCTGTGTATGCAGTAACAACTTCTTTTAAAAGCAATTAGTAGGAAGCAGTCTGAGTGTCCTCAGCAGAGTAATGATGGACATAAAGGGTTTATAGCCAACCATTATAGTTGCACTCTAGTTTGCATTTAGCGACAGCTGCAAAATATAGTTGTCCGTCTTTCTTTTTTTTTGTGAATTAATGTCCTTCGGTGAAGGTTTCCCTCAAAATTAATAGAACTGACAGTAGGTTTATAGTGTAATTCGTTTTGCGATTAACCTGTTAAGTGCTGAGGGTGACATACTGTAAGTCAATAAAAGTACCAACATTCTAAAGTGCCAGGGGCGACCTATTTCGACCAAAAAACAATAAAAACCTTTAAAAATCCAATCAAAAGCAAAATAAACATTGATAGGATGCCTAAATGTTATCTGTTTGGCTGTATGAGCGGGCCGAGCTCATTGCAGAATATTTTTTGACTCCGATCCCAGCAGATGCATGACCCGTCGAGAGCGACGAATAAATAAATAATCAGCCGTCCAATTCAAAGCTTTACTCATGGTCATCTAACGGTACGTTGACAAGCATAAATCACAAGAACACAAACACAATGAAATGCCTAGGTTTTGCGACAGTTAAGATTTAAATGACCACATCTAGCTTATTTGGAGTAGAAAGACAATATTGGTATCACCAGAAAGCTGAGACTCTCCTTTTTTACAGTGTAACACTCACAATGTGTTTCCAGGTCAAAGTGCCTCAAAATGATGCAGCAGGTCACATATGTATTTGTTCAGCTTATTGTTTATCCATCTACTCAAATAATAATACAAAGCACTTGTGGTGTGTCAAAACAGATACTGTCAAACTGTCCAGTGGTGTCCAACTTACAATCTCTCAAAAAAGAGCTGATTTTAATGGAAAACTGTTTTCACTATTACACATCAGCAATGATTAACAAGTAATTCTGTTAAATGGGTAAAATAATGTGTTTTATTCAAGGTTTGAACATTGACAGGATTCATTTTAAAAATGTGGGCACTGCAGAGATTGTGTTCTGGAACAGTCTGGCATTGAATCAGTAGAGATTTATTGATATATTTATCAGACAACTGTTTGATGATCTGAAGAGACAATGGAATGTTCTTTCCACATTGCCGACATCTCACTCTGAATATCTTTGCTGGGCTAGTGTATGCATACTGTTCCATATACTAAATTAATATCTGTAATGTAGGAGTTGAGCTGTATATTTTGCCTTCATGTGAGGTTGAGTGCATCTGGAGAGGTGTTGTCTTGAAAAGCTGAAGTGGAGAATATGAGCCAGTGTGCTGGTGGGAGGGTTGTATGGGGTCCTTCTCTTTTCCACAGAGAAAAGCTGAAATGGAGAACATGAGCCAGTGCGCTGGTGGGAGGGTTGTATGGGGTCCTTCTCTTTTCCACAGAGAAAAGCTGAAATGGAGAACATGAGCCAGTGCGCTGGTGGGAGGGTTGTATGGGGTCCTTCTCTTTTCCACAGAAAAAAACTGAAATGGAGAACATGAGCCAGTGCGCTGGTGGGAGGGTTGTATGGGGTCCTTCTCTTTTCCACAGAGAAAAGCTGAAATGGAGAACATGAGCCAGTGCGCTGGTGGGAGGGTTGTATGGGGTCCTTCTCTTTTCCACAGAGAAAAGCTGAAATGGAGAACATGAGCCAGTGCGCTGGTGGGAGGGTTGTATGGGGTCCTTCTCTTTTCCACAGAGAAAAGCACATTCCCTACAGATGCCAGCAATCAGGACCTGGGTGGAACTGGGGATGCGTTTCCGACTCGGTGGTGATCAAAAAAAGGATTGAGCGTCGGGGGTTCCGTCTTGTTGACTCTTCTCAGCTTCAGCTCAAAGTGATTAATTTTTGATCCCGTCAGGGGTGCCACTTGACACAACTAGCGCATGCTAGAAAACAGGAACTCAGGCACTTAGTCAGAGATCAGATTCAGATGCCAAACACTCAAGAATCCAAGAATGTGGGCCATGCAGAACTTTCTGATTTTTTTTTTTTGTATTGGACATCACATATTTAGCTACTTTTTAGCACTTCAGCAGCCCGTTCTGGAAATGCGTGCAGAGAGCACAAAGAAAGCATCTCATCATTATTATTTAATTTCACTATTTGGTTGTTGCAACAGAAAAAAAACACTCAGAACTCCATTTTGTAATTCTGGGAGGCTCAGGGAAATTCAGGGAGACTTTTGGGTAATCTGGGAGAGTTGGTGACCCTAAGTGTATGTACAGTGGTGTTCAAATAAATAGCAGTGCGTTAAAAAAAGTGAATAAAGTGCAAATATTTTTTAATAGCATTTAGTTCCATATTTCAAATGTAGTAGAAACATTACACATTCAATTCCAAATCAAAGCATTAACAGATTTAATCAAGTCTGCGTTATTCTTTTACAGGAAGCAAAGAAGAGGAATATTAATCTGTTTTTAAAAATTGCAGTGTCGACATTTTTCTCTTCAAACTCAAACACTTACTGTATAAACTGTATGAAGAAATTTTTCAAGATTTAACTTCTCTTTAAATTACTGAACTAATATTTAGTTGCATAACTATTGTTTTTGATAACTGCTGTGCATCGAGTCAACCAACTTCTGGCACCTAGAAACAAGTATTTCTGCCCAGAATGAACAAACTACATTCCACAGTTCCTGTGAATTTTTGGGTTTTGCTTCCGAAACTGCATTTTTAATGTCACCCCACAAGTTTTCAATGGTGTTGAGGTCAGGGGATTGAGCTGGCCACTCCATTACCTCAATCCTTTTTGTCTGGAACAAAGATGTTGCTCGCTTGCTTGTGTGTTTGGGGTCGTTGTCTTGTTGAAACACCCATTTCAGGGGCATTTCCTCTTCGGCATACGGCAACATAAACTCTTCAAGTATTTTGATGTATTCAAACTGATCCATGATCCCTGTTATACGATAAATAGGCCCAACACCGTAGTGTCCCCATACCATGATTTTTGTGCCACCATGCTTCACTGTCTTCACAGTGTACTGTGGCTTGAATTCAGTACCCAGGGGTCGTCTGACGTACTGTCGACGACCACTAGACCCGAAAAGAACAATTTTACTCTCATCAGTCCACAGAATGTTACGCCATTTCTCTTGATGTTCCTTGGCAAATTTTTAACCGATTCTGCACATGCCGTTTTTTCAACAACGGTGCTTTACAGAGGCTTCTTGCTGATAGCTTAGCTTCAATCAAACGTCTTCTGACTGTAACAGCACTTACAGGTACCTTTCTGGAGGTGATGATTAGCTGAATCTTTGCCATTCTGACTATTCTTCGATCCGTTTTAACAGTAGTTACTCGTTTTTCAGGTTTTTGAAATGAGCATCCTATAATTTGCTGCACTTCTTCATACGTTTTCCCCTCTCCAATCAACTTATTAATCAAATTACGTTGTTCCTCCGAACAATGTTTGGAAAGGCCCATTTTACTTAGCAATGCAGAAGGAAATATATTTTATAACAATGTGTGAAACATTTGCTTCCCTTCTTCCTTCATAAAGGACAATTAATGACACCTGTTTTTTCACTGAATTAATGAATTAATTCTCTAATTAAACTCCACACTGCTATTAATTTGAACACACCCCTTTCAATGAATGAGTCAATTACTCAGAACAAGCAGCGTGCATGTCATGACAGTTGGGTCTGTTGTTTTTCTATTACACTACTACATCTACAAGTAAATGATTTGCCATGCAGAAATATCACTACTACTAATAACAGTGGTTCATCAGGTTACTGATGTTGTACTGCTATTTTTTTTTAACATAACTGTATGAACCCAAGGCAAGCCCAAAAGCGACTCACTCACTCCCTCCCAAGTGTCCGCACCACACAGCCTTGTGGTTCTGCTGCTGGGCCAGCGCCACATCCATCGCTGTTCTCTTTACAAAATTAGTTTGACAGCTTGCGTGCACGCTTCCCCTTCTGATTGAGAATATCCCAGTCCAAAAAAATTATTAAACAAAAAAATTTAAGTGGAACCAAAACATCTCCACTCTCTTCTGGCTCCAAACCGCACTTCAATATTGTCCCTTTACAGGGCTTAATATACATAAACATACAGCAAACAAGGCATCAACTGCCCTGCCCAACAGTGAACACTGTCCAACTGAGAATTCCCAAAAAAGCATTCCCGCTTTTCCAGGTCATGAGCTTGCCTTCCATCTGGGTGTAAGATGGAGTGTCAGGTTCAGAGAACCAAGCGCGACAGCTAAGGAATCTAAAAGTGTACACTGTAGTGTACACCAATAAAGCGGACAGGTCTGCACCAGGAGAGGGAAATATACAAACAAAAATAAGAGAATGGAAAATACTCCAGGCATAAGCCAAATCAAAACAACCCAAAAAACAGGGCGAAATCGATATCCGAGTGAACAGAGAATACCTCTCGCTCACAATACGAGAAAGCGATATAAACAGAGGTATGAATAATAAACAAAAAGCAGAAAGGAAAAGGAAAGAAATCTCTCACTCTCCATATGGGAGAGCACTAGAGAGATACGCAAAGGAAGAAAATAAAGGCAACCTGTCGAACAAGAACAGAAGCGAAAACCAAAACGAGGGACAGAAAGCACAGAAGAGAAAACTAAATCCAACTAAGGAAAACTCTAATGCAGCCAATAAGCATGTTCCACGTAACTCTTTAGCAAGCTTAAAAGTGAATTGGTCGCTTGAATACCTATACCTTACCGGCTTTTATGTCAAGTGTCAATGACAATATCGAAGTACCGTAAAGCGGAAACCCTGGGCTAAATATAGCCTGCAGGAAACCCAAAACAGGTGCGAGGGATAATGGCTAAGCGTGAACAAAATACCGAAACGGAAGACGGAAAATCTGATAGAGTGCCCTGACGCCGCTAAAAAAAAGAACGAACCACAGAAATAAACGGAGGCTGCCAAAAACCATGACACTGGGAAGGAAATTCCCCCCTGGTACGTGCTATGGCAGGTGATCAAGTATGACATTTTTGTACTTTTTCCTGATATTGGCATTAGTCACACATGCAATAAGTACTACAGTTGAGTGAAGGTTATGTTGCCTTTCAGAGGTGGCCCTTTGTGCCTTGTATTCATTCCTGACCTACAAACTAAACAGGAAGCTTCTGTCAACCAGTAGTAACTACATGAGAAATGAGTGTAGCTCAAACCATCTACTGTCAGGTGAGTCCCTGCCGAATATGGCTGGCTGTCATGCTGCTAATGTTATCTGGCATTCCCTTCAGAGGCCGGGAAAAAACTGACACAGCTAGTAAAATCAGAAACCCCTCACTGAAGAAGATACTGAGTGACCCACATAAATCCTGTGCTCAGATAGAAACACAAACAGGCAGGAGGGACTTTTCTCCACAAACCATGAAGTAAAAGCAGCACTCACGGAGGACCGCGTTCAAGATGCAAAACTCAAAGTGTAAAATGAACACAACCCTCTGGAGCCTGGGGATGGAGTTGCTGGGGTCTCTTCGCCACACTGATTAGCTGAAGTAATGCACTGTAACTACACATTAATGGTCCCATGGCACTTTTTAAGGAGTAGGGGTGTAAAGCCCAGTGTCAAATTCCCACAAAATTTGCTCTCTACATCAGACCAAGTTCAAATAATTACTATAAGCTTTTACACACCAGTGAAATTACTACAGATTACTGATACATAAAAAAATAGATACATTTTCATACATTTTTCTAAAATATATTTTTTAAATGGATAGTAACACAGTTTTTTGGAGATTCATCAGGACTGAAAGTGTTTCAAAAGTAGAGGTTTTTCAAAGAGGGATTGAAGTCAGGTCTGCTTTACCTCTGGTGACCTCCAGGCATCTCGGCCGCATAAACCTTCATGTAAATCTGATTAGCCGCATAACCCTTCACCTTTGCTACCCACTGATTCTCACAGTTGTCACTGTTGACTGGCCTGGTTAAATACCTTTGTACTAAAAAATTTAATAAAATTATTGATATAATTCACATCTGAGCAGCTCCTCACTGTACACCACACATACCCCCTGTCCACCAACACTTGGTTCAATTTGCAAGCCACATCATTACGTCTCTATACATCTCCGCTTTCCCAGAAAACCTAGCACCAACTTCAAGCACAGCAACAACAATGGTGGACTACATTGCATCTTTAGTGTTGCTCCTGGTTTTGCTAACCTACATTGGCATCCAAACACGACTGGTTTGTGGGGTAGCTTTCCACCTACAGTAAGTTGAAATTGTTTGGTGCTATACTTGTATACTTAAATTTTATTAAATAACTTGAAATGACACTTTGACTTCTAGCAGAGCTTTTTCTTTGACAATTACTTGTACTTCTACTTGAGTACGGAGATTGTGTACTCCACGGCCACCTCTGATCACCAAGGAGTCAGTCAAGAGCGAGTGAGTACACTTGTCCACGGCACTTACTACTCAGCTTTGTAGTGGTTTGGGGGAATAGTACAGTAGGTACGCATATTTAAGGTGACCGCAAGGATGGTGTACTGGTGGGTGGTGTCCAACTGATTGTGGTGGGCCGGTCTGGGCCAAAAATGCCAGGGTTACTAGGGCACAACCAGTGAATGTCTTTAGAAGCAGTACACATGACTAGATTAGGGATAAAGTAAAGAGCTGGAGTTTCATCATGGTATGCTAACATTGAAGGTGTTGCGAGGTGAATATGTATGTCATCTTTCCAAAATCCTACATTGAGTATAGACTTGATTCTATAAATGTTGGATTTTTCAATGAGGGGAAGGTTTAGGTTAAAACCTACTTCAAGGTTTTCAGGGTGAACATAAATGGTAATAGCCTTGCTGAGACTATATGCTGGGTGTACCTGTAAGGTCTGAACTATGGAAGTAGTGGCGGATTTAAGGATATTGTTAACCATACAAGGTAAGGTGGAATTTTTTTTCTCCGTCTAGACTAGTTACCGAGGAGCCTACTTGTCGAAGTAGATCCTGCATTAAATCTCTAACCACGCGTATTTGTGAGATGTCAGACTCCACCACCTGGATTTAGGGAGCAGATCATGCTGCTAATCAGTGGCGAATGTATGTTCACGGTTAACGGTTAACACGGCTTGCTCCTGCAGCCAAACTATTAGTGGACATCACAAGCTCTGTGTTTTAAATTTATTGGTAGATGATTTGTGACGATTTGTGCCCAATGCGTTGTTTCTAATTGTCACTATTTTCCAGTAGCAAGTCCATTTAACAAGCACCCCCCCACCCAGTCTATACCTACCCATGCGTGACATAGTGGACAATAGCGTCTATGTTTGAGTTCATAAATATATTTATTCATCATATCAAATTAGAATTCCGTCATAGCAACAAGATAAACCCAACAATTGCCTGATCGTATGCCAGAAAAGCTGTGAAAAGCCATGCAAAATAAATATGTGAAAGTATTCTCTCATTCTACCATGTATTGTACTAGCAATATATGCTACTAAATATTAAATTTATATAAAATCCTACCAATGGTTTTACACATCAAGATGTTTCTTTCAAAATTCAGTGGTCATTTAGTGTCCAGTACAATCGGTTTGAGAAATATACAACACTTTATACCGCTATTACATTATCTGAAACGTCGACTCGTAATACCCATGTCCTGCAAGCCTGTCTCGTTCATTACAGTTAATTCTGTTTTAATTGTAGGCTCTTTTATCCAATAGAGTACATTATGCCCTTAGCAACGGTATATCCATTGTCTTCTTCAGTGCTTTAAACCATTTACAAGAGTCCAGCGTAACAGCAGTTTTCGTTTTCACGGTCACATATTACGCAAGCTCTATACATAATGCAACAGGAAGAGAAGTTCCCCTTTACCAATATGTAAAACATTTTGCGTCTAAAATGCAGTTGGTCTCGCTGGCTACAGATGTAAGTAAATTTTGAACAGGGGTGCAAATACTCTTGGCGTTTTCATTTAGGCCTAAGTCCCCAAGGAACTGCAAAAGCGGAGTGGCTTTGGATACTGACAAGACGATATGGGGCTGCTCAGGGGCTGGCGAAGGTGTTAGTTCGCCTGCAGGTCCTCTTTCCCACCCCACAAGGTAAACCGTTGGTGGCGGAGAAGAGTCCTGGTCTATTCATGTGCTAGGCGGACCACGGTTTTCCCTCTTCGAGAGCTTTGCGAGGGCGGTCATGCCTTGAGTGATGCTAGCTAAGGAGACTTTAATGGAAGCCAACTCAGCTTTCAGCTCTTGTGTGCTGTTTTGGTTTCCAAACTTGTGACCCTGTTGCGACCCTGTTTCTTGCCCTCTGACGACCCTCCACCCCCTTTGGACTGCTGTCGCTTTTTCCACCTGTCGGTGAAGAAAAGTACTGGCGATAGCTACGCTAGCTACGGAGAGTAGCTTGTGGGGTATATATGGTCCCTTAAGATCACCCACACAATAACCACACGGGTCTACAGGGCCACGCAAACCACAGTGATTAGTTGCAACTGTCTAATCAACAAAGCCAATTAGCAGTCACACAACAGCACCGAACAACAGCAGTATTCTGATGCCTCTGCAATGCCAGGGGAATAATGACAGAGAAAAATAGAGAGTGAATAATCGCGTAACCCAGCTACTTTCTTACTTATTAGATCTGTTGGATTTAGTAAAAGCTAGATGATGATGTGAATTTAAAGTTAATTAACTAGAATTAATTAATTATAATTTAATTATTATTAGAATTAAACAATTACCATTAAACAACTACCACTGTTACAGCACAACTAATTGCAAGTACCAATGGCATTCATCTTGAAGTAGGCTTAGTGGTGTGTATGGCGCCACCCAGTGGCAATTTTCAGGCAGTTCAATTCTAATAGTTATAGAGTTAGAGCTATAAGATCAATTCCTTAAATCTCAATCGAAGCCAACTGTTCTATTCCTCACGCGGCAGCGCCAATTTGTAGGTGATGTAGGCAGTATTTAAATAATAATCAGTCTCAAAATTATCGTTACCACGTAATTTGGAATTCTACTTAGCAGCTAGTTATATTTATCAGATGGTTAGATATTGTAAATTTGATTATTAATCAAATGTTACTAATATTAACAAAACACAAAAATAGCAAAACACTCTAAAAACACATCTAACTATTTAAACAAATTCCTAAACTAATGGAAATAACAAAATGGTAAAATAGGGGGAATCGGGGAGAGAAAGGAGAGAGTAAGAGAGAGAGTGTGTGTGTGTGAACACGTGTGCGTGTGTGCTCTGAGGGACACAGAGAGAGAGAGAGAACAAAGAGTTATTTGTAGGCCTAGGTATGGCTCCAAGAGCTAGCAGCTCGCTTCGAGTTTGGCCAGTCTAGAATAACCGGGAATTGTTAAAACAGATGAAACGGGATTTGTCGGGTTCAGATACACTAAGGGACGCTACGTGCTTAGTCCAATTTGGCATGCAGGAACGAGGTGGTTAATAAGGAGATGGAGAGAGAGAGAGAGCTAGATAGATAGGGCTTGCGCGTAGCCTCTAGTACTGAGCCTTAGGCTCGCAACAATTACTTACGTATAACACAATAAATGAGTTACAAACAGCAGTGATGCATATAAAGTCTACTACATTTACAAAACACTACATTCATGTCCGTGACAAATGTTGGTATAAGAGTCTTGATGCATTTGGCACCAAGAAGGTTCATTCGTTATTGACGACCCTAAAGGTCGGAGGAACGAAATGGTTCCTTATTTTGTAACGTGACACAAAACAGGCTCAATAAAAACAAGGACTCAAAACGAAAACCGTACATTCTATTCGTTCCACGGAAATCCACAGACGACATGAATAACGGCAAGGCGGTATTCTTATCCCAGCAAAAAAAAAAAAAACTGTATTGGAGCTTCTGTCACTTTGTAATATGACAGTAAGGGGTCAGCAATATATATCCAGGGGCCGTGCTCTGTAAACCCTTCTCTAGGACCACCTTTTTTGAACAAGCCCGGGAAAAAAATTGTTACTGTTCTTGAACCCCTTTGACTGCAGGCATAATCCTGGTCTTTCCTGTAAGGGAACCCATGGGAGTTTGTTTTCCAAGAGTCATGATTACGTCCCCAGTAGACAGATGATCTTAAAAGGAAAACATTGCTCTAAAATAATGGAACACTCTGCCCAAGCATACAAGGGCTATGCAGACTTTCTCCCGATAAAAAAAAAAAGTCACATCATTTAAAAAAGTCTTTTAGTATTTCCTTTTATATTTCTTTATTGACCTAGTTTTTAAATGTTATGTCTTATTTTCTGAAATTCGTGTATATATATATATATACAAACTGCAATTACAAAAAAGTGGCAACAGTATGTAAAAGCAGTGATTTGTAAATTTGCATTTACATATATTTAATTGAAAACAGTACAAAGAAAATATATTTAATGTTTTGCCATATGCAATTTATAGATTTTTGTAAATATACGCTAATTCCGAATTTGATGCCTGCAACACATTCCAAAAAACTTGGGACAGGGGCAAAAAAACATTTAAAAACTTTTAACAACTGTTTTGAACATTCCACAGGTAAACAGGTAATGCTATCATGACTGGGTATAAAAGCATATCAAAAGACCCTTGCTATCTTATTTCCAGGTACTCATACAAGCGATACTATAACTTCTCTGCATTTGAATTAATCTCTATGGGAATTGGGGGGTGGGACTAGATTTAGCTGTAAATTACATGGGAACAGTATGGAACCCATGGTTGGCTAAATGGCTCCAAGTCATCAAGGGTTTGAGGTATCAAATGAGCCTCAAACCATCACTCTGCTGCCAAATATGCAGTAGATATGGATCACTTTAAGGGTTTATTTTCCTGACTCATGTTCCTATTGAACTCTATGGATAAATAAGTCAGGAGAAACAACCCTTCAAGTGGTCCATCTGTATCTACTGCATATCTGGCAGCAGAGTGATGGTTTGATGTCGCAACTTTTTTGGAATTGGGGTTTGTACATTGCTGAACTCGGAAGAACCTGAAGATAATGAGGATGGCATCCCTTTAGTCATATCAGACTTTCATCTATCAACGAATCTGATCAATTTTGAACCTTCCAGTATACCGTATAGACTTGCAACTGGAATTAACCACCAGTGACGTAGATCAGTGCAACACAGCGCGTCTGGAAATAAGCTGGAAACAATGGAACCGCGAGGCACAGTTCAGTAAGCTTCAAGACTCACATTAAACATATAAAATCAATATAGAAGTTTAAGAAATAACCCGGCGTTCCCCTTTAAATCCACAAAATTTAATTTAATTGACATAGTAGCCTATTGTTTGTTGGGTGGGTTAGTTGGCAGCCAATAAGTTTGTATGTTAAATTGCTTTGAAAGACACATATAGATTCAGACAGAAACTGAGTAGGGGGTGAGTGGCCTTTACCTTTCAAAGGTAAGGTGAACAAATTACTTTTCATCATGCAGCTTTCACAAGCAATCGAGGGACTTGAAACACTCTAGACAATGATATAATTTTCAAACATTCTTACAAATCCCTTCGAGACATTTTACCAAACAGAACAATCATACAGAATTTGGTTCTGAATATTGGTAAAAATAGACAATGGAATATTCCAGTAACATGCAGGGATTTTACTGGTACCCACAGGGTTAAATGATTTCAAATAATTATTTGACCCAGGTCTGCTCTCAAGTGTGCTGTAAAAGTGAAATGGAGGGCGTTTAAATGCAACATGGGAAAGCACTCGAAAATTTGTCACCTAAATTGTTTTCTTTCTGCCTTGACACTGACACCTGAGCCTGAGGGAGAGGCAACAAAATAGAGTGAAAAAATTACGCTTAAAATTGATCCGAATGGATCCCGAAAGAGAGGCGGCAATTAAGTTTTGTGGATTGAGCCCCGCAAAGTCTCAAACCGCATGCAAATCCAGCGCCGGCCTGCTTCTTGTGTCGGCCTCGGGGGATCAGCCGAATTGCTCACATTTTCAACTTATGTTACAGAACAGCCTGCTGTGAAATGTGCCTCCGGACAGATTATGAGAGAACCGTGCATTACCAAAGTAAACCCACCACCTCACCCTCAATATGCTGAAAAGCATCTGCTCCTCCCCATGTATTACATCCATGTCCCTTCAGGAAATGTGTGCAGTGACTGCTGTACATTATGTATTAAAAACATTAAAATTTATACCAGCACCAGGTCAAATATTTACTTCAAACACTTTTTAGCCATTTAGACATTAATAAACTGTGTTAGATAACTGACAGCATGCCACGATAGCACAACACCGGCACAGTAATAATGTAGGAATATATTTAAAATTTTACCAGCTCACACAAAATGAATTTTTAAAAAAAGATTATTGCCATCTTAACAGTTAAATTATTTCAAATTTCATATTTAACCCATGTCTGGTCTATATATGCCCTGCATATAAGCTATTCTTATCATATGAATATGATATTATACCTTCAGGGTATAGGAGCAGTGCCTACACCTTGAATTCAGACCTCAGTTACACAACTACTGCTCCACAGTGCTGCATGCTGGGTAGTGAGGCAGTACTATACCCAGCTAAGGCAAAGTGTTTCCAGAATGTTGGAGAAGAATCCACTTGCATTCCAATATGGTTGTTAGATGAGAACGGTATGAGAATGCTGATGTCTTAGAAGTTAGAACCCCTTACTGTTCCAAACAGTAAACATGTCCTTATTATTTAGACATGAAACATCATCATGGAGGATATATTTTAAGAGTGTTCTGAATGAAAGGATTGAAATGGCAGATTTGTTTATTATTGTCTCCATTCCTGAGAAAAAGAAGAGGAATGTCAGTCCACAATTCAGTTACATAAAACTTGTATAACATAACTGTCCATGACTGTCACAGGAGACAGGTGTGATGGATTTTGTAGCGGATATAACGCAGAGGTGAGGGTGATCAGACAAGTCACCCACCTAGGTGAGGACCAATAAGGGAGATATAGCACGAACAAAAGAAAAGAAAAACAGGAACTAATTCCTGACAGCTAAACAGCCAAACAAAATCTACCCACGAAAATAGGGTGAACTCGAATAGAACGAGTGAAACAGAAATCAAAATCTCCTGAACTCAATACTAGAGCAAAAAATAGAAAATTAGAAAACACCCTCGGAACGTAACTCTACAACGTCCGATGGAAGAAATAAAACCACCAAAAAAAAACACGGAAATAAATAGCTCAGAACGCTAACATGCGAAAACACAATCCTATACCTAGAGAAGCTAAAAGTCCCTCGTGAACATAAGCAAGTTAATATCATGAGGTTGCTTAAACCTGGCTGTACCTGGTTCAATGTAGAAATTAATGACAAAGAAGCGGAAGTAAGAAACTTAAATACACTGCAGGTAGAAGCACAGGTGAAACAAATAAGCAAAACCCGGGACCGGAACGTGGAAAAAATCTGATAGATTCTCAATCGGGAAACAGGACGAGAATCGCAGCGGAAAATAAAACAAAACCCACAAACCATGACAACAGGTTGGACAAATTTAATCAATGGAAAAACCTGAGTCTTAAAGCGGGAGTACGCAACTTTTTTTGTTGTTGAAAAATATCGGGGAATGGTCATGCTTAGTTGGTAGGAGTCATAAAAAGAACTGCTGTGAGAGAAATCCAGCACCATACACTGTATTTATACCCTCAAATTCTGCATTCTAAAACCAGAGATTCGGCCCCAATTTTTTTTTCAAAACAAAGTGGCGCATGACATAAACCAATCAAAGAAATACATCGGTTCATGTCGCGAACCAATCAACTGAGATTGAACTTGCCACCGTTTCATTAACAATGGCGGAGAAGTGACCAGTTGCACCGGCGCTATTTCACGCAAAGAAAAAGAAAATGGATTTGGATAAAGCTTGCTTCAAAACTAGAGTAAACACAGCTGCTCATTTTAGAAGGTGGCAAGATGTTTGGGAGTGGATTGGTTTAAAGACAGATGTGGAGCTCCCATAGTTTCTACTGGACAGGTAGGTCAAAAGTTTCAACACTACCAGTGGACTTTCTTCTTGCCAGCCAATTGTAATTACCTATAATGAATAGTAGGTTGCTATTATACTTAACGGTACTTTGTTCGGCGGCTAGTTTTTTGGAACAAGGAAATGTTTTCTAAAGTTATCTGTCGTGTAGATCGCATTAGCTAGAACTGGCTACTTGCCTATAGTCATGCATGCCAGCTGTAGCCTGGTTCAGACTAACGCAACACAAACTCTGCAACAACTGAAAAGATTTTATTGTTTTACCTGGACTCTTGTAGCTGACATTTTTACTGTAACGTTAGCGATACCAGTCAGTAATCCTGCAATCCTTTTTGTGATTGAGAAAACTTGGATGTGCATTCAGGACGAGGTCTGTGGAAGCACTGGGGTTGGGGGTGTGTCTCTTTCTCTGTGAGCAGGGCCAAGGGGTGTTATGACTTTGAAATGTTTTGACAACAAATGCAACCATTTTACAAAGTTGTGTACTCCAGCTTTAAATAAGGAATGCCACAAAGCATCATCCTAGAACAAACACTGCAAAAGAAAAAATCTTAACAAGCATTTTCATCTCATATTTAGACTTTAGAATCTTATTTCTGTAACTTTTTTGCTAAATAGAACAAACTATCTGCCAGTGGGGTGAGATATTTTTACTCATTTCAAGATTTGCCAGTGTCAAGTAAAAAGTAACTTAAAATAAGCTAATATTTTCCACTTTTGAGGAGACAAAATATTTGTTAAGACAGACATTTTTTGCAGTGAAGATAAAGTCTGAGATTGAAATATGTATTGACTGCAGATAGGAGTAAATCTTTCCTCTTACAATCAAACCAGAAAGAAGAAAATTGTACGGGGTCATGGTTTTCTTGTCTGCTTTGCGATTCTCGTCCGGTTTCCCGATTGAGAATCTATCTGATTTTTTCCACGTTCTGGTCCTGGGTTTTGCTTTCCCGTGCTAGTTATTCGTTTCACCTGTGCTTTTACCAGCGGGGCATTTAAGTTCCTTACTTCCACTTCCCTGCTGCTTTTTTGTCATTCATTTGTACATTGAGCCAAGTATAGCCAGGTTTAAGCGACCTCGTGATATTAACTTTGGTATGTTCACGAGGGACCTGCTTTTAGCATATTCAGGTATAGGATTGTGTTTTCTCCTGTTAGCGTTCTGCACTATTTATTTATGTGCTGTTCTCTATGAGACAGTGTTTTCGTTTTGTTTCACCTTTTACCGGACCTTGTACAGTTACGTTCCGAGGGTGTTTTCTTTGTGTTTTTAATCTTCTATTTTTAGCTCTAGTATTGAGTTCGGGAGATTTAGATTTGTGTTTTACTCATTCTATTCGAGTTCGCCCTATTTTTGTGGGTAGATTTTGTTTGGCTTTTAAGCTGTCAGGAATTAGTTCCTGTTTTTCTTTTCTTTTGTTCTTGTTATATCTCCCTTATTGGTCCTCACCTAGGTGGGTGACTTGTCTGATCTCCCTCACCTCTGCGTTTGAATATCCGCTACAAAATCCATCACACACGGGGGGGGCGTGCAGTGGTGGTGCAGTGGATGGCAGTGTCACATGTTCTCTGTTTGCATGTTCTCCCCGTGTCCACGTAGGTTTCCTCCGGGTTCTCCAGTTTCTTCCCGCTACTCCAGATTCCTCCTGGTACTCCAGTTTCCTCCCACAGTCCAAAGACATGCATGTTAGGCTAATTGGAGATTCTAAATTGTGTGGGAGTGAATTGTGTGTGCCCTGCGATGGGTTGGTGACCTATGTTCCATGTCGGAATGCTCCAGCTGATTTCAGAACTCGCCAAACTGTGTTTGTGAAGAAGAATTTGCAGATTTGCATTTAATTGTAAGTCAGTTAAGCACAAATGTTGATTTGAATTGACAAATTGAATCCAAGCCTATGTTGTAGTTCATTGATTGAGTTGGCTTGAATCACTGCCTCCTATTGGATCTCTATCTACAGGGGTTAATGATTACTGGATTATTATCAATGCCCATAACTGTATTTCAGGTAGATAAACCTCACATGAGTCAAACTGGCCAGGCTCATTGCACCATAAGGTTATGACTCCGATAGATGAAGCTACTCATCTGGACATCAAATCCAACAAACCACTGGGTGGTTAATGTAGCTGAGACAGGCACTGTAAGTCCCTGCAGAACCATTAGCCACAGTGCAGATAGGGGCAGTCTTAAATAGGGGGTTCAAGTGTAATTCTCCTAGTGCAATTGTTTATTATTCTCATTATCCACAGGAAGGAAAACCATTTTAATTCCCTTTGAAATTGTCTTAGTGTGATGCAGCAACAATATGCACAATTATTTCTTAGTTTAGCTTCATCTGGCTCTGCTTGAACGGTACTGTGCCTTTTTTGTACACATTCTGGGTTTGGATCCATTTAGGTATTCACTAATGCAGAATAATGAGCTTGTAACGTAAGGGTGATGTTGGGGTAGCCGACAAAAAGGTGGCAATGTTACTCAAAAATGGATCACAGTAGCACAAACTGTAAAGCAAATGAAGACAAATAACATAAATTATACATAGGTCTAGACTACATAGGCCTAGACTGAATCAACATTTGTCTTTTCTTATAAATTATACTTTTTTCTTTGTGGATGCAATTGTTAAGAAACTCACTGCGTCTGTGAAGAAAAAGTATGGTTTGCAGTTTGTTTTAAGGAAAAGTTAAGGACATTGTGGATTGAATCCAACCCTTTGTGTTCTACCTAGTAATCAGGGTGCTTGTCCTGCATGGTTTGCAGTTTGTTTTAAGGCAAATGAGGATTGAATCCATGCCTTCCTGTTTTCTCCAGTAATCAGGGTGCTGTCCATACTGTTTATTTTAAGGAAATTGTGGATTGAATCCAGGCCTTAAGTGTTCTCCCTAGTAATGAGGGTGCTGTCCTGCATGGTTTGCAGTTTATTTTAAGGAAATTGTGGATTGAATCCAGGCCTTAGTGTTCTCTCTAGTAATGAGGGTGCTGTCCTGCATGGTTTGCAGTTTATTTTAAGGAAATTGTGGATTGAATCCAGGCCTTAGTGTTCTCTCTAGTAATGAGGGTGCTGTCCTGCATGGTTTGCAGTTTGTTTTAAGGCAATTGGGGATTGAATCCACACCTTAGTGCTCTCTCTATTAATCATGGTTCTGGCCTGCAAGGTTAAGTGGTTCTTAACTCAGCCAGGTGTCTTAAACTCTGCCCCAGGGGCCAGACACCAGTAAAATTCCCTGAGACTATTTTGGAAGAAACATTTTCTAATATTATTTTACCACCATCTAAAGGTTACATTATTTCAAATACATACTTGACCCAGGTTTCGCATCAGCCAGCACAGTGAATCTTTTCCATAGGGCTCTTCGGATTCCGTTATCACAGAATCGTGGAATTGACGTATCTACTGCGTCCTGTCTCCTGTGTACAGTGTACTGGCAGATGTGTGCAGTATGCAATAAATATCCTCCATACTATTTTCCAACTGTACTGTGGAAGTGTCGTAAGACGTCCCACCCATGTCACATGTTGCGTTTGTTATTATTGAAGGAAAACATCAGCAAATCGTCAATGCTGTGCAGAGTTTTATCAAGGATTTTGTTGAGGCATGTGCTGTTGCGGATATCCCTATATACCGTGCAGAAAAAACGACAAACCTTTCTGATAAAACACTGTCCTCAGGGAGGAGCACTAGCCAATTACCATTGCCTTCCTCTAGTTCCCCAGAGGCACATGGAACTCTTGTTGACAAAAGTACAACATCAGCCTGTCTGTGTCGTCATTGATGAAACTATGAACTGTCGGGACAAGAGCGTGATGAACATTGTGCTGAGAAAGTAAATTAGTCAACAATTATGTTTTCTTACTGTTCTCACTGTTACTGTTTCTCTAGCTCACTAATTTAGCACACCGTCAAACTTGCCTAAGTAGCCTAAGCTTATAATGTCAGGGTAAGTTAGGGTGTTTTCACATTAGATACGATTCCTTCATACCGTGCCTGAGTACGATTGCCCCCCCTCTCCACTCCCCCGCTGCTCAGCTTTCACATTAGTAATGTTGCTCCGTACCCGAATACACTTGCGTAGCTACACACTCCGATACAGTACGTGGCGGTATGCACCTAGTTGGCTTGCGATCAGCCAATAAAAACAAAGAATAATAAGAAGAAAAGCGCGCCAATCGCAAGATCCGAATAGTTATGACGTCACATTCTAAATAGCAATCCACTTCCGTGTTTTGGTACAGTAGCTTTCACACCTGATGCGAACCGTACCCGAGTACACATGAACCGTACCCGAGTACACATGAACCGTACCCGAGTACACATGAACCGTACCCGAGTACACATGAACCGTACCCGAGTACACATGAACCGTACCCGAGTACACATGGACCGTACCCGAGTACACATGGACCGTACCCGAGTACACATGGACCGTACCCGAGTACACATGGACCGTACCCGAGTACACATGGACCGTACCCGAGTACACATGGACCGTACCCGAGTACACATGAACCGTACCCGAGAACAGATGAACCGTACCCGAGAACACATGAACCGTACCCGAGAACACATGAACCGTACCCGAGAACACATGAACCGTACCCGAGTACACATGAACCGTACCCGAGTACACATGAACCGTACCCGAGTACACATGAACCGTACCCGAGTACACATGCACCGTACCCGAGTACACATGGACCGTACCCGAGTACACATGAACCGTACCCGAGAACAGATGAACCGTACCCGAGAACACATGAACCTTACCCGAGAACACATGAACCGTACCCGAGAACACATGAACCGTACCCGAGAACACATGAACCGTACCCGAGTACACATGAACCGTACCCGAGTACACATGAACCGTACCCGAGTACACATGAACCGTACCCGAGTACACATGAACCGTACCCGAGTACACATGAACCGTACCCGAGTACACATGAACCGTACCCGAGTACACATGAACCGTACCCGAGTACACATGAATCTTTTCTGTTGTTGCAATGTTTAACAATAACGCAATGAATCATTTACCATTTAGTCACCGAACTCGCTAATGAAGTGATGGTTTTGCTAAGTTTTAAATCTAAAGTTAGCTATCTTGCGATAGCTAACATTTGCTAAATATTTTATTTACTATTGTTGAACAAGGCTAATGTTACCCTCCATCCCAGTTATCCGGTACTCGGCTAAATTAGACGTTTTACAGCAGATGACAGCAAATGGTGGGGCTGGCAAAACATGTCACTTGGCTGGCATTGAAATTGTGGGCTTGTTTTCGTAACCGATAAATAAAGGAGTCAACTTTCAGCGAGCCAGTTTTACTCAAACACTACAATTGACAGTGATGGCTAGCTGAACTATATAGCAACCAATTTTATAAAGATTCCATGTATATAAACATATGCCGAGCTCTAGTCGCGACTCTCTAACAAGACTAGCCGGGCTCAGGCTACAAGATATATTTGTCCCACTGTCAGATTTGGTGATCAAAGCATCATAAAACTTGACCTAGGCCTACCTGTCCAGTAGAAATAATGGGAGCTCCATGTCTGTCTTTAACCCAATCCACGTTGGCCCCATAGTTGTAGACATATCCGTCCCAATTACAGTTTTCATGTTGGTCTGAAATTATAAACTACAGCTTTAAGCTTTATTTCATAAATGTAAAAAAATGCATAAAATGCACCGTTTATATACATTTAAATACATTAGGCTACTTATTTTATGCGTATTATGTATATACTGTATGTGACGATTATGAAATAAATGTATTATGTTGCAAATTTTAGAATGATACAGCCTCTTCTTCAATTCGAACTTTAAACCATGGATGTGCAGTGAATATGTTTTGAGATATTCACACTTAAATAAGACTAGTAAAACGGTGGAAATTGCCTCTGGAGGGCCAAAGTTAATAGGGCTAAACCAATGCGCTCCGTCTCGCCACCTTTGATAATGAGGACGTATGTTTACTCTAGCGAGATTCGTCCAATCCCCTTTTATTTTTCAGCTCAGCATTCTGGCGCAGGAAATTTTTTTCCCAGTGAATCACCCAGTGACACCTCCACACAGCAGCAAGCAATCCTGAATTTCACTGGTGAAATAGATTAGAAGGCGTCATGAGTTCTCTATGGTGCACAAAACAAAATGTCTGGTGTTCTTTCCAAGAGTATTTTTTTTATGGAATGGTGCAAAATAAGTGTCCATACTATAGGACTTTTTATTTAAAGTTTAAATGTTCTGCCAAAATCAAATCATAATATGATCACAAGAACATGACTTGAGGCAAGGAAAATGCACTTTATTCCTTCAGCACTTATTTGGCCCCTGGTCATTAAAAACATTAAAATGTATTATTTGGCATGTCATTTAGCTTACAAGTTTTCATTATTATATACATATAGTTGAAGGTAGTTTGTGAATGAAATCCTAGGAGCCCTACATGAACTCTGTGTGGAAGATGGAAATATTTCAGTTCACTGCTCTGGCACTTTGTCAGGAAAAAAAATGTGCCCCTTCATTCAATCAAATGCAGTTCACACCAGTTTAAGTGCATAATATGCAATTCAGTCAAACCAGAATGAAGTTGTTTCGTATTCACTCAGACAAGAAATAAAGCTCTTTAGAACTCTTTAATAAAAATCCAAGAAAAAATCCTGGGCTACAGGTCATAGCTTTTTTTTAAAGAGCAACAGATTGAATTATTCTCTGATAATTCACACTTGATGTTTATGCAACATTTTGTGAATAAAGCCTGTAAATAATGTGTGCGGCTATTTATGAAAGTTTTATGGAAATCTATAGAAAAAAACTACTTCAACTGTTACTTGCTTACAGTATTCTGTGTAATAAATTAATATCCAAGCAGGTATTTGGTGGCATTCTGTCATGTTGAAAGATGATTAATGAGTTACATTTTTGAATAGACATCATACATGTGGTACATCCTAGAGGAAAGGAAAATTCTAAATAAGAACTCTTCTAAGATTTACTTCTCCAAGACAAAAATGAGCTCTGAGCTCTATTCAACACCAATGTGAGAGTTTGACTATTTTATCATACTTCTCAAATTCTTCTCAGGAAAAACACTAATCAATGAGTTCAGATATAAAAGTAAGAATGTTATTTATTTCTCAAGACATAAAGAAAAAACTATTGTAAGCAGCTGTAAGGATGTTCTGTAGCTTGCGCCTGGTTAAAACAACCCAGAAATTTCCTCTGGGTTGTTTTAACCTGTATCTGCCAGTGAAAAGCATATCAGATACTTGTATTTTAGGTTCCAGGGCAAACATTTGCATCTATGTTGTGATAGATTAATACATTAGGCTATATTTGTAACAAACACATGTGAAATTGACCTTTTCGTGGTGATTTTAAAAAAATGTATTCAATCAATTAAACAAAATAGAAAATTTACTTATATTCATCTACAATACCATGAAGGCGGAAAGTCTATTTTCCTACAATTTTGAGATCTTCCTGTGCTACCGAGAACATAAACTGAATATAGCTTGCTTGACAAAGCGTGACTGAAACAGCTTTAATTTGAAAATGCAGGCATTTTAAAAATGGTCTGACCAATGAATCACAGCCAGTGAGTGTCATTCATTTGAAAAAAACTCATTTTCATGGGCAGGAACCTCTTACTTTCATTCCACATATATAAATCAGCAAGGTAGACTGTATTGAGATACAGTGCCAAACTCATCCAGAGGGTTTGATTGGATTGCTTTTTCCCTTAAACAGTCTAAGCGCATTCGATTGAATCTGGCCCGTGATCTATTCACTTTTACAAGGACTTTTAATCCCGCATATTGTAACTTTTGATTCATGCACAACACGCCTATCTTGCACCTTGTTCCTGCTCTTCTGTGTCTTAATTTAAATCAAAGCTGTTAATTTATAGTGTTGACTCCTGATTTGAATTGGATTTTCTCTGGAATGTCAATGTGCTGCAAAGAATTATGGGTAATTTCCTTCACCAGTGTCCAAAGATGTAGATCCAGAATACAGATAAGGGCTGTGTCAAAATAAGGCTGTGTCCTATCTATTGCGTAGTCTCCATAGTATTATCAGAGAAAACCTGGAAATAAGCATATCAGCCAGGGATTTTAAGTGCACTACATTTAGAGAACATTTTGCCTACTTAACAATTTTCTCATCCAGTGTACTCGACAAGAATACTCAATAGTATGGAAGGGTGCTGATTCGGACACAGCCAAGGGCTTGGTAAGGGCAGTGTCAAGTCCTCCGACACTTGCAATGGGACTTATATGGGACAACCCTGAATCTCTCTCTCAAGTGATCCCACACACCACAGTGCATGAGGGTTCAAGGGGAGAATTTGGAAGGGTGGGACAGATTATTTCTCTGCATTGATTGATTTCCTAACTATGGGATGTGTTGCCCATTTAAACTGAACCAGGCTCTGTTCGAAAGGCAGACAAACATTTTTTTCTGCCCGAGTGATTCTCAGTCATCCACTGTGGTGTGAGTAAGAACAAATAGCAGAAAGTTTTACAGTATCAAGCAAGCTGGCTTAAATTTCCTATGCGACTGTTCGATTAATGAGTGTGCACTTGCATTGTTAATACATACAGCGGCCTTTTATGTTTATTTCTTTTTTGTGTTTTTGTGTCTCATAAAACAGCAGGATAGAAGTTCATTTTATTTATTTGTACAGAAAAAAAAGATTAAACAACATTACATTACATTACATTATAGGCATTTAGCAGACGCTCTTATCCAGAGCGACTTACACAACTTCTTATTACATTTATCCATTCATACAGCTGGATATATACTGAAGCAATTCAGGTTAAGTACCTTGCTCAAGGGTACAACGGCAGTGTCCTACCTGGGAATCGAACCTGCAACCTTTCGGTTACAAGTCCAGCTCCTTAACCATTATACTACACTGCCGCTCAACATATGCAGAGATGCTACAAGAGCACACAACATACTTATAAACCTGAGCCCAACTCCATTTAAAAACTAATTTACAGTGGTCTGTCCTGCAGCTTAACAAAAGATACAAAAAAGAAAGGGAAAAAAAGAGGAAAAAGGAGTGAGCGAGAGGTGTGGGCAGCACTATGCTAGAGTGTGCTATCTACAGAAAGAAGACATTTAATGAAAGCAGAAAAGGATGAATAAGATAAGTTTAATTTTGGGGATCTGGTTAAGGGTCAGTGAAGACATGACTGGTTTGTCTGGTGCTGTTTTTATCTGTACTTGAAAGGTGATGTGATAGTTCTGAGGGATAAAGGTATTTTGGTGTAGTGATGGTGAAAATATCTTATTTTTGAAGTGTGATACAGGGTTCTGGAGGTCAGTGGTGGAACGTGTGGTACGGTAGTGTTGACGTGAGTGTTTGGATATGAGGTTACATATGATTTGGGGTAGTTCATTATTTTGCAGTTGATAGTAAAGTTTTATAGAGGTAAAGATGTAGTAGTTATCAAAAGCAAGGGCTGTACAGTTGTGGGTACAAGGCGGGAGTTGTGAGTGTATTTTATGCTCTGTTGTATAATCTGGTAATTGGTTCTACAGCATCTTTAGTTGTCAGTGTCCAGTGGGAGAGGCAGTAGGATAGAGTAGACAGAATTATGGCATTCAGAAAAGCAAAAGATACAGATGTAGTCAGATATGAACTACTTTTATAGAAAACAAACATCTTTTGATGCAGATGGCAAATTTGGTAAATTCTCACCTATTTAGAAGGTGCTCTGTTTAAACCTTTATAACTCCAGGTCTAACATAGCCTACTGGACAAGGCAGTGATTGAGTGGAAAAACTAACATACAATGGGGGAAATAAATATTGAACACAACATCTTTCCCAGTAAATGTATTTCCAATGAGGCCATTCAAGTGAAATTTGCACCAGACTTTGGTATTAACTCAAGAAATCCAGACAAAAAATCTAAACATTAAAGTCCATATGTAAATAAAGTTATGAGTAATAAAGTGGAAAAAAGTATTGAAAACACTAACTGAAATTAATTCAATACTTAGTGGAGAAGCTTTTGTTTGTAATGACAGCTTCAAGGCGCTTTCTGTATGATGTAACTAATTGCCCGCAGTATTCAGGTGTGATTTTGGCCCATTCCTCTACACAGAGAGGAGCTCCTGTGCATGGTGGAGTGATGTTGCTTCCACTTATGGATAATGCCCCCAATGGTGCTTACTGGAAGATTCAGAAGTTGTGAAATACATCTGTAGCCAATTCCATTTTCATGTTTTGCAACAATCTGGTTGCGAAGGTCTTGAGAGAGCTCTTTGCTTTTACCCATCATTAGATGTTTCTTGTGTGGCACCTTGGTAACAAAAAAACAAAAAAACTTTTATAGCCTATCAATATATTCTAACCCAGCTGACATTAATTAGCACAGATTGGAGGTAGAGTTGCCTCCTAATTAGTTATGGTTTTCAGCTGGTTCCTTGCCTTTCCTTGCTGTGGTGTACTGCTTTTTCTTAGTGTGTTCAATACTTTTTTCCTGTTTCATTCCACTTTATTACACATAACTTTATTTACATATGGACTTTAATGTTTAGATTTTTTGTCTGGATTCTTTGAGTTAATACCAAAGTCTGGTGCAAATTTCACTTGAATAGGCTCATTTACTGGACAAAATGTTGATGTGTTCAATACTTATTTCCCCCCATTGTACATATGTGACTGGTGCTGGTAAAATGGTCCACAAGTAGCATATATAGTTTATAAAAGTACAGATCCCAAGCTTTCAAATGGCATCTCATACACTGCAATATGCACATATTTTAAGAATATATGCTTTTTTTAATGTTGGTACACCTTAAAACACTTTCCTGAGAAAAAAAAATTAAAATATTTGTCTCAAAGATTTGCAAAGATTCACTTACTAGAGTACTCAAGTGACTATGTCACACTGGTTTCAGAAGTAAATTCCACAAATGCCCGTTTGCAAATTATGTCGTTTTTCTGGACCAGCTTAGAGTATATTTTATGTTTTAGTATTTTTTGTGTGAACATGCCAGCGCTGGCACTGTTTAAAAACTCGACATCCCATAATTCCCTCCGGACGAGCAGCGTTGTCTCCAAATGTTGTCATATAACGTTAGCAAGCAGTAGCACACAGCTCTGTTTTTAAACACTTTTTTAGTAATGTTAGCTAGTTAGCTTGATGGACTAAAAGCTAGAATTGCTTTATGTGGTTAACCGTAGCATAGTTTCTGACATTTTCAGGTGGGCTTCTCAACTTAGCAAGCTAACGTTAGCTCGTCTTCAGCGGCAGTACTCCCATGATCTGCCAAAAATGACCAGACAGATGAAATTATATCTTATTGGTCAAGAACCACCCGTGCATTGCAGTACTGGATATGTAGTCCTACTACAAGTCAAACTACAATCATTAATCCATTACTTTAAACAATAAAAATTGGAACATGCGATATATGGTCTATATTCTTATACCACACAGGCTAATCCAGGAATGTTTTGGTTCATTCTATAAATCATATTTCAAGAAATAGTCAATAGTCTCCGAAGCCCGTTCTATCTGTCATAGGAAATTTACTTCCGAAACCAGACTCCGCCCACATCTGACATACTCACTTGAGTACTCTATGGATCTGAACAGTAGCTGGCTAACCCCACCCCCAACCACTCCTCCACTAGAGTTGCTGCCAGTACTTCTCACTGGCTATCAGCTGTAGCTAAGGCAGATGCTGCCTCTAACCACAATTGCAATCCCACAATTTTTTCTTAATTAGGAACTGTGACAAAGTGAGCTAATATTGCTTGTGGAAATAAGGCCAACCAGTCCAGAGTTGAAGGAGAACGGGGTTTTTATTCTTCCTTACTAAACACAAAACACACTACAACACTCGTTAGACCTCCCGTCATCAGTCTCTCTCCTCTCCACTCCCCGAGGGCTCCTTTTCAAGGATCTCAGGCTCACTGTTGAACAATCAAGGCAATTGGTTAATTGATACAAACAATCATACAATCAATCGTCACCAATTGCCTGATTGCCGACAGCTGTGCCAGTTCCCTTAACCACCCGCGTTCACTCTCTCTCTCTTGCAAGCTGCGCCTAAAACCACGCCCCCCTACCACAGGAACTTTTTATGGTTAGAGGGATCATTTACCCTCTTACGCCACATTATGTCAGAAATAGCTATGCATGCCACGAAGAATAAAAGTACCATATTCGCATTGTGCTATATTACAAACAATTACATAAAGAAAAAAAAAGTGTTTTAACTGATCAAAATAAAGGCTGAGGTGAAGCAATAGGCTCCTAATTGGTGAAAGTGTGGACACATGGCCACTGAAACTAACCATTAGGGTCGATAATGAAGAATTCAAATATAATACAAGACAACATTGAAATAAAAACATAAACTATAATGGTGTATCTAAAGTCCAAAGTCAGGTGTGCAATAGTGTGCAATTGCAGGGTCCTGATCTGGTCAGATGTGCAATATAGCAGTGTTCAATGTTCAGCTCTACAATGTCCAATGCAGCTGGGGAGATACAGTCAAAGTGAATCTACAAACAGAGTCTTGTTCTGAGCTGTTGTGGCTACCATGAGCAAACTTGGGGGGTATTTCACAAAGCAGGATTACTGAGTTAGCAGGATTAGTTAGCTAAATCCAGCTATGTGAAATACCCCCCAAGCCTTTGTAGCCAAGCTAACTAACAGTGGTTATGGTTATTTGGTTATGGTTATTATTATGGTTGCATGCGGCTAGCAAGATAGCTAACTGTTAGTTTATACAGCAAAGGCTTGGCTTGTGTGATAGATAGATTTCACGACAAGCACGCTTGCAAATTATCCATTGTTTGGACATGCGGCTAGCTAGATAGCTAACTGTTGTAAGCTTAGCCAGAGGCTTGGTTTGTGTTAGATACGAAAATCACGATGAACACGGTTACAGAATGCAGATTTATTGTTTGGACACGGGGCTAGCTAGAAAGCTAAGGGCTTTGGTTTCTGTCAAACAAAGACAGACAGACAGATAGATAGATAAGAATATCACAATGAAAATGCTTGCAAATGATACCTTGTTTGGACGGGCGGCTAGCAAGATAGCTAACTGTTAGCTAGCTTGGTTTCTGCTCAACAAAGGCTCTGTCCGAATCGGTCTGAATTAACGCCCTTCTATAGGCTACTATTGAAGTTAGCTGTGAGAAAGTTGTTTAGTAGGAAAATCTTATCTGAATGTAGTGTTCTTTAAATTTGCAAATTATATACTTATTATACTTAGGTTTTTGCTGATAATAGTATTATAGGTTATTTTTCACATAAGGTACTGTTTAGTGACATACAGTAGCCTATTCGGACACAGCCCTCAACTAACAGACAGATTGATAGCAAAAACTCAACCTTACCCTAGTAACGTTACAAAACAGGTTTCACAGCAAACGACAGTAGCTACTTTTGCTCTATCTGGACCTCTGGCTTTTCATATGAATATCTTCAGACAGAGCTCCATATTACTCCATAGAAAAAAGCAAACGCTGTAACTTAAGAGCCATTTTGCGGATTTTAGGTATTTAGAGATCCTTAAAATGTTGTATATTGTATTAAGTGGCTTCTAAAACACTAACTTTTGTCACTTTAACAATCTGAAATACAGTAGACCAACATAGCTATAGAACTGTATAGCAGTCAGATATAAAGTACTGGAAATCCCTGATAGTGTAGAGAGCTGACGTTTAGCTTGCTGGTGCTCCTTTGAATTTCCTGTTTTTTGCGGCTTTTGACTAAGCCAAACTTCACACTTAAAATGTAGTTTTTTGTTATTAATACCCAAGGTTTTTTCTCTGGGAGGTGTCCATCACTTTAAAAAATGTTATCATCATAATGAAGATTATGACTGTAATCACGGTTCTATGAGTTCCGGATTACCATTTGGGTCGTCAACCAAAAATTAACCTTCTAGGTGCCAGATGCATCGAGACTCTTATACAATCATTTGTCATGGACATGACCTCCACGTAGTGACGTAATTCCTCCCTATAAAGGGTGGCATGTCAATGCAGAAGTCCTCAAAACCTTTCTCGTCCTTAAAGGATCCCGAGTGACTATGACCCCGAATGGTCATCCGGAACTCATAGAACCGTGGTTACAGTCGTAACCTTTGTTCTATTTTGTTCCTCCGACCATTAGGGTCGTCAACCACGGATGACTAATACCAACAACGTCACGAGAGATAGTCATACCTTTAAGTGGATGCCAAGGCTGCCGGCAGGATGGCTGATCCAACCGTTGAACCTGGCGCCACGTTGACGTGATAAAACTTTGAGAATGTGCAGGGGGATGCCCAAGTCACCGCCTCACAAATCTACTGAGGCGGCACACCTTCCAGGGCTGCCCATGAAGTAGCCATACTTCTTGTTGACCTATCCTGGATATTCATAGGTAGGGGCCTAGCACTAGCCTCATAAGCTGTAGCTATCGCCTTCACTACCTAATGAGAGAGGCTCTGAGCCGAGAGCGCTTTCCATTTTATTTAATTTTTTTTATGTACTGTGTTCGCACTATGTGCAGAACAGTTGCCACATATATCCATAGGCCTTCCTCGTGGAGGGGACTCTGGAGGTAAGTAGCATCTGCAGGATGAGGGAACCGCACCCCGTTAACAAAGGGTCAGGCTCCTCAGTAGCCATACCCAGAGCTTCATTTTGCTTAGCTAATGATTTGAGTGTGACGGTCCTACTTCGGATGCAGCGATATGGCATTCAACCATACTTGAAGTGGTCTGGCTGTCAGGAGTCCAAGAGGCACGACTGCTGAGGTGGCCGTGATTAGGCCCATAAGCCTCTGAAAACCCCTCATTTCGAGGACCCGGTTCACTAGGAACTGACACACCGCGTCGAGCATAGTAGCTATGCGATGAGGCGTCAATGATGCCTTCATGCTCCTTGAATCGATCAACAGTCCGATGTACTCGATGGACTGTTTCAGCGTTAACTGGCTCATGCCATTGTTGACATTGATGCCCAGGCTAGAAATATGTTCCAACGTCTGGGCAGTGTGTGTGAGCGCCATACCGTACGACTCTGCACATATTAGCCAATCATCTAGGAATCATCGAGGACATTGAATTTGTATGCCCGACCTCTGAATGCAAAACTTAGGAAACGACAAGGCTCCACACAGATAGGGATGTGGAAGTATGCGTCTTTTAAGTCCTAAACAAAGCTGCTCTGTTGCGACAGCAGATCTATCCGGATTGGGAGTTCCCAGGGCAATTTGTAAACAAGACATAGGAGCATTGGAAACCAGGGTTCCATCTGCCACCTGGGGGCCACCAGCAGAATCTTGTGGTGACCTGTGCTGACCCTGTGCAGGGTCCTGACCAGTGACAATGGCGGAAAAGCGTACAGCAGGCCGTCCGGCCATTCGTGCGCAAATGCATATATTCCCAGAGGGCTTGAATCTTCATTTATCGAGAACCACTGGGGGCAATGAGCAGACTCCTGAGAGGCGAACAGGTCTGTCTGGGCATGAGCGAACCGTTGCCATATCTCCTCCACCACTTCGGGGTGGAGACGCCATTCGCCGGGATGAATTTCCTGGCGAGGTAGAAAGTCTGCTGTACTGTTCCGAACACCTGAGAGGTACGAAGAGAGGCAAGCCCGGGAAGTGCCCATTTTAAAAGACACTGAGTGACTTTCAAGGACTGGCGGGACCTTACTCCGCCCTGATGATTTATGTGGTACACTGTTGAGGTGTTGTCAGACCTCACTATTACATGCTTGCCCCGCAGCATGGGCAAAAAGTGCCTCAGTGCTAAAAACGCTGCTCTGAGTTCGAGCACTAATGTGGTCCGACTGATGTAGTCGTGACCACACTCTTTGAGCTAGCCGGTGCTGACAGACAGCTCCCCAACCCGTCAGCAAAGCTTCAGGAATCCGAGAGGCATAACTGCTGAGGTGGTCGTGATTAGGCCCATAAGCTTCTGAAAAACCCTAATTTCAAGGACCAGGTTCACTCTGAACTGAAGCACAGTAGCTATGGTTGACATTGATGCCCAGGATGGAAATATGTTCCAACATCTGGGCAGTGTGTGTGAGCGCGACATTCTAGGATTCTTAACCCCCTCAGCCGGAGCGGCGATAGAATCACGCTCATGCAGAGGGTAAATACACGGGGGGCCAGCTATTCTATACAGAGTGATGGTTTGAGGCTCATTTAATACCTCAGACCCTTGATGACGTACAGCCATTTCACCAACCATGTATTCCAGACTGTTCCATCATAATTTACAGCTAAATCTAGTCCCACACTCCTATTTCCATAGAGATCCATTCAAATGCAGAGAAGTTATAGTATCGCTTGTAAGAGTACCAGAAAATAAAATATCAAGAGTCACAGACATCAGGTAGTCATGGCATGCAATGGATATGCGACCAAATATTTAAAATGATTACTTTATTCTACATTATGTTAAACTGTCCAATATTTTTTGATGCCGAAAATGGGGGGGGGGGGGGGGGGGGTGTTCTATAACTGTACAAAAGGTTCTATAATTTCTAAATGGTTCATCCAATATGGAAGAAAATACCCTCAAATTAAAGCTGCACTTCAACCTCATTGTCATTGTATCATTTCAAACTCAAAGTGCTAGAGTACAGAACCAAAATAACAAAAAATGTATCACTGTCCAATTAATTATGGTGCTCACTGTATATCCATATACAGTGCCCTCCACAATTATTGGCACCCCTGGTAAAGATGGTAAAAAGGGTTATTAAAAAAATTCACCTTTTGGTGAATTAGCTTAATCTCACACTGAAAAGATTAGAAAAATCCAACCTTTAATTCCAAAGGTATTAAATCCAATTTATTCTTTATTCCCTCATCAAGAAATTAGTATTTTTAACAAAACCATGTGTGCCACAATTATTGCCACCCCTAGAAATTCTTATGAACAAAATGTAACTGAAGCATTTTTTTCATTTATATTTTACTTTTTAAAGTTGATCAGAATTTTAGGAACTTCCAAGCAGTAATCCATGACTTCCTGCTTCACTGGGGTATAAATATGAAGTGACACAGAGGCCATATTCCCTTATTCATACATCAACATGGGAAAGATAAGAGAACACACAAATCAAATGAGGGACAAGTGTGTTGAGCTTCATAAGTCAGGAAATGGCTATACAAAAAATTGCTACTCACCTGAAAATGCCTGGAATAGGACCCAAGTTTATTTTGCCCCCACACACAGTGAGGAGGATGGTAAGAGGGGCAATAAAATCCCCAAGGATGACTGTTTGAGGATTACAGAGGAAAGTAGCATCTTGGGGTTATCAAGTCTCCAAAACTACCATTAGACGTCACCTCCATGCCAACAAATTATTTGGAAGACATGCCAGAAAAAAGCCTTTCCTGTCATTTCATCACAAACGTAAGTGCCTGGAGTTTGCTAAATGCTACTGAAACTTTGACTGGAACTGTGTTCTATGGTCAGATGAAATGAAAATTTAGCTTTTCGGCAACTAACACTCAAGGTGGATTTGGCGTAAAAAGAAGGATGGCTATACCAAAAATAACCTGATCCCCACTGTTAAATATAGTGGAGGTTCCGTGATGTTGTGGGGCTGTTTTTCCTCCAAAGGCCATGAGAACCTTGTTAGGGTACATGGCATCATGAACTCCATGAAATACCAGGAAATTTAAAATCTGAATCTGGCTGCCTCTACCAGGAAACTAAAACTGGGTTGTCGTTGGATCTTCCAGCAGGACAATGATCCAAAACATACGTCCAAATCAACACAAAAATGGTTAACTGAACACAAAATCAAGCTTCTGCCATGGCCATCTCAGTCCCCTGACCTAAACCCCATTGAAAATCTATGGGCTGAGCTGAAGAGGAGAGTGCACAAGAGAGGACCTAGAACTCTGGATGATCTGGAGAGATTCTGTAAAGAGGAATGGTCTCAGATTCCTTGCTCTGTATTCTCCAACCTTATTAGGCGTTTTATTGGCAAAGGGAGGTTGTACAAAGTATTAAATGCAGGGGAGCCAATAATTCTGGCACACATGGTTTTCTTAAAAATAATTATTTCTTGATGAGGGATTTTTTCTCAGAATAAATTTACTTCAATTAAAGGTTGAATTTTTCTCATTTTATCAGTGTGAGATTAAGCTAATTCACCAAACAGTGATAGAACCCTTTTTACTCATCTTTACCAGGGGTGCCAATAATTGCGGAGGGCACTGTATCTATACACATTACATTATAACATTTTGATGTATGATGTTAGTATAATCTGGAGTATGCTTCCTAAAAGTGCTAAATTTGTAAGCCTTTATCCACAATTGTCAATATACTGCAGTTGTTGTGTGCTGATGCACCTTGATGGAGAGCAGGCTGATGTTATTGTTAGTGCATGGTTTTTTGTGATTCATATATAACAGTATATATTCACTCTGTACTGTGGTTCAGTGTGGTTCAGTTATGCATAACAATGTACCCCTTCCCCCATTACCTACTTGTCATCCTCACTTGTTGAAGTGAACATTGTGCAGCGCAGTGTAGATGCTGAGTCTACCGTTTCTTAGTGAGGCGTGTGGCTCACTGTCCGTCAGCTGCTGCAGGTTGTCAAGTTAAGTTATATGTGTTTCCAAAGGTCACAGGCCTGTCTGTGTTGTAGAATGACACACGCGATGGGGTTTAATGTCTGAGGGCAGTTCATTTGTGATTGAGTAGCTGCCTCCTGATCGTTTGTGGCTGATGTGTGTCCACGAGGTCTTAACAAGCTACGCAGGCGTCAAGTGGGGTGGGGTCCTGCGTTGTGGTGGGAGGACCGGAGTTTGGCCACCCTCATGCCAGAGAATGCTCGGTTATTTGAATCAATACGGTCATAACTGCCTTTAAGAGCAACGACCTCAAACTCCAGTCCAGCGGCCTGTATCACAAAGCAAGTTAGCTGCATAACTGCACTGAGTAAAACCCAGAACAGCTATTTTCACTTCAGTCCACGTTACAGATTTGGGAGGCTTCCGGGTTTTACTAAGTTCAGTTATCCGGTTAATCCTGCTTTGCGATACAGGGCCCAGGAGAGCTACAGTGGCTGCAGGGTTTTGTGGTTTTCTTTCAATTAGCCAGCTTAGACCTTGTAAACATGACGTGCGAACAGTTTAACCAATCAGTGACTTAAGTTAAGCACATGCTCAAGTGCAAAGGGATGCTGCGACCCTCCTGGATGTGCGTTTGAGATCCCTTCTGAACAGCATGTCTTTATGCATCCATAGGCATAAACAAGGGGCTTTGCATGTTTTGCAAAAATTAGTTTTACCTATTGTAATTCAACATGCAGTCTTTCTGTCAGAATACACTTGACATATTCAAAACCACATCTTTGTAACGTGTAATTTTATGCATCTATCATGATCATATTTGGGTCAGTGCTGTAATTGTTCATTTTGTGTTTGAATACAACATTTTTCAAAAAGTTAATACGAGCACATATTATGTTATACAACTGTATTCTTGACCCAAAAAATGTTTTATAGTGGGTGACTCATGATAGATTCAGGCAAAAATATCATGCAGTTTAATACCAAGATTCAATCAGCACAAGTGTAAAAGTATAATTAAGATGTTAAATAGTTTAATAAAGCTAATTAATTACTCCAGTGTGATTTTCTCAGATAGTATAATTTAATATACAGTTGAAGTTGGAAGTTTACATACACTTAGGTTGAAGTCATTAAAACTCATTTTTAACCACTCCACAGATTTCATGTTAGCAAACTATAATGTTGGCAAGTCAGTTAGGACATCTAATTTGTGCATGACACAACTAATTTTTCCAATAATTGTTTACAGACAGATTATTTCACTTTTAATTCACTATATCACAGTTCCAGTGGGTCCGAAGTTTACATACATTAAGTTGACTGTGCCTTTAAATTTTTTATATTTGGTCACATGTCCTTTGCATGCCATGACTTCCTGAATCCTGATGTCTGTGACCCAACAACATCAAAATACTCTTGATATCTTATTTTCTGGCACTCTTACAAGCGATACTATAACGTCTCTGCATTTGAATGGATCTCTATGGGAATTGGGGGGTGGGACTAGATTTAGCTGTAAATTATACAGGAACAGTATGGAACACATGATTTGTAAAATGGCTGTAAGTCATCAAGGGTCTGCGGTATCAAACAAGCCTCAAACCATCATTCTGCTGCCAGATATGCAGTAGATATGGATGGATCAATTTAAGGGTTGTTTCTCCTGACGTATTTTCCTATTGAAAAATTAGTTAGGAGAAATAACCCTTAAAGTGATCCATCCATATCTACTGCATATCTGACAGCAGAGTGATGGTTTGAGGCTTGTTTGATACGTCAGACCCTTGATGAATTAGAGCCATTTTTTACAGCTAAATCTAGTCCCACCCTCCAATTCCCACAGAGATCCATTCAAATGCAGAGACGTTATAGTATCGCTTGTAAGAGTACCAGAACATAAAATATCTAGAGTCATTTGTTGGGTCACAGACATCAGGATTCAGGAAGTTATTGCATGCAAAGCATATGCCAAATATAAAAAATTTGAGTCAACTTAGTGTATGTAAACTTCTGACCCACTGGAATTGTGATATAGTGAATTAAAAGTGAAATAATCTGTCTGTAAACAATGTTGGAAAAATGACCTGTGTCATCCACAAAGTAGATGTCCTAACTGACTTGCCAACACTATAGTTTGCTAACATGAAATCTGTGGAGTGGTTAAAATTTTGTTGTAATGACTTCAAGCTAAGTGTATGTAAACCTCCGAATTCAACTGTATATTAAGTTTATGTGTAAGTGTTTGAGGGGTCCAAGCATCAGGCTATTTTACTTTTGTTCCTAAAAAATGTGGGAAAGTTTTATAGTTTCATTACACAGATGAAAAGTAAAACTAGTAAGATCGATTGCTTGGCTTGAATCCTGGACCTAGTAGATCCATGTTTTAACAGCCCATATCTCTGAAGAGTTGGCAATTCCAAAGCAGCTATAGGTATTATGTAGGGGCACAAGTTTATCTGACCTGCATTTCAGTCATCCCTCAGAGGTAGATAGAGCCTTCTTATTGGTCAGCTTTCACATTGCCCCTCCCCATTAATCTACATCCTGCCAATAAGTAAGCACAGAGGATGATTGAAAGCAACATTGCCACAATTTCACGCGCTGCTTTCAGTGCATAGAACCGCACAAATGCAGCAGGCAGTTTAATCACTTGGAGGTACAAATTCCCACAGATTTGTCAACTTGTGGTAACCCAAATACCACTCACAAGTGTCACAACGTGAGCATTACATGTTTAAATGAGCTGCATTCACACTCAAGCCTTTAGGGGTTTCATTGTACGCTTTCAAAATGTAACTTCCATAATCCGAGACAAATGTCCTCATATAAATCAACCTCAAGGTTCAACAGGCATTGTTGGATACTATATGCAAAAGAGCTAAAACTTACGGCATGGAGGTACGCAGCATCGGCCAAATAACTGTTAAATCAATCTTCCTCTGCAAAACATAATTGTTTCTGCCATCTGACTCACCTGCGACCATATATTTTTTATGAGTCAGCAGCCTGTGGTACTTTTGCCTAAATTCATCCCCTCCATTATTGCACATAGGACTGTCAACTTTATCAAGTGGAATGTTTGCACTGAAGAATGCAGCTGTCAAACCTTGGATGACACCTGTCCGCTGCTCAATTCTATTTTTTCACCGATAGGATTTCCCCTCCTTGTTTATTTCAGTGATTGATGTTTTTTTTTCTGTAAATGACTGTCTAATGTTTTTGTGTAAGTGTGTATGGATTCATAGTAAATTGTAGAAAAAATTTATTTAATCCATCGGTATGCAGTCTCCCGGGAGTGTACTTTTACACCCAGTCACTCAAGTACTTGTATTTTGACATTCTGTCCATAATAGCCTGTAAACGCCCGAGCCTTCGTGGATGCTCCTTTTATACCCAGTCATGATAACATCACCTGATACCTATTCAACTGTTTACCTGTGGAATGTTCCAAACAGGTGTTTTTTTGAACATTCCACAATCTTCCCAGTCTTTTTTTGGCGTTTTTTTAAACGTTTTTGGAACGTGTTGCAGGCATCAAACTCAGAATTAGCGTATATTTATAAAGTTGATAAGGTAAAACATTAAATATCTTTTCTTTGTACTGTTTTCAATTAAATATATGTAAAAGAGAATTTACAAATCACTGCTTTCTGCTTTTATTTTAATTTTATATACTGTCCAGACTTTTTTGGAATTGTAAGAATAATAAGAATAAACCTGCTGGTTAAAACTAAAAATGGATTATAATATTCTAAAATCTAAACTAATGTGAGATGCCAGTGACTCTTTGGGCACAACAGCAAATGCAAAGGTTTACAGATTTTTCAGTGAATGTTTACATTGGAGTCTTGATATGAGTGGCAATGTATCCACCAGTTTTCATCAATTAATGTTAAAACACTTGGGATATAAAAGCATGTTTGTGACAAGCCACATCAAGTGGTTTTAATGTAGAAACCTTTTTAATGTAACTTCTAGAGAAGAGACTAAGAGAGTCCTGTAAACAGCCTGGTACAGGTTGCATGTCAATCGGAGAGGTTGTTGGAGGAGATGTTTATTAGGGTTTTTTTTTCTCCAAAAACCTACATGGCAGAAAATCTGCAGACACGATTGATCAGAATTGCTCATTTGTTCTCCAAGAGAAGTTTGTTTTGTTCTATTACAACAGTTATATCAGCACAGTCTTTCACAGTCAGACTTACATTCATGGGACTATAATTAAAATTTTCTGCCACGCTACACAATTCAGCAAGTCTAAATATTGATGTTTACCCAATTTTGGTTGTGGGTAATGTAAAGAAAGTATATAATTTCAAAAACATTTATGGTGACATCAAGTTAAATATAACTTTTCCAGGGTGGGTGGGGGTGCTTATTAGCCTTGTTTTAAAAAACAAGCAAGGTGCAAATCATACAAATCATAAATTAACTGGTAAAACTAAATACATTTGAGACTTTCTGCATATTGTATGTCTAGCCAGCAGAGCAACACCTCTCAATTTACTTCTGCTAAGCCTTGTTATTCACTCCATGCTTCTTTGTGAACACTTTTCTTTTCGTGTTATGCAGAGCGATGCGTAGCACCTGAGGAGTTGTGCTTGAAACCGAGCATTACAGCAGTAATTAAAATCAGAACAATGTGTTCCGCTTCCTCTTGAATGTTCACCACACCGAATCCAGGAGGGGGCTGCTCCTCGCACCGCCGGTGAAATGCGTCACCACACTGACAGCGCATACAGCATGATTACATGCGGCGGAAATCTGCAGGGACCAGGCAATAGAGAAAAAATAGAAATAGCCTGAGGAAGACTGCATCTGTGGGATAAGGATTATAAGAAGTCATACTGCTGAGACATCTTGCAGTAGATCCCCCATGACTAAAAGAAGTTGGCGTGGGATGCTGGGTGACTCAATCTGTAAAGGCATTGCTCTAATTCAGGGATGGGCCCCTTGGTCCAGTTTCAAATCTGGTCCAGTTTCAAATCTGGACCATGTTGGCATGGATTGTGGCTGGCAGCCCTGCAGGGCGATGCACAGTTGGTGCTAGCCGACTGGGACAACAGTGTCTCCACACTCACTAGTGACCCCATCTGGTCCCTCGGGTGCCCAGTCGTTCACCTTTTAGGCTGCACATGAATTGTCTTCCTCCGAATGCGGCGTGATAAGAATCGGCGGCTGACATTTTATGAGGAGAGCCCTGCTGATGAATATTGTCTTGTTAACTGAGAAATTCCTGACTACCTGGATTAATTTTTCTGAGTGTTCTGGGGAAAGCAGCCATACCAGCTCAATTTTCTTTTGAGGGATAACGGGAGTCTAGAGTTCATAACACCATTGACTATTTAATTTGATGAGGGACAGAGAAGAAGGGTTACAGTAGGGCATTGTGTTCTGCATTTGGGAAAATATTTTTCACACTAAAGCATAATATTCTAATTTATTATCTTCTTTACTTGATGATTTTATGCCATTTTTTGATTCTGTTCTGTGTTAAAATGCTTTTCCTGTCTAAAGAGATATTACAAAAATCATCAAAGCATGTATATGTATTATACACTGCTCAAAAAAATTAAGGGAACACTTAATCATCACAGTATAACACCAAGTCAATTACAGTTTTTTTCGATTGCTTAAGCACGATTTTGAAAACAGGGCCCGGTTTTTCAAAACACTACACACAATTAGCACAACCACACACCCAATTAGCAGAACACCTCAGATCTTTTGCAAAATGAAACACTCTTGTAAAAACTATACACTAATTTATAAAAACCATATTTTGTTACCATATGAAACACACACATTTCATATGACTTAATTCTGTTTGAACCAGTTACACACTGCTGTTGCTAACCTAAAACACTTTTAGAAATTCTACTTCTCAATGATTAGAGTACTGTAAGTGAAGTACATAGAGAAAGTGCAAATATACAATAAATTCACTAAACAATACACAAGACCAATGCTGCAGACTGATGAAAATACAATTAATTTCTCTCCATATACCCAAATCAGTCAACATGGAGAATCACAACAAAACATGTCCCAGTTTCATTTGAGCCTGATGTCTTTTCAGGATGCGTGCCAGTGTTGACCGAGACATTATTGAAAATGGCATGGTCACTGATAATGTTGGCTTGAATTTCTCTGAGCCTGATAGCATTATTGGCCAAAACCATGTTTATGATCTCTCTCTCTCGTTCTTGCATGAATATGGGCCCCCTTTCTCAATTCTATGTAGAAAAAAAGACATGTAACCTACTATAAAATGTCACAGGAAGGGGTATCAAAAGTGCTGATATGGTGCATACAATAAGCAGCTGATTACTGTAACTGTAGACAGATTTTTTTTTTACCAGTTTTCTTGTCGAAATGTCCTAATGCCAGATGCCACTGTATATCTGCTAAGATTTGGCGTCAATCCGTGGTTCCCGACATGGTCAACTAGTGTCGCGCGAATTTCATTTGATAAATTTGGTCCTCTTCTTCTTTGAGCACGTTCTCCTCCTGCTTCAGGTCTTCCTCTTCCTCTACCTCCACCTCGGCCTCTACCTCTGGCACGGCCTCCGCCTCTTCCTCTTCCTCTTCCTCCTTCTCCGTGGATTCCCCCTCTCCCCCTCACTCTTCTTCTTCTGACTCCTTCCATTTTGGTTGAAGACAGGTGAACTCACCTGCTGCATGTGTATAGTGCTTAAACCTGATTGGTGTGTCTACAATTAAGCAATCATGTGTTTGCGCACCTGATGGCTGTGTTTAACCAATTGGCTCATAGGTGTGGTAATTTGACTGTCAGTGCTTTGGAATCGCAAGGAAGTGACATCATGATATACTTCTGTGTCTAATGTATACAAGTGTGTTTAGTGTTTTGCAAATCACTGTGTGTATTATTTAGCAAAAAGTGTGAGGCTGACATTGTGCTTATTGTGGTGCAAATCTGGGCCGATGTTTTGCTCCTTGAGTGAAAGGTTTTGATAATTGTGTAATACTTTTGATTTTAGTGTTTATGCAATCGAAAAAAACTGTAAACCAAACCGGTCATGCTGGATGATGTTGCAGGCAGCATAACATTCGCCACGATGTTTCCAGACACGTCTGTCACATGTGCTCAGTGTGAACCTGCTCTCATCTGTGAAGAGAACGGGGTGCCAATGGCAAACCTGCCAATTCTGGTGTTCTCTGGCAAATGCCAATTGAGCTGCACGGTGCTGGGCTGTGAGCACAGGTCCCACTACAGGACGTCGGGCCCTCATGCCACCCTCATGGAGTCTGTTTCTGACTGAGTGGGTGGTTGTTAAATGGACTAGCTATGCGACAACAGTCGCATTTAGAAACTGTGTATTCAGCATTGTTGTCACAAATTGCATACTAATAAAGATAGAACATGGAGTTTGTCATTTCCACTCATAGTTTGGTTGCCGGAGCAATTAATGTGTCAGTTAAGCAATGTCATAACTGGCGTCTTGCCCACTAGGGTGTCTGCAGGAAGGGGTTAAGGTGCCACTAGGGTGTCTGCACAAAGGGGTTAAGGTGCCACTAGGGTGTGATCTGATTTATTAAAAGGTATTGGGTATGTTATGCTATTCTAGGACCCTCAGGTTAAAGGGGCATTCCACCAAAAAAATAAATTAACCTCCTTAAAATCCAAAGTGCTATCTATCCATCCAAATAGTTTTGCTGAGATTTCACTAGTTTTATAGATATCCGCTGCAGCTCACCTTGATTTCACCGCAATACAACGGACCTCAATGGGCTCAATGTTTTTAGTGGTCAAAGTGCCAAAATTTTATATTCGAAAAAATCAACAACGTCTCTTTCCAAATATGACACGGTTACTCACAAACATCCACAGACCTTGTTGTGCACAGTTTTTTCACAAACTATTTTCTACCAAAGTACACCAACTTTGTATATACATGCAAAGTCTCAATGGAAGCACGCCAGTATTCTGAGGCACACTGTCCACAGTAACTCAAAGAAATGCTGTTGCATGTACAGGACAAGCATATTTCTGGTTCTGGTTCTGGTTCATATTTGTCAGGATACGTTTGTATAAAAAAATTTGTCATTCATGATGCAATATTAAAATATAACTCATTACATAGAATGATTATTTAACATAATTGTGGTCAATCTTGTGCTGCATATAAAATATCGCAGCAAAATCATGACTCGTTCCAAAACATTGGCTTGTTTTCAACACATTAATTAATTAACCCCTTTCTGCAGAGGCTTAATTTGACCCATTTTCGTCTGTTTTGTACCGTTCTGTTTAAACTTTATAACTCCAGATACAGATACTGTGACAAAAACACCAAGACTGGCTTAAATGTAATAAGACCCTGGTACCATTTATTATCATGCCTTAAATTAAATTATTTTCATAACTCAGATATAAATTATGGGCAGTCAATGCCCAACCCCCAGTGAAAAACAAAGTTCCACCACTCTAGCTTACAGTGAAAACCTGAGAGCGAAATATGTGAATAAGGTTAAACTTCACACTTTCTGGTTTGCAAACCTCCTGTCTGCATGTGTACAAAATATGAAAGTGATTGTATTACTGCTCAACTCCTATGAGGCAATTTGAAACGGTGTACCTTGGTGTCCAAAAATCTACCCAAAATGGATAATTGTGCACCACAGTAATTCAGGAGATAATCTGAAATTTTCAATAAACTCTTTTGACTTGTTGGAAATATATTTGCATCTATATCATTAGATAATTTCCAACTTTTGCAAAAGATTAGGGGAATGGTTATAGGTGTCCAAAAACATACCCAAACCTTTCCAAACCCATGGAAACATATGCAAAGTATCCAAGCTGTCCTAAGCTATACACGCTATCCAAACATGAACACAGCTTTAGTGTCCATTTGAAGCACATCATAACAGAAAAGAAACACCTTCGGCACGTAACACTAAAACGGCCGGTAACGGTTTAATTTACCTATATCCAGGACCTTATGTGTTTTGTATTGTTGCTGTGATAATATGAAATGGTTTGGTGGTTAAAGAAGAACTGTAACCAACTCCTAAATATATTTAAATGGCCATTATCTTCAACCCGATTCGCTCTCATGTAGATCACACTGTAGAGTGGTCGATATACTTTTATGAAGAACGGTGGCATGTAGGAACATCATATTTTGCCTGATAATAGCCTGACTCGTGCTGATGAAGACGATATGCAGGTTTTCATGATACCTCGCTTTCTGGCGTGGTACAGTAGGATGTTTGTGTTGTAAACCCCAGGGTCTACGCCATAGGGTCACTGCACAAAGGGGTTTTAAGCTTTGTGTCACTTCTCTACATCCGAAAAGTATATAAAGTCAGATTCTGGTAAACAAATACCTTTCAGTAGAAAATTAAATCTAAAGATGTTTCAGGAGTGCTTGAAGAGTGTGTTTAAAGTTGGCATGAGGAAATAAATAACACAAATATACAATAATGTCAGCCAAATGTTTAAACGTTCTTTTGACATTTAGTGATTTAAGGATGATTAGCAGCCCTAAAACAGACTGCTGATTCAGTTGTCTGCTTTGTGAAGATGGCATGTGTGTGGTCATTATGTGTGAATGCTGTTGTCTGTGCACGGTATTCAGTACAGAGGCGTGTCAGTAAGTTGTGAGTCCCATGGGCCGTATTAAAGGATAGCAATATAATTTCCCTCAAAAACCCAGTTCACACATTTTCCCTCTTCACAAATAAACATGAAGATTGAAATTGCAACGAAGTAGGGCATGCTTCTTTGAGCAAATTCAATTGTGTGTGTGTCTGGAAGAGAGACACAGAGCAATCGAGCATGCAGCCTCAGTACTGAATACATTCCCTGTCTGTTCTCGTATTTGACACAATGTGAGGATTACTTGTGAAAGGTAGGAAGGAAACTTTAATGCTGGTGATGCAGGGTCTCTGTTGTATTTAGGCTGCAGTCCCTCAACACTGACTAATACATAACCCAGTGTTTCCTCTAGGATTATTTTCAGCAGCGGGTTTTGTTGTACCTGGGTGGTACACGCGTGCCACCGGGTGACTATCAATAGGTAATTGAAAAATACAGTCAGGTCCATAAGTATTTGGACAGTGACACAATTTTTGTTGATTTGGCTCTGTACTCCAGCACATTGCATTTAAATGAAAAAGTGCAGACTTTCAGCTTTAACTGTAGTAATTGTAGCCATTTTTATACATAGTCCCCCCCATTTTAGGCGACCAAAATTAATTGGAGAAATGAACCTAAACTTTAATAAAGTTATCATAATATTTGGTTCCATATCCTTTGTGTCATGACTTCCTGATGTTGTAATGGGTTTCTTAATAGTTTGGAGATTCAAACGTGAAGGTGGGGGGGATCAGAACAAGTCAGCTCACAATAGTGAGGACCAATAACTGGGAGAGAAAATAATAAAGGAAGAAAGAAAATACAGGAACGTAATTCCTGAAGGCTAAACAGCCACAAACGAAAATCAACCCACAAAAGCGGGCGAACTAGAAAACTAGTGAATTCCCAACTAAATTTCCCGAGCTCAAGTAATGAGCAGAATGGGAAACTTAGCAAACAAAAGAACACCTTCGGCTACCTTAGCTCAGAGCCGGAAGAGTGCAAAACCAAAAACAAAGGTACAAAGAAAAACTGTCTCCTAGAGAACAGCAATGTACAAAAAGGATAGCGCCAAACGCTACCAGGAGCAAAACAATCCTATACCTGACTAAGTAGCTAATAGCAAGTCCCCCTTGAACATAAACAAGGTTTAATATCAGGAGCTCGCTAGTACCTGGCTTTAATGCAATGTCGAAAGACAAACAAGCACCGGAGAAGCGGAAGTGAGGAACTTAAGTACACCGCGCGTAGAAGCCCAGATGAAAACAATAATGAGGACTGCAAACCACGAAACGGAATGGGAAAAAAATCTCATTGATTCACAATCATGAAAACCAGAACGAGAACCGCAAAAGAAAAGAAAACAGCCACGAACCACTACAGATGTCTGTGACACAACAATATCAAAAGACTCTTGATGTCTTATTTTAAGGTACTCTTACAAGCAATACTATAGTCTGCGTTTGAATGGATCTCTATGGGAATTGGAGGTGGGACTAGATTAAGATGCAAATTACATTAGAATAGTATGGAACACATGGCTGTAAGTCATCAAGGGTCTGAGGTATCAAACGAGCCTCAAACCATCACTCTGCTGCCAGATATGCAATAAATATGTATGGATCACTTTAAGGGTTGTTTCTCCTGACTCATTTTTCCATAGAGTTCAATAGGAAAATAAGTCAGGAGAAACAACACTGAAAGTGAACTGTAAAATCTATCTAATTTAACATTAGCTAGTTAAATCTACATTTTTTTTCTTGTTCTCCGGTAATGTAATCCTATCCTCTGCTCTGTATGTCACTTTGCCTGAGGAGAAAATGCTGTACTTCTGTTGTTTATTTGGTTGTCATGACTTTGCGAGTGATTGACGTCCTGTCACTGTTCCAGTTGCTCATCCTCAAAGTGGAGAGAGAGCGGACCATAGATATAGAAAAATATGTATTCTATATCTATGGAGTGGACGACCATTCATTTGAGTTCAGTGGAGCGGACAGCTCCGCAGAATAGTGTAATTGCGACTTCGTGACATTTCATAAAATTCTGAAGCAGTGGCAGAAATGATTTTGCAGCGCTGGACCACCGCTGCAAAATGTATATAACGGAAACACTGTCTGTATGTGTCACTGTAATGTTACACCAGATACAGTATCCTCACAAATAGCCTGCTGTTTACAATTCTGTCATTTTCACCCAGTAAGCAGCTGCATTCATGAAGCTGTGAGAACCGTGTCACACGCTGTATGTGGAATTAGTATTTATGGCAGGATTTTAGAAAGCAAACACTTTTTCATCTTTCCTTGTGTGGGTTACTATACTCCCCACTGTCTCCATGAAAAACAGAACTGAAGTCTTGAAACCTATGCATGACCCATTTGACCCATGGTTATTAGGAAAGGGTAGGTCCACTTGGGATTGACAGTTTTAATAACCAGTAGAACTGTATTACGATGATATAAGTTTTTGGTATTGATACCTACTGTATGTTTGACATTTTGCACGATGAAATGCTATTGAAAAATACCCTGGGGGCAGTTCAAATTAACGTCAATGCGGCTTGACACCAACTTTCAACGTCAGGTTTGAGGTAGTGGTTTTGTGTCATATTTTGTACACATCAGATCTGGCTCAAATACTAAATGCAATAACGGGCGAGCATTTGATCCCCACCATGGCACTTTCTCTTTGCTTATCTGTCTGAATAAAGCAAACAAATACAAAAGAAGGAAGATCTGCCCTGCTCTCCTTTAAGAAAGCGTATGAAAGCGTATTTGTTTTGAATGTTGGTTCTGTTTTGTATTCTTATTAAGCTGTGGTACACTGACTCTCTTTTGTGTGTTATGTAAATATGGCTGGGCTCTTTCCCTCCTCCCCCTCCCATCCCTGCAAACATGCTGACAGAATCAAATCTACATCAGAACAAATATCAATTATAATCTTTTTACATATAGTCAATTTCCAGACCTGCAAATCAGGAGCATTTTAAAGCTAGCCTCTACCAGGGAATCATCTTACACAAAAAGGCTTCTTACGCACAGGCATCAACAAAGTGCGTTATTGTTCTTTATTTATTTATTTCCTTTGTTTGTTGTTGAGATAACTCTGGAGAGAAAATCAATGAAGAAAGCAAGAAAGATCAAGCTTCATTAAAAACAAGGTGAAGAGAACCGAGCGAGATGAAAAGAGCCACAAACAGCGCTGGCCCACTTTCTCTGCTAATCTGCTGGTACTTTGATTCCATGTAACACAGATGAGCGGAACTCCCCAGTCATCCATAGATTACATTGTAGATGTGATTATGAAACTGTATTTCATAACATCTGAGAGCAATTAGCAAAAATACAACTTTAGGTGCAGGGAACAGCTAAGATCTGTATTTTTAATATATATATATATAATTACGTATATACAGTATACATATATATATATGTATATATTATGTGCATTTAATAAGGTGCAGGTACTTGATATGTCTGATTAATAAGGGCACTGATGCACCAGTAATTATATGTTACGCTTCATCAACCAATTCAAATACATTATGAGTTTTGAAATTTAACAAGGTTGGGGCTTAAGGCTAATAATTGAAACCAGCTAAGTTTTCTCTGTGGGATTCTGGGATTCTTTGTGTTGCAAATTATTTTCCAGTTTCATTAAATTTTATGAGAGATGTGTGCACATTGCTATCTAGTTACATGGATTTAATTTCTTTTATTTGTATAGTTTAATTTAGTATTTGCTGTCCAATCCAAATTTCAAATGGCTGATTACAGGTGCTGATTTACATTAAATCTAAATGTATGCATTGTTTCCAGTCTGTGTCACACACACAACACTTACTATTTTGACTATTTTGATGTCTGTAATGGCTTTTTTAAACCAGGAGCAGAAACATCGAACATTCAACAGTTACGTTATTTAGCTCAGTGCTACATTACACGGAGGGCCGGTGCAAATGCATGTTTTCCACCTTCAGTTTCCCTGGCTAAATCAGTTAATTAGCTGTAAGGGCTACATCAGTGCTGGTTCACTTGTAGATTAGATCACAGTGAATGTTTCATTTGGACACAAGAACATTCCTCACCGGTCATTCTTAAGCATATCAAGAAATGCAGCTTATGTCACAGATAATGTAAATGACTAATTATGTAATTAACAGAAGGAATTGGTATTAAAAGCAGAAAAAGATATAGCCTGTCATGGGTTCTCAGCCTGCTCTTCGCCCGGTGGCCACTTCTCTTTTTACCACTCGTTTAGCATTCACTTTCTTTGGTTTCGGTTATCCGTCCCGTGTTTTGTTTGTCCTGCTACTCAGTGGTTTCTGTGAGGGTTTGTGTGGAATAACGATGAGCCAAACGCGACAAAGGGAAAAAGGGATATAAAGTCCCTGGCCGTAGCCAAACAATAACACACCCCTATAAAACGGGCTAGCCTCGTAAACACGGGCAGAGAGGAGACTCTGAAAGCCACCGCTAAATAAAATAATGAGAAGAGGAAAGGAAAAACAAAGCACCTTCGGAAAATGACTATAACGCCCGATAATTGGTGAAATAAACAAAATAAAAATAAAACTCACACCCTCTGAAACAAGAGAGTGGAAGCGTAGAGAGGAAAGAGAAAAGGGAAGCAGAAAAACTCATTCCCTTGGCTTCAAGGCCAGAAATATCTCAAGCTGCGACAAACAAAGAAAATAATATTTTTCTTAAAACTGCAGAGACAAAGAATGACTAACCCTGACTTCGTAAAGGCACAAAATGATAACGAAGTGCCAGGAAGCTGAACTCAAGGGCTTAAATACCTGCCAGCAGGTACAGCAGGTGAAATTAATAATTAGAGGGGAACCCCGAGACGGAATGTGGAAAATATCAGATAGATTGCTAAAAGGTGCAGAGAAGCAGAAAACCATAGAAAACGAGGGAAGAAAGCCACAACCCATGACAGTTTCACCGGTGCTGCATTTCCACCTTCTATTTAGACCTCGTGTCTTTCTCATTCGGCGCTTCCATATTGTCTATTGTTTTGACAAGGAAAGCCGGTATGGTACAGGACAGACTGCTCGAGTTGGACCACTTTGCCTTCAACATAAATGTTTTTGACACAAAGCGGGACTTGACTCGGATGTCTTTGAGTTTATTCTCTTATTCATTTCCTCACTCTGTCTTTATTTTTGCCTTCCTTCCCTTATCTACGCGTTTATTATTTATTTTTTCCATTCACCTTCAATCTATCTGATTTTTCTGCGTTCCGCTACGGGTTTTGTTTTGCCTCTGTGATTAATGAGTTCACCTGTCCTGCATTTCCGCTCACTATTTATACCCCGCTTCCTCATTTTCTCGTCGCTTCCATGTTATTTCATGTAACATTCTAGCTGGTTAAGGTATAGGAGTTGTGCGTGCTGTCGACTGCTTTGCTTCTCAACGCGGGACTTGTTAGCAGTACAATTTAGTAAAAGTGCTCTCATCATTCAGAGCAGAGGTTTTTGGGTTTTTTGTTTCTCACTCAAACCTACGAGTGCTCTCTTTAGGGTTCTTTTATTTTTCTCCTTCCTTTCATTTTTTCACTCCACAACTGGAGTTAGATAAGTGTAACCACTTATTTCTTTTGTTTGCTCGGATATCAAGAGCTTCTCGCTTATTTGGATCGCAAGATTATTTGTGTTCTCCTTGTTTTCCCCCTCCACTACGGATTATTGCCCGTCTTAGTGGTGTTCGTTTAGAACACTTTTAGATTCCTCGTCTGTCGCACCTGGACCTCCAATATTTCCTCCGTGTCTCTGGGCATAGAGATCCCCTACAGAACAAGGAAGCCAAAGGGGGGGTGCCAGCGATAGATCCTAACCTTCACGTGGTCCTAGCCACTCAGGAGGCAGCCCTTGCTGCCCAGGGAGAGAGTATTCATGCCCTTCCGTATCAGGATCGTACAGAGGAGATTCAGTTTTTTTTAGTTGAGTCCCCGGCTTATCCGCTGGTCTCGGGCCATTCCTGTCTTAGCCGCCATAACCCACATACTAATTGGGGGGGGCCCGGTTCTGTTATCCGTCAGTGGGGTTCCCAATGTAAACTTCACTGTTCTTCCTCCAGTCCTTTTCTTTCGGGAGAAGGGGTTCAAGATTATGCCGAGTCTAATTCAGAGAGTGATGCGGAAAATTGCTCTTTCAAACAGGAGACCTCTCTTGTTCCCTCCGAAAACAGAGAGGAGAGCCTAGCCTGGGATCACTCTGCTGAGCAAACTTCTGCGTGGCAGGAGCTTACGTCCGATTCAGAAATCGATTGGGAGATTCACTCTGTCTCGGACACTGAGAGTGCTGAAGTGGGAGGGGCGCTCAAATTACAGCTGCCGGCTAATGTCCCCAAACAGTACGCCGACCTCGCGGAGACGTTTAGTAAGCAACGTTCCACCTCTCTACCGCCTCACAGACCCTATGACTGTGTAATAGAGCTATACCCGGGCACTATTCCTTCTAGAGCAGGGGTTTTCAAAGTGGGGGCCGCCAGGGGGCGCCAGCGGGGCCAATTGGAAGGGAGAGGAAAATGGAAAATGCAAAAAAAAAAAAAATAATTGTTATATAAATTGTTATAAATCCTTTCATATCGAAATTAGGTATTTGCCATGCCCTTCTTTCAATCGCAGCCAAAAACTAACCGTCTGCCTGTCAGTCAAAGCGTTGCGTTGAGGTGCTAACGGCCCGATTATGGAATCAAAATAGGGTCAAAAGTATTGTGTTGTGTATTAAGAAGCTGTATGTTAGATTTTTTTTTATTTGCCAGTGTAATTTAAAAGTAAAAAAAAAAAAAGCCATTTCGCAATAGGGGGGCCCCAGCCAGAGGCTACGACTATTTGGGGTCCTTGGCATGGAAAAGTTTGGGAACCCCTGTTCTAGAGGGTCTCTTTATTCCCTGTCCATTCCCGAGAGTGCAGCTATGTGTGAATACATTGAGGAAGCTTTGGCTAATGTGTTTATTAGACCTTCCACCTCGCCTGCAAGGGCGGGTTTTTAAAAAAAAAAAAAAAAGAAAGACGGAGGTCTCAGACCCTGTATCAACTGCAGGTCTTTAAACGACATCGCAGTGAAGAACAGATACCAGCCTTCCCCTTATGAACTCCGCCTTCCAGCGTCTTCAGGGAGCGTCTGTTTTCATGAAGCTAGACCTACGTAACGCCTATAACCTCGTTCGCATTCGTGAGGGCGACGAGTGGAAGACAACTTTTAACATGCACAGCGGGGACTACGAATATCTCGTCATGCCGTTCGGGCTCACTTGCGTCCCCTCTGTTTTTTGCAGCGTTCTCGGAATTAAAGAAGAGATTCACTGCCGAGCCCATTCTCGTTACACCCAACCCCTCCCTTCCCTTTGTGGTAGAGGTGGACGCCTCCAAACAAGGCACCGGAGCCACTCTGTCCCAACGCTCACCACCTGACCACAAAATGCACCCCTGCGCTTACTTCTCTCACGTCCTACCATCGGCGGAGAGGAATTATGACGTAGGAGATCGAGAATTGCTTGCGGTTAAGTTGGATTTGGAGGAGTGGTTCCGTTGGCTCGAGGGGCGGAACATTCGTTTACAGTATGGACAGACTATAAGAACTTGGAATATATTCAGCTGGCTAAGAGACGTAATTCACGGGAAGCCCGGTGAGCGCTGTATTTTTTATGATTCAATTTTATTATCACGTATCGTCCCGGATCTAGGAACGTAAAACCTGACGCCCTTTCACGGAGTTCCCGAGCCTATTATCGCCACTGACCTCATTGTTTCCCCGGTTATATGGGAAGTTGAGGTAGCGGTGCAGAGAGCCTTACGCTCGGACCCAGGCCAAGGTGGGGCACCGGCAAACTGTCTTTTTGTGCCTCTTCGTCTTAGGTCTCGGGTTCTCCAATGGGGCCATGCCTCCCAACTCACCGGTCTCACCGGTCACCCCGGTGTTTATCATACTAGGGACTTTTTATCCCGACGTTTCTGGTGTAAGCATTGTACGTACGTTCGTTTGTCGCTCGTTTGTCGCGGCTTGTCCGGTTTGCACTCCCAGCAAGGCCTCTCACCTTCCTCCCTCGGGTCTCCTTCGCCCCCTACCTATTCCCACCCGCCCATGGAGTCATATTTCCCTTGACTTCGTCATGGGTTTGCCTCTATCTTCAGGCAATACGACAATTTTACTGGTGGTCGACCGCTTCTCTAAAGCAGCCCATTTCATTGCACTGCCCAAGCTGCCTTCAACACCTGAGACAGCGCAACTTATGATTGATCACGTGTTTCGGCCACACGGTCTCTGATCGTGGCCCTCAGCTCGCCGCCAAGTTTTGGCATGCGTTTTGCTTTCTGCTAGGTGCCTCTGTCAGTCTGTCTTTCGGTTTTCGCCCGGAGACTAATGGCCAGACAGAGCGCACTAATCAGACACTAGAAAGTACTCTTCGCTGCCTAGCCACATCTAAACCTACCTCCTGGAGCCATCACCTCGCCTAGGCGGAGTACGCTCATAACACACTGCGTAACGCCTCCACCTGTCTCTCCCCCTTTGAAGCTCAGCTGGGATATCAACCTCCTCTCTTTCCTGATCTCAAGAGGGAGGTAGAGGTGCCCTCCATAGGCTCCTTTGTTCTGAGGTGTTGTATGGTTTGGAGACATGTGCGTTCATTTATTTTATGTGCGTCGGCTAAACAAAACGCCGTGGCTGATAGGCATCGTCATGCTGCACTGTCCTATAGATTTGGACATTGGGTTTGGCTCACTACTTACGATCTTCCGTTGCGGGTCGAGTCCCGCAAACTCACCCCTTGCTTTGTGGGACCCTTCAAGATCATTAAAAAGATCAACCCAGTCACCTTTCGACTGCAACTGCCGCGCTCCATGCGCATCCACCCCATGTTTCACGTCTCGCGTCTGAAACCGGTACTTGTCAGCCCCCTCGCCCTGGTGGAAAGACCACCTCCGCTCCCCCAACTCATAGAGGGGGGTCCGGCTTATACTGTTTGCCGCATTGTGGCCGAGAGACGTGTGGGCAGAGGGTGCCCGTTCCTTGTGGACTCGGAGGGCTACGGCCCAGAGGAACGTTGCTGGGTTCCATCCAGGAACATCCTGGACCCTCAGTTAATCACCGACTTCCGCAGAGATCGTGGAGACATCTGGTGCCGTTCCTTAGAGGGAGGGGGGGGGGGGTCATGGATCGTGCCTTCCTTCCCTTATCTCCGCGTATATTATTTCCTTTTTCCATTCACCTTCAATCTATCAAATTTTTTTGCATTCCGCTACGGGTTTTGCTTTCGCCTCTTTGATTAGTGAATTCACCTGTCCTGCATTTCTACTCACTATTTATACCCCGCTTCCTCCTTTTCTTCGCTTCCATGTTATTTCATGTAACATTCTAGCCGGTCAAGGTATAGGAGTTGTGCGTGCTATCGACCACTTTGCTTCTCAACATGGGACTTGTTAGCAGTACAATTTAGTAAAAGTGAGCTATTTTGCTCTCATCATTCAGAGCAGAGGTTTTTGGGTTTGTTGTTTCTCACTCAAACCTACAAGTGCTCTTGTCCTAAGGTTTAGGGTTTTTATTTTTCTCCTTCCTTTAATTTTTTCACTCCACAACTGGAGTTAGATAAGTGTAACCGCTTATTTATTTTGTTTGCTCGGATATTGAGCTCCTCCCTTATTTGTATCACAAGGTTATTTGTGTTCTCCTTATTTTCCCCGTCCACTATGGATTATTGTCCGTCTTAGTGGTGTTCATTTAGAACACTTTTAGATTCCTCGTCTGTCGCACCTGGACCTCTGATATTTCCTCTGTGTCTCTTCCCCTACAGTTTTGTTGAGTTATCTGTCTCTCTAGCTCGTGACAGTACTCTTCGCCGTTTCTGTTTTTTTTACCTCGTTGTTATACTGCTTTCATTTAGCAAGAGGTTTATTTCCTTTGTTGTTTTATTTTCTAAGTGCTCAACCACCAGCTGCGCTATCAGGGGGACTGTCTGCGTGACGTAGCGGACAGCCTCCGTACTCTGAATCTTGCCACTCCAACCCCACCAGTTGCACAAGCACCCATCAACCCCGTCTCCATATCCATCCCCCTTGACACCAGGGAGCCTAAATAACAGCTACTGCTCCATTATGGAGGAGAACTGGGGAAATGTAGAGGGTTCTTGACTCAGTGCCTCATTTTGTTTAAAGCACAGTCCTCCCGCTTTTACACCCAGGAGGCGAGAGTCGCTTTTATTCTCTCCCTGTTAACAGGCACCGCTCTCAGTTGGGCAGATCCCTTAGTTAGGGCTAATTCCCCCATCATGAACACCACGGATCGGCTGATGGAAGAGATGGCGTCAGTCTTTGATCATGACGTCTCCGGTCGGGAGGTGGCCAAGTGACTGACCTGTCTCCGCCAGGGCACCGAGACTGTCGCGGCTTTTTCCATCGCGTTTCGAGCACTGGCGGGGAAGACTGGGTGGTCCGATGGGCCACTTTGTTCTTTTTTTCTTAACGCCCTGTTCAATTCCGTTAAGGACACGCTGTCAGTGCTCGAACCGGCCGCCACGCTCGGTGATGTGATTTCCACAGCCATCCGGGTTGACAACTGCATTAGAGAGAGAGAGAGTGAGAGAGACAGGGGGGCATAGCGACCGTTCACTTCGCTATGCTCCCTCCCCTGGGGCTACTTCGCTCTCCTCGGTTACTGAGGAGGCTATGCAGGTGGACGGAATAGCAGGACGCAAGTCTAAGAGCACCAGAATGCGAGACATCTGGTGTCATTATTCCAAACGCACGCGGCATCTCCGTGACCAGTGTCCTAAGCTAACGGGAAAAGGGCAGTCTTGCTAGGGAGCTTGAGGTCCCTAGTGAGACATAATGACACCTCTCCTCGTACCCAATTACTAGTCCAGCTAAGCTGGACTCCGGGGCTATCGAATGTCTTATGGACATTAAGTGGGCTACGGAGCAGAAAATTCCCATACGCCCTCTCACCCGACCCCGGCTAGTAACAGCACTTGATAGTCGCCCGATATCTGCCAGATATGCAGTAGATATGGATGGATAAACTTGAAGGGTTTCTTCTCCTAACTTATTTTTCCATAGAGTTCAATAGGAAAATTGGTCAGGAGAAACTACCCTTAAAGTGGTCCATGCCTATCTACTGCATATCTGGCAGCAGAGTGATGGTTTGAAGCTTGTTTGATAACTTAGAGCCATTTAGCCAACCATGTGTTCCATACTGTTCCAGCATAATTCACAGCTAAATCTAGTCCCACCCCCCAATTCCCATAGAGATCCATTCAAATTATAGAGACGTTATAGTATCGTTGTAAGAGTACCAGAAAAGAAGATATCAAGAGTCTTTTGATGTTGGTGGGTCACAGACATCAGGAAGTCATGGCATGCAAAGGATATGCGACTAAATATTTTAAAAGAATACTTTATGCTTTATATAAATGCAGGGAATGCCAATAATTGTGGCACACATGGTTTTGTTATAAATAATTATTTCTTGGTGAGTGATTTTTTTTTTCATAATAAATTTACTTCAATTAAAGGTTGAGTTTTTCTCATTTATTCAGTGTGACGGTGAATTTTTTATAACCCTTTTTACTCATCTTTACCAGGGGTGCCAATAATAGTGGAGGGCACTGTATATACTTAAATGCAAAAGTACTGGGACAGTAGTTGTTTTGGCTCTCTATTCCGGCACATTGGATTTGAAATAAAACAATGAATATGAAGTTAAAGGACAGACTTTCAGCTTTAATTTGAGTGTATTCACGACCATATCGGGTGATCCGTGTTTGAATTACCACGTACCAGAAGATCTTTAATGCCAGTGAAAATCAGGATCTTGGTTCAAGGTCTCATCCAAAAAAATGGTACCTTCAGCACATTGCCCACTGTCACTATGCTGGGGCAGTGGATTAATGATGGGTGCAGAGAGAAGAATGCACCCTACTGGCTTGTTAATGCTTCTTCCAGGATTAACTTTGTTTTCGCAGGAGATTTCCCACTCATTTACTAACCAATCGCAGAGCTGCTTAGCTTCAACTGTAGGGTCCAAGGTGGCATGCGTGTTGGCCTAATAACTACTTGGAGGCTTTGATACTTATTTTACAGTGCACTTTTGCTTTTGCTGTTGTGTAGAAATAGGTGATTAGCACTGTTGCCTCACAGCAAGAAGGTACCGAACTTGAATTCCTCTGGGTACTACCTACCATAGGTTTGAGTGTGCGAGTGAATGGTGTGTGTGCACTGTGATGGATTGATGATCAAGGGTATATTCCAGCCTCTTGCCCAATGCATGCTGGGATAGGCTCCACCCCCCCCCCCCCCGCCCGCCCCCCCACAACCCTGACCAGGAATAAGCGGGTTAGATAATGGATGGATCAGGGTTGGAATCAATTCAGAATTTCTGAATTTGCTGAAATTCAATTAAAAGAATTTGAATTTAATTGCAAGAAGTACAATTATGACTAAGAAATTCAACTGACTCATGATGTTGCAAAAAATGTTTTAAGTGAAATGAAATATATACTATGTGTTTATTATATTACATTGTTTTTAGTATTACTTATTGTGTAATTTAGAAGTTTAGGTTAACTGTCCAAACATGAAACAAATTCTTTCTCTGTAAGCATTTGCATAGCAACAGTCACCCAACAGTCACTCAGCCTCCAGTTGGCTGGTTGGTTAATGACAAGTTTAGAGACAATTGTACTTGTATTTTTATATTTCTTATTGTATTTATTTATTTATTTATTTTTGACTGTGCACTTTATATTGTATTTTGTAATTCTGTTTTTATATTGTAAAGCACTTTGGTGCAACGGTGGTTGCTTTTAAATGTGCTATATAAATAAAGTTGACCTTGACCTTGACCTTGACAAAATACACTACAGTATGACCACTGATCAAAATGTACAATTCTTTCCAAAATTCTTTTCCAAAAGTTTGATATTTACAACTCCTGTTGTGTGAGGGGAATGGCGATGGAATCTCGAACAGAAACCCGCAATAGCCAATGAGAGCTGAGCTGACTGTGAAGCAGAATGTTTGTTTTGCTCGAAGGTCACGTTGGATCACACAAGTTTCAGGGAGATCCCAGGTGCTCAGGGGGGTATTTCAAAAAGCAGGATTGCTGAGTTAGCTGTATAACTTAACTGAGTAAAAACAGCTCTTTTTACTTCAGTCCATATTCCAGATTTGGGATGGTTCCGGGTTTTACTCAGTGCAGTTATCCAGCTAACTCCGTAATCCTGCTTTGTGAAATACCCCCCAGGACTTGTGATCATGAGTATAAACGCTAAGTGTGTGATGACTGAAAGACAAAATAAATCTGTGAAATCTGTACACCACATTTTCAGTATCGGTGAGGATTTGAAAAGTCATGTAGAGTGCACCAGGCATAAGATATGTTTTATATCTGTCACTGGAGGACCAAATAGTCCCAATTTTTAACAAAATGTCATATATTTAAGCTACAATTTAAATTTTAAAATTGAGGTGAATGGTAGATTTGTTCTTCAGGAATGCGATTCTGGTATTAACTCCATATTAACCTCTCCTGTGAAATGGTCACGTGAGAGACATGAATCTCAAGCCCATGTTGGGTCACAAATGTTCATTTGTCATGTTATGACTGTTCTTTCTCAAAACAATTGCATCGGTCAGTTTTGACCAAGAACACAACAAATATCCTTATGTAGGATTATTTTAAAAAGTGTCTAAACTTTGACACATACCAGTCTGTGATAATCAATTTGTTTTCCACTGGTCTTTACTAAAGTCAAAATATAACATAAATTGTGCTTATTTTACTCAAAAACTAGCGGTATAATTTTAGGTAAATGAGGTCTATAGATCATACATTCCAAAAATGTGTAAAACTTGCAATAATGACTGGGTAACTCAAACAATAGAAAGATGGAACAAACACAACCCAAAGTTGAATACATTTACATAATCTGGGTCTGTGGGGACCCTGTCATTCTGTTAGGAACCGACTTATTTCCAAATAATCCAAGTCTGGACAATGCAGGAACTCACTCAATACAACAAAGAAAGAGAAAGTAAAAGTTTATTGAAAATCACACTGGCCAGCGGGAAGATCACCAAGACACAGCACAAATTGCGGTCCAGCAAGCTTTGATGCAATAGTCATCCAGCCAAGCTTATATACCCTCGGAGGCCTTGAGTTTGACACAAATGTTTACATTATCTGTGAGAGCATATCTCCCAAATGTTCCCAAATAACATGCTTTTGTTCATCAACAACCCACACCATTAGCGATAACTTATGGCACCTAGATGACTGGTCAGGGAGGGCAGAGGCCTGTCCAAAGATCAGCCCTCACCTGCTCCACAAAATCATTGATCAACACACACACATGCATAATTACTCTTATAGGAAAAAACTCAGAACCCATCAATTCATTCAGATTGGATCTGATCATCATGAGTTCATACTTGAGTACAATATATGAAACATTTGAATTTCATGAATTGCAATTCTACTTCCTGAAACTCAAATTCGATTTCCTGTGGGTGGAGCCAATTCGAATTCAAATTCATTCAAATTTACAATGAAATTCACAATTCAATTCAGAATTTGTCCCAACTGTGGGATGGATGGATGTTGTATAGACATACAATTTTTTTAAATATATTTTTTTGAGCTTTTTCAGCTTTATTGGACAGCACTGTGTAGAGAGACCAGAAGAATGGGGAGTGAGAGTATGAGGGTATTATTGTCTCAAAAATAAATGAATAAATGTAACTGCTCCACAAATAAATGTAACTAATCCACAAATAAATGCAACTGGTCCACAAATACATGCAACTGATCAAAAAATACATGCAACTGATTCACAAATAAATTAAACAGATCCACAAATAATTGCAAGTGGGTGGCATTTTGGGGGGCGGTATAATTATTATACATATAATTATATAATGCGCAGTATAATTATTAATTATATAATACAATTATTTTCACACCTCTGCTGTAATACTTACATAAAAATTAAACACAACAAAAACCGGCTTTAAGTGTGTCACAGACACAAATACAACTAAATTACATTAATTAAGGTTACATATTTATTTCAGTCAGTGTAAGGAATATTTCAAAATGTCTCAGGTTTAGCTTTAAGATGACTGAACATGTAATACATTAGCCTAATTCAAATATCAATGATATCTCAGCTTAATAAAAATCCAATCCACAAAGTCCAATCAATTATTATTTCATAACCATTTTCTTTTGCAGTGACCTATTCTTTCTGATTGTCGTAGGCTCGTGTTTAAAAATGCTGATCTGATGTCGGCTTTGACGATTGAGTGAGGCTGTGATATAGACATGGGAAAAATATCCCTCAGTCAACTCTCAAGTAATAACGTAGGCTTCTGCTTGCGCGCGTGGCGAAAATCAAACTGACGTTTCTCATTTTTTTGACGTTTGTCATTTTGTGTTAATGTGAGCACATTTCAGAAAATAAAGTCAAATGTAAACCTTACTACCATGAGCTTACATACTCCAACAGCTGTCTGTAACGATGCAAAATCAGGGCCTAAGGTTGTGTACATGCTTACAAGCAATCATACAGCCCTGAGACTAATGAAGACTCGTACAGGTATGGGATCATACTACCCTGAATGTATAAGAACACTCGTACAGGTATGGGATCGTTCCGATCGAAGAGACTTTTCCGCAAATCCGTCAGACGACGTCATTGGAAGGTGCTGCACCTGTCACTGTAGACTACGGTTGAAACGCTCGTGTGCTACTGCGTTCACTTGACCAAACAAGCTCTTATTGGCTGTGGAAAAGTTGTGAAGCCTCGTTCATCTTCTAGATTTATACCGAGAAGGCGGAAAAAAACTAGGGCATCAAAAGTCCCGAAGGCTTTGAGCATACATCGCAGCAGAGAGAGAGAGAGAGAGAGAGAGAGAGAGAGAGAGAGAGAGAGAGAGAGAGAGAGAGAGAGAGAGAGAGAGAGAGAGAGAGAGAGAGAGAGAGAGAGAGAGAGAGAGAGAGAGAGATAGAGAGAGAGAGAGAGAGAGAGAGAGAGAGAGAGAGAGAGAGAGAGAGAGAGAGAGAGAGAGAGAGAGAGAGAGAGAGAGAGAGAGAGAGAGAGATTATTTCGAGGGTGACTTCGCATAATATAGTTAACGCAAGGAAAAGTAAATACGCCGCTGTTGGTCAGCGACCCTGTTATTTGACAGGCGAGGTGTAGGCAAGGGTACAGTACTCTTTATTTTTGAATCTGGGGTTGCTGTAGGCTACTTACGACCAATGGCAATGGCTTATTAAGCAATGTATTTTTCGTTATTTAATGGACACATCTGGTACAGTAGCCTACAGCATGCTTCATTAGCGTGCTGACGGGGGAGGGGAGTTTTGGGTACGAATGAGGTAGCGGAGAGAAAGCAAGTTGCGCGGGTCTTACCCACGGACGGATGTTACACAGTTAAAGCAAGAGGGATAATATCGGAGCTGGAAGACAAGGGGAAAATGCTGTTCTTACAAGCTATTTTAAGGAGAAGAATACATAAAGGTACTAATCTGTTGTCACAACTATATTAAACTGCTGGTACGTTAAATGCATATCATTGATCGATTGTTCACTAGCATTATGCTACTTATAGAATGAAGTGGATTCGCTTACGGAGTCACCTGAGGAAGAACTAAAGGGAATTTAAAATGTTGCTTTTTTATGTTGGTGGTTCATTTTATTTACTCCGTGCCTTATTGCGCGCTTACCATGCGGTATGCGACTGTTCTGTATTTAAATAATAAGGACACCAGATAACATGACTGTTTTAAGACAACTATTAATCGTTTTGCCACAGTCACTGGTGTCAATAGACTGTAATAGCATTTTGCTAATAAATACAGTGTGACAGTAAAACGTTCCAATGCATTCGTAACTTGGCGAACAAACACGAGTGAAGAGCAAGCTGATCAAGCAATGAATGTAACAACTGTGAAGTTACCAGTTTATACTTTTTAATCATCTTTACGACTGACCTGTTGTTTAAAGGCACTGTAAATGCAATTAATAGAGCAGATTCTAGTTCACAGGTTTGTGCGACTAGGCTAATAATTGGCAGTGGTTTCGAGAGTAGTTAGACATGGTGATTTAAAATTGAATTGTAGGCACGTGGTGCACAAGAAAAAATTGATTTGAAATGAGCCATTAGCGGTTAGAAAACTTACTATCATGCCTCCTCACATTCGGCGCAACCACAATCGTTTATTCTTAACGGAATTACTGGGTAATTAACTGAATAACACTGGGTGCTTGTTGGGGGGGCAACTGCCACGTTCAAAACATTCATCCAATATGTCGTTAGAAGCAGAGCAATTTATTTATAGCCTATGTATTAGTAAGTCCGATAATTTAAGTAAAATACAAAAATTCTCAGTGTAACGTTTTCATATTACTTTCTCCGCGGCAATTCATTCTAAATAGGATTGTGGCTTTGAAGTGTCGCGCGTTTCGCAGAGGTTTGGTATGGTGTCATACTGCCTCCTGTTGGTACGAAGGTGTATGGAACCGTATTTATGCGACAATCTCAGAAGAGAAACTAATGTTGGCCGAATTATATGAAGATTCATCAAATTCCACCTGTGTGGCCTTGCCTAAAATGTAAATGTCTACATATTTATGGAATGCTTTCATTTTTATAAAATGAGAATTACTGAAAATATTTTATTTTACAAGATCGCTTTTGTTCACTGTAAATCATTTTACAGCCTTTTCGAGTTTAATTCTGCATATTGTTGTGATGTTCAACCCATCAGGGGTGAGCTATAGACCATTATTACTTAAAATGTTCAGCACACTTCACATGTGTAGTAGTTGAGATAATAACCACAAGATTGCAGTGTAGCTCTTTCGCATTGACGACCAGTGGGCAGCAGGTTATATTAATAATGTGCAGTTTTAAGTTCATACAAACGTGTTATAAAAAATTTTTTCCTTTAAAATACAATCTAATGCATTATAATGACCTCAGATAAAACTTCATAATGACATTACTTTTATTTATTTGGTATGCTGCTACTTAATCCCAGTTTCTTGTTGTGAATAGCAAACTGGGGTTTTCCTTTGAATTGCCACATCAAATGACATAATGCCAAGATCATAGGCTTTTCTCATAGCCTCTCAAAGAGGAATTAAATTATGTTCACAGCATCTCTCTACCCCATTGATTTTTTCTAGATACCAGGACAAAATAGAAATTAACAATGCAATAGTTCTGAATTGATTAGAAACACAATTAAGGAAGATCGCAGTGCTGAACCCCTCCAATTGTCAGATTTCAGAGCAAGAAATCACATGGTTTCCATGCAGTCATTTCCTTTGTCTTTTGAAATCTATATTTGCCATATCTATACTTTATCGTGCCTATATATCCATATATCTGATACAGTGAGCACCATAATTAATTGGACAGTGGCACATTTTTTGTTATTTTGGTTCGGTACTCTAGCACTTGAGTTTGAAAGGATACAATGACAATGAGGTTGAAGTGCAGACTGTCAGCTTTAATTTGAGGGTATTTTCATCCATATGGGATGAACCGTTTAGAAATTATAGAACCTTTTGTCCATAGTCCCCCCCGCTTTTGGGCATCAAAATATATTCGACAATTTAACATAATGTCGTATAAAGTAATCATTTTAAATATTTGGTCTTTTGAGTCTGTGACTCAACAAGATAAAAAAACTCTTGATATCTTATTTTCTGGTACTCCTGCAAGCGATACTATAACCTCTCTGCATTTGAATGGATCTCTATGGGAATTGGGGGGGGGGGGGGGGGGGGGGGGAGGACTACGTTTAGCGGTAAAGTACACTGGAACAGTATGGAACACATGGTTGGCTAAATGGCTCTAAGTCATCAAGGGTCTGATGTATCAAACAAGTCTTATACCATCACTCTGCTGCCAGATATGCAGTAGATATGGATGAAAACCCCACATGTAAAACCACACCAGTTGTTTCTTCAACTGTTATGTATTCCAGTTAATTCTAGTTTGATTGACAACTCTTTTATCCAATAGAGGACTTTATAACCTTCGCAACAGTGTTTTCTATGTCTTATTGGATGCTTTGCACAATAAATTACAGCTGGGCGTAACAGCATTTTTAGTTTTGTTAGTTTAGTTTTATGCAAACAACTACAGAAAACGCAAGAATATACAGGTGCAGCTCAAAAAATTAGAATATCGTGAAAAAGTTCAATATTTTTTGTCACTCATGTCAGAAAGTGAAACTCATATATTATATAGATTCATTACACATAGAGTGAAATATTTCAAGCCTTTATTTCTTGTAATTTTGATGATTATGGCTTACAGCTAATGAAAACCAAAATTCAGTGTCTCAGAAAATTAGAATATTACATAAGATCAATAAAAAAGGATATTTTAAACAGAAATGTCAGCCTTCTGAAAAGTATGTTCATTTCTATGCACTCAATACTTTGTTGGGGCTCCTTTTGCATGAATTACTGCATCAATGCGGCGTGGCATGGAGGCGATCAGCCTGTGGCACTGCTGAGGTGTAATGGAAGCCCAGGTTGCTTTGATAGCGGCCTTCAGGTCGTCTGCATTGTTGGGTCTGGTGTCTCTCATCTTCCTCTTGACAATACCCCATAGATTCTGTATGGGGTTCAGGTCAGGCGAGTTTGCTGGCCAATCAAGCACAGTAATACCATGATCATTGAACCAGCTTTTGGTACTTTTGGCAGTGTGGGCAGGTGCCAAGTCCTGCTGGAAAATGAAATCAGCATCTCCATAAAGCTTGTCAGCAGAAGGAAGCATGAAGTGCTCTAAAATTTCCTGGTAGATGGCTACGTTGACTGTGGACTTCAGAAAACACAGTGGACCAACACCAGCAGATGATATGGCACCCAAAATCATCACTGACTGTGGAAACTTCACACTGGACTTCAAGCAACGTGGATTCTGTGCCTCTCCACTCTTCCTCCAGACTCTGGGACCTTGATTTCCAAATTAAATGCTAAATTTACTTTCATCTGAAAAGAGGACTTTGGACCACTGAGCAACAGTCCAGTTCTTTTTCTCCTTAGCCCAGGTAAGACGCTTCTGACGTTGTCTCTGGTTCAGGAGTGGCTTGACACGAGGAATGCGACATTTGTAGCCCATGTCCTGGATTCGTCTGTGCGTGGTGGCTCTTGATGCACTGACTCCAGCCTCAGTCCACTCCTTGTGAAGCTCCCCCAAATTCTTGAATGGATTTTGCTTGACAATCCTCTCAAGGCTGTGGTTATCCCTGTTGCTTGTGCACCTTGTCCTACCACACTTTTTCCTTACACTCAACTTTCTATGAATATGCTTGGATACAGCACTCTGTGAACAACCAGCTTCTTTAGCAATTACCTTTTGTGGCTTACCCTCCTTGTGGAGGGTGTCAATGACTGTCCTCTGGACATCTGTCAAGTCAGCAGTCTTCCCCATGATTGTGTAGCCTACTGAACCAGACTGAGAGACCATTTAAAGGCTCAGGAAACCTTTGCAGGTGTTTTGAGTTAATTAGCTGATTGGAGTGTGACACCATGAGTTTCCAATATTTCACTTTTTCACAATATTCTAATTTTCTGAGACACTGAATTTGGGTTTTCATTAGCTGTAAGCCATAATCATCAAAATTACAAGAAATAAAGGCTTGAAATATTTCACTCTATGTGTAATGAATCTATATAATATACGAGTTTCACTTTCTGAAATGCGTGACAAAAAATATTGAACTTTTTCACGATATTCAAATTTTTTGAGCTGCACCTGTACATTTGCTCACCGAGGCAAGCAAATGTTTTCCTGCTATTTTTGGAAGATTGGGTCAGAAGAAGATGCCATATAATTAATTTTATTGGAGAATGTGCCTACGAACATGACATTTTCCTCTTCGATATGTAAGTCTTACAACTTGTAATATTTAAAATGTGTACGTTAGTTTTTCCACTCCACTACTGTCTTGTGCCATATGTTTGATATTGTTATTTTTGCATTTTGAGTGCATTTCACAAACTGGAGTGTAAGCGTTCATTGGTGGCTCAGTCATGTTTTACACTGATTTGCCATGAAACTAGAACACTTGCCAGCATTTTTCTGATGGGGGAATATTATTTTATTGTAATCTTATCGTACATAACATAGTTGATGGCGTATTAGTATCTCTCTGGGCTATACTTGTCACTTAGGGCATGGAAAATACTCATTCCAATTTATGGTGCGCTGATATCACTCCAAATTTGGAGTGATTATGAATGGCAACATTTTTTTGTTTTTAAACCACGGAGAAAGGTCATCCCAGGGCATGTAGCAAAGGATTACATACTGTAGAGTACAGAAAGAAAGTGATGTTTTATTGAAGTACAAGATTGAATGATAAGGCTACATATTTAGAGGTGTGTAACAGTGTGATATCAATGTTTTCATCTAAAACCATCATAAGATGCAAACGTATATTCTTTATAATGGAAAAAAGTATTTCATTCATTTTATTACAGGTTTTGGATAGATTTTTGGACTCATAGATATCTATCTCCTATACTGATGAAAATATAGTAATTCCCACTTGATAATGATGTCAAAACCATTGACTATTTTATGATTTACAACAGTGCATAATTTATCCATTTTGGATAGATTTGGAGACACTAAGGGACAACAGGGCACACTGCCTATATTTTGCTTTAGTAGTTCTGCATAATCATACTCAGTGTATGATTGTATGATCCAGGAGTGTACGATCCAGGAAATGTATAGTTTACCTGTTTTACGTGTCTCTCTCAGTATTCCATTGCAAACTAAAGAAAAACAACTTTATTTCGCATTTTTGCCAAGATTTCTTTGCATTTGTGGCACAAAGAATTGTGTGGATCTAGTGTTTAGATTTTAATTTCAAAGAGCACCAAATTGACAGTTCGGGGTCCTCTCACCATACTTTCTGAAAATCCTGTGGGAAACACTGAAGTTAGAATTGTGGTACAGTTATCTTGCTTAATTTCAGCCATTTTCCAAGTTTCTGTGATGCTTACACCTGGACTTATAAAACCTTAAAATAAAAATAGAACACCCCCCCCCTCTGTGGAAAGGTGTTAAAAAGCTTTGCCCATTCAAAAACGCATGCTTGTATGTGCCTTAATTTCTTGCAATATTGCATACAGTTATATGTATTTTTTTTCCATTCCCCATCCCACACAGAGCACCCAGATGCCACATTTATGCCAGATAGTTGCTTTCTTCACATGCTAGGGATTGCCGGCCCAAGTTAGCTTCTAGTTTTGTGTCAGTGCATTTTTATTCATGTATTCATGCTCCCCTGTCCCAAATAAAAAGACATGCCAATCTCAACAAGTTTTTTTATACTAGGTTATATGGATCAGGTTATGTGGATCCACAGTGTTATTATCCCAGAGCTCTGGGCCTGTGTTCTTAAAATGTCTCAGATTTTCAGCGCTAATCTAGGATAAGGTTCCTCTCAGGTTAGCCTAAGGTTATAGCCTTATTCAGCCTTAAGGCAAAACCAATTCTAGATAAATGCGTAGATACTCTACTTCATGTACAAAGCTGTTCTTGTGTACTACCCACTCATTACTGCATTAGGGCAAGGCTCCAATGAGGCGAGGCCGGTGTCACGGCAAATCTAGTCTGGTCTCCCCGGCCCTTCATGACGCGTCATAGTGCCTCACTCTTTAGTGCCTCCACCAGTGTAAAAATAGCCTACCATAATGTGAATTTAGCTAGCTGGCTAGAACATTAGATAACGGTAAAATAAATAGCAATTCATGTTTAGACTAGCTAGTTGGCTAGCACTTTACCATAACACAGAAATAAATAGCAATTTAGTGTGGGGCAGAGTTTGTAAAGATGAACTCATGAACCATAGCTACCTGGCTAGCACAGTAGATATGTTTGGACTAGTTGGCTAGCACATTAGATAATAATCAGGATATTGGACAGATTTAAGTAATGTTACCTAGCTAGTAGTAGCAAATCTGGGCAATTTTTTCTAACCGATAGTCGACCTTCATTGATCGGTTAACCGATAAGCTTAAATAGGCTATAAACAAATGGACGTAAAACCATGAACCATTAAAAATACAGCCGCATATTCAAACATAGGCTGTCTACTAGGGGTGGGACGATTCAATCTCATAACGATTCGATTCGTTTCCGATTCTTTAGGCAAAGGTTCGATGCATCATAATATCTTACGTTTGACCACGATTCGATTCGATTCGGTTCGATTAATTTAGATACTTTAAAAAAAGTAATAGGCATGCTAATGTGATTTGATACCGATACATTCAGCAGTAATTAAATATTCAATTAGAACCTTACACCAAGTTCACAGCATTATGTTTATTGTTAAGGCATGCCATACATTTTGCAGCTGTCTGCAGCAAATAATGCAGCAATAAACATGACTAACAGTGTATTTTCTAAAGTTGCCATATTTAGGTTATTGTTTTTCAAACAGTGTCAGACATGGTACCCTAATACAGTTCCTTTATTTACAAAATGAAAATGGCAAAATGTATAACAATTACTAAACTGGGGCAAGAAAAATGAAATAGCCTATAGGTTAGTGTCATGCATAGTACTTTCCTAAATCTTAGTACGATCTAGAACTTCGGTGGAGCAAGATGCCCATCCATCCGTAGTTAAAGCTACTCTCGTAGCGTTTTGCAAGGACAGTCGAACAGTTTTCTTCACCTCTTCATACAGAGCAGGTATACATTTTTCACTAAAATGTTTTCTGCATGGTATGGTGTATCTAGGTTCCACGACATTCATTAAGTGAATCGGACAGTTAACGTAGTAATAATTAATTAAACGTAAGACATTGGAAATAGTCTTACTATTTTAGTTTGTCTCGAACGTCTACTTGATTTTGAATAGAAAATGGTTTAAATTTAAATATCAGAAAGCACTTTACAATTAACTGTCTGGACACGGTATGTGTATAAAAACTAATAAAAACAATTATACAAAAAAATAGAACTGTTTGGCCATTTCTCCAGGAAACTCAGGGGAAGTGTCAATGACTCCCGAGTTTAGCTTGCTAACGCGCTTGCTGTCCTTCACGTTAATTGTGTATCGTCGGCTCAAATGGTTTATCATGTTTGCGGTGTTGCCTGTGTATCTGATTTCTACTTGGCAGATCTTGCATATTGCAGCGGTTTTGTCAAGTACACCCTCCTTCTTTCTAAACCCGAAATGCTTCCATACCACTGATTTTCTGTTCGGAACATCGCAAGTTCTGTAAGTTTGTGTCTCTTGTGTCGCACTCAGCGAGCACGCAGCTAGCCATTTCGCTCAGATCTGTCCGTCTCATTGTCGCTACTTTCAACGCACGCTTACGTTGGGGTTGGAGCAGAAACATGGATTGAAGCTGGTCAAAACAGTTTTAAAAGTAGTCGTGTCTTAGAAATATATATTTAAAATAATTTTTGAATAAATGAATACATGTGCACATTCATTTAAAATGCGATATTAATCGATGCTTATCGATTCGAATCTTACAGATCGATGCAGTTGTATTTACACATTCGGATCGATGCACCGCGATGCACCGGTGCATTGTCCCACCCCTACTGTCTACTCTGCCGCGCTAATCCGATAAGACTGCTATAGTTTAGGCTAGCCTTATTTAAAATAGCCTAACGGAGAAAAAAGCAAATAGGTATAGGCTTCCCCAACACTGGCAATCGAACAGCACAGGCCGCCTATAATTGGCTACAGTGAGCCGGTAAAAAAAAAGACATATTTTCACTCACCCGTTGTCAAATAACATTGAAACGCAAAAGTTTCTTAATTCAGCTAACGTTAGCTAGCCATTTAGTTTTGGTAGGTCTATGGCAGGGGTGGGCAACTCCAGGCCTCGCGGGCCGGTGTGTATGCAGGTTTTTGCTGCCGCCAGTTAACAATTATTTAATTAGCCCAATCGTTTACACGATCTGATATTTTAATCTACGTATCCGCGATATGAACAGCAGCTGATGAATGTTCTTGTTCCGGTATGCGTGTATTGTAGCATTTTATCGTTCTGTAATTTACAAGTGAATCGGTGATTGTGTGTATGACTAATTAGCTGATTGAACCGTGGTAACTGGTGGCAGTAAAAACATGCATACCCACCGGCCCGCGAGGCCTGGAATTGCCCACCCCTGGTCTATGGCTTTGAAAGCGTGTTCCACCGGCAGATTTTATTATATCCAAAAAACATAGCTAGAGTCGTAGATAAGAGTAACGTTATTGTCGGCTAGATAAAGGCTACAGCAGCGCAACACCACTTCTCCAAAGATTTCAAGAAGGGAGCTGAAATTGTAGCCTCTAAACAGTTAGAAATAATTAACTTTAAAAAACAAATTAACCAAGTGATTTTCCCTATAGCAGCATATAATTATAATTTTCCCTCAAGCAAATGGGTCAAACACAAGCACATGGCTTTAAAATCACCACTCGTGCAGCATAGCTACGTAGATTCTGCTATCGGTCGGAGTTACACCTCCTGCTCGGTTATGTCCCAAATTTATCTATTGTCCTTTAAAAAAAAAACTTTTAACACTAGGCTAACATTATAGCAGTGGGTGAAAAGTTTTTTTTATAATCACTGCAGAGCCTGCTCCCTACTGCAGAGCCTGCTCCCGACTGCAGATTACATTACATTACATTACATTCATTTAGCAGACGCTTTTATCCAAAGCGACGTACAGTAAGTGCATATAGAAAGGTCATCGAAGTAACTACAGAACAGATAAGAAAGCACATTCTTCCCATACAGTATCAGCTATCCCTAGTAACGAACACAGTGCAGTTCACAGTGAACTGGGTAGATCATCTCTACTACAATTATTTTCTAAATAGTATAAACTTGAGTACACAGATCCTGCTCCCTCTACAGAGCCTGCTCCCTACTGCAGAGCCTGCTCCCTCTACAGAGCCTGCTCTCTCTACAGAGCCTGCTCCCTCTACAGAGCCTGCTCCCTACTGCAGATTACATTACATTACATTCATTTAGCAGACGCTTTTATCCAAAGCGACGTACAGTAAGTGCATATAGAAAGGTCATCGAAGTAACTACAGAACAGATAAGAAAGCACATTCTTCCCATACAGCCTCCCTCTACAGAGCCTGCTCCCTACTGCAGAGCCTGCTCCCTCTACAGAGCCTGCTCCCTACTGCAGAGCCTGCTCCCTCTGCAGAGCCTGCTCCCTCTACAGAGCCTGCTCCCTACTGCAGAGCCTGCTACCTACTGCAGAGTCTGCTCCCTACTGCAGAGCCTGCTACCTACTGCAGAGCCCGCTCCCTACTGCAGAGTCTGCTCCCTACTGCAGAGCCTGCTCCCTACTGCAGAGTCTGCTACCGACTGCAGAGCCTGCTCCCTACTGCAGAGTCTGCTCCCTACTACAGACCCTGCTCCCTACTGCAGAGCCTGCTCCCTATTGCAGAGCCTGCTCCCTACTGCAGAGCCTGCTCCCTCTGCAGAACCTGCTCCCTACTGCATAGCCTGCTCCCTACTGCAGAGCCTGCTCCCTACTGCAGAGTCTGCTACCTACTGCAGAGCCTGCTCCCTCCTGCAGAGCCTGCTACCTACTGCAGGGCCTGCTACCTACTGCAGAGTCTGCTCCCTACTGCAGATCCTGCTCCCTACTGCTGCAAAGCCTGCTCCCTACTGCTGCAGAGCCTGCTCCCTACTGCAGAGCCTGCTCCCTACTGCAGAGCCTGCTACCTACTGCAGAGCCTGCTACCTACTGCAGAGCCTGCTCCCTCTGCAGAGCCTGCTCCCTACTGCAGAGCCTGCTCCCTCTGCACTGTCAGTTCCCCCGTTTCCAGTTCCTGGGGCATTGTGATTATGATATTATGATATTATGATGGGCGATCTGGCAAGTGCCGAGGGCTTCTTGCCCAATGTGAAATTCTTTTAAAGCTCAACCATCACGGTTTATTTCTCAAGCGTCCGAGTAGGCGCTCATACTTTCACTGCTCACCGAATCCGCCCTTGATTGGGCTACCCCGTTACTCGAAGACAGCTCGCCGATATTAGCTACCACTAAAGTACTTATGAACGAAATGGAGTCGGTCTTCGACCACAATATTTTGGGGTGGGACGCTGCGAGACGGCTTAAACGCCTTCACCAGGCGACACTGTGGCTGAGTTTGCCATAAAGTTCAGAGTGTTAGCTATTCAGACAGGTTAGCCAGAGGCTCCCTTCATGACGTTATTTTCGGCCGCTCTAGACGAGTCTGTTCAGGATGCGTTAGTTTAGTTAGATTCTAGAGCAGTCCAATTCACTGGATGCCTTAGTATCTGCTGCTATTCGTATTGACAATTGTCTCCAGGACCATTTAAGTTGAAGAGAGCAAAGAAAAGACCACAGGGGAGGGTTATTTCCTACTCCGTTCATGGAGGCCTCCGTTTTCAAACCGGAACAATATGGCGGCCTGTTAATAAACTTTCTTTTATTCCACCTAAACAGTCCACTCAAATACGTTTCTGAAAACATTTGAGGTGAGAAATAGGCTATGCAGTTGCTAAATCTTGATTCGTATTTGACCTAAAACGGCTACTTTTACCGTTTGATTCGAGTTTCGCGAGCAACATCTGACACATTAATTTGCATTAATGTATTCGTATTTTTGGAAACTATCCTATTCAAATTCAGAACCTAAACTAAAACTATGAAAGATAAAACTAAATGTGATTAAAAATCATTTGCACTTTCGTTACATGACTAAAACAAAAAAGTCAGTTTAAAACACTGCTAAAATGAACAATGGCTCTGTTTTTGTGCTATGCTGTGATCTCTGGGGAAAGGAGTCTGAATCAAATAGAACACATTCTCACTTTGTTTTCAAATTTTGTATTGGTTTTATTATTCTCTACCATGGATTATTTGAGGAAACGTGATTGCAGCAGCGTAGCAATGACTGTTCGTATTGATCAAAATAGGCTAGCCAGCTAGCTTTAGTGACGTTTTTCCTTTAGTGACCATCTTGTCTATTAAATATGGATTCAAATAAACTGAAATGAATTTGGACAGAACTGAACTAACCATGCTATATTGTTATGAATCAGTTAATAAGTGTGACAGACTGGCAGGGACGGACCCAAATGCACGACGAGACAGAACTTGAAAATAAAGAGTTTTTATTTTCAGTAGGCAAAATAGTAAATGTCCACTGTGGAACCCACAGTGAACTGACACAGTGCTGAGTAAGCAGATACAGCAGCCCAGCCGGGCGGAGCTGTATACCGCGGTAGCGGTGGTGAGGCTACAGCAGACTGTGTCCGGGTAGACAGGTGAAGTAGCAGCCACTGGCGGGCTCTCTATCCAAGTTGTACTTCAGAGCAGAAGCGGTACAGCAAACTGGTGAGCAGGAACAGGCGAAGTAGCAAGGAGCGGTCTTTAGCCAGGTTCGCAGCGAAGGATCAGGCGGTGGCAGAGTCAGGATCCACACAGGGAAGCCAGGGCGTGTGGCATCCAGACCTAGGTTAGTATAGCCAGAGTCTAGCAAGCTAGAGAATCAGGAAGCAAGTAACAAACGAGACAAGGACCGTAATACTCAAGAAATCACAGGAACAGCACGGTTAATATAACTAGTGTCATTAGAGCTGATAAACTGCAGCTTGCGGGAAATGCGTGCGAAATCAGCAAATTGATTGAACAATTAGAAAACACGTGAGGAATGCGGTGAAAGCAATTAAGTGTGAATTGTGTAATTAAGATGTGGTGCGAGTAGTAAATGTGCAATGTAGACACAATAAGGCAATGAACGCAGACATGACACAATCAGGTTCAGGGAAACAGAGGAAAACACAAAAAGGAAGGGAAGGCAGGAGCGGATCGTAACAAATAAGTATAGTTACATGTATATCACCTCCTGGGTGCTTTCTTAATTAAAATTTTATTTAAAAGAATTTCAAAAATGCTTTGGTGCAGAATGTGAATATTGACATTTCAGGTATTTTGTGTGCTGTGCCCTAAGACTTGAGAAATTTAAATGTGTCAGTTTCTCCTGTTAGAATTTTCCATGCTGTAAACAGAAGGGTCTGTAGCTCCTTCGGGTGAACTAAAGCAACATGTCTATAGTAGATCAGGCTGTGTAGCATTTCCTTGGATCAGCTGTACCTCAAGCATGAGGAGATTCTGCTTTATAAACAAAGCCCTTTTGCCGGTGGGGAAAATTCCAGGTTCGCTAACATGGCGCATTTATCTCAAACGAGCTCACTGAAAGCTGCTATCACAAGAACATGTGGTTGCATTCATATGAAAAGCATGTGTTAGTAGTGAGGAGGCATGGGACAGGTTCAGCAGCTGGGTTCCTGATGCATTTAGCCCTCTGGTAAATCTGGACAGTTTGGATTTATGTATTGCGCTCTGCAGGGCTTTTTCTGTTGTGGAACGAGGGTGGTTTTTGTTCTTATAAATGTATTGATGGCACTCAGCTTCAGCTTCTATCCTGCTGGTTTTTGAAGTTTACACCTGTCAGAGTGATGTTGTTTTATGAGTCCTACACTTGAGAAATAGGGAGAATAAATATTGTCTGAATGGAGTAGAATCCCTGTGCTTTAACCTTATCTCAGTCTGTCAGTGGATATTTCAAGATGCTGGGAGATGGATGACCTCTTATAGACTCTGCTATCAAAAACATAATTTTGAATTGCCAAAAAAGACAAATACTGTAATATTAAGCCTTTTTATTTAGCTGAGATTTCAAATGAGTTTTTCTGTCTTGTAAGCAACAAAAATTGTATGATGCCAGTCACTTACGGAGACAGTGTTGCTTACAGAAGCAGCATGCTGATTTTCATTTTAACCAATCAGCAGTGCTTCTGTTTTTGTGGGCGGCGAATCATAAGTGGACTTGCAGTGCCAGAAAGGGCAGGCTCCCATCTTTATAAATTACATGCTTTCCATCAAAACAAAATTGTACCATTTTTCCTCTTAATAAATTTGAAAAACAAGTATTTCTATTTTGGCTTAATAAACACTGAAGAAATAGCTGCACAAATGAAAGCATCCAATATACAGTATTACAGTGTTAGGGTCTGAACCATGTCTGCTTTAAAACTATTCTCAGATAACTTTCCATTTGCCATAACAGAACCCTACTTATTCACTTGTCTCAAAATATTACTCACAACTCATTTAAAGTTTCTTTTGCTGGATATTCCAGCAGCTTGAGGAACAAAGTACTGAGGAACAAAATTTAAACTAAATAAATAAAAGTGTGCTGTGCAGTTGCTGTATAGTTGCAATATAATCTCTCTGCATTTGAATGGATCTCTATGGGAATTGGGGGGGTGAGACTAGATTAAGCTGTAAATTACATGGGAATAGTATGGAACACATGGTTGGTTAAATGGCTGTGAGTCACCAAGGGCCTGAGGTATCAAACGAGCCTCAAACCATCACTTTGCTGTCAGATATGCAGTAGATATGGATGGATCACTTTAAGGGTTGTTTACTGCATATCTGATAGCATAGTGATGGTTTGAGGCTAGTTTGATACATCGTACCCTTGATGACTTACAGACATTTACCCAACCATGTGTTCCACACATCTTAATCTAATCCCACCCCAAATTCCCATAGAGATCCATTCAAATGCAGAGAGATTGTAGTATCGCTTATATTTTGCTTTTGACAAGCGTTGGTGGGGAAATATAGATTTTTTTTTTTACTACTTGTATGAACAGGTTTCAGCAGATTTCAGCTACTGTCCGAGGGGAGGACACACTTATTTCCTCTTTTGGAAAAATAATACGGTGGCCTATGTGTCATTAGCAGCCAAATTAGAAGGACTGCTGTTCTGCTGATGGAATCAGCATGATTATATCTTCACTACAGTCATTGCCAATTAATTACAGTGTATGTCCACATTGTATGATTATTATAAATTTTGTACAATTTTACCTGTAGATTATAACTGCCCATGCTTTTTCTTACTTTATACAGCGATGTGCCAATTGGAAAGGGAAAAGCCAATGACACAATAGTTTGTCTGCACCCACACACAGTCAGAATCATTTTTATTCTTTCATTTGAGTTAATTGCACTAACATTTAATGTTTTCCTCAAAATACTGAAAACACATTGCAATCCAAAGTCTAAAAATCTTTTTGTGACTGGTCAGTACCACACTGAATGAATTAGGGTATTTTTGTACTTTAATTTGTTCTTAAAAAAAAAATTCTACTTGAAGGTCTGGCTTCATCTCACAAATGCTGCTGAAGTGTGTTCTGTATTTTTTCGCAAAAAAAATTAAACATATTTCCGCAGTTGAGGCTCCCTTTGTTGTCATTCCGGTTGGAAAATAGCAAGCTGATTAGCATCTGTTAGGGGACAGAGAGCCGGCAGAGGGGAAAGTAAGAGGTGCAAGGCCCTGTCATCTCTCCCCCTGTGTAGGAGGATTTCTCTCCTGCTCCCCCGCATTCTGTGTAATTAGCGCGTGAACGCAGCTGCCAAACGCATAAATCACCGGCTGGGCAATAATAGGCTTAATCTGTCTGTGATTGGCATTGAAATGGTATGTTGTTGGCTCAGAGGTCAAAACGAATCAACATGAATCAGCCACGAATTTGGGTGTGATCCACACATTTAAAGCAGTTAGACATAGCATGGTCTTTGTGTGAAGTATTTATGGGTCATGATGTAGTCATTAGACACATTTCATGCTACTGAGTTGCTTAAATGAGTAGAATTCATTGCATGTATGAGACACTGTTGGTATTTTACATTTGAATACCAGCTATTGGTACAAAATGAACTAAACATCATAGCTATGAATGCCTGTTTATGAACTTAAATAACCATTTTGTGTCTATCAAAACTTAAATTAGCCAAGTGCTGTGCAACAACCTGTTTATAAATGGTGCTATAACAGAAATCTCAGTGGTCACTGAGTATGAATCATGGTCAACTTTTCATTATGATCATCCAATCACTAAAGCTTTATTTTACATTTATTTAATTTTATTTTAAAACACGAATTACTGGACGGCTATCGGGCCTGCTGAGTTGGGCGTGTTTCAGTGCTGAAGCACTTAAGTCATGGTTTGTGTTACGTGAACGGATCGGAACCAATCGCAGACACCAGAGTAATGGGAATAGGCTTTATTCGAGGTCAGACAGAAATGGGTCAAGGTTTGGCAATCAGTGCAATACAGGGCAGGCAGAAACGTAGTCAAATCCTGCAATGCAGGATGGGCAAAAGCGAAGTTCAGGAACTGGCAGGGGTCAGAACCGGGGAATCCATCAGATGAGGAGGGCGAAGAGCAGGAGCAGGGCTCGGACGAGGAAGGGCAGGCGGGCTGGACAGGCGGGGAATTACAGGAGCAGGCTGGACAGGCAGGAGAACAGGAACAGGACGGGTACACAGGACTGGACACAGGAACGAGGAGCAGGCAGGGAGTAGGCAGGAATAAAAAAATGCTGGAAAGACTTAACATGAGCACAAGGCAAGACGATCTGGCACAGAACAAAGAAACGGGGGAGACTATATGCCAGATTACTAATGAGACAACGGGGAACAGGTGAAACGAAACATGAGGAAACATATCAGGTGCTGGAAGTGGAGACACGAAATGAAGAAAAAAGAAAACATGGAACAGAATACACACAGAAAACACATAGAAACGGAACCAGGAAATCAAGACACAGAGGCACGGGACGTGACAGGTTTGGCAAAACAGTCCACAGACCTTGATTCAAACATCTATACTGGCAGCTCATTTAGATGGTAATGGCGCACGCTCTGCTGCGAAAGCACAGACTGTACTCTGTTTGACTTCACCTACGTCATGTCTAAGTGTTCTCGTGTTCTGTTAAAGCGTTTTATGTAAGTTACACTCAGCTGATCGAACATGATCAGACTTTACAAAGCGATAGTCATTTTACTCGCAATTTTATGGCTGCGCACTACAGCCTGACACCGGCAACAGGTTACTCACCTACAGCTGCGATGAACTCCTGCAACACCGGACCTCGCTGCTGTGCAACATCAAGCCTGCTGTGGTTTTACCGTTGGAGCTTCGCCCGAGGAAAAGAGGAAGATGTGGAGGTATTCGCCGCAGAATAAGGAAGCGTCTATTTAAACCACCTCTCCCATCCATCATCCTGTCGACTGTCCGCTCACTCCGGAATAAATTGGACTTGCTACATGCCCGGTGCCGACTGGAAAGGGCTTTCAGGGACATTTGCATCATCGCCCTGTCCGAGACCTGGCTTGATGAGTCGGTCTCCGATGTAGAGGTCAGCCTGGACAACTTCACGATCATCAGGTCTGACAGAATGAGACAATCAAAGAAGATGCGGGGTGGCAGGGTCTGCCTTTACATCAATAACAAGTGGTGTAGCAACATTAAGGTGCACCATAAGGTATGTACGCCTGACCTGGAGGTGCTGACCCTGTCCCTGCGTCCCTACTATCTCCCTCAGGAATTTCAAACTGTTGTGGTCAGCTGTGTCTTTATTGCCCCCAGCGCAAACATCAAGGCAGGAGCAGAGCTGGTAGCCAAGGATGCTAATGCTATGCTGGTTAAGTATCCCAGAGCTCCGGTGTTCATCTTGGGGGATTTTAATACTTGTAGACTAGACTGCATGTTACCATCATTTCAAGAGTATGTGGACATTTCCACTAGAAGGGCAAACATGTGTTACGGCAACATTACCGATGCATACCGTGCCCGTTCATATCCACCACTTGGACTTGCAGACCACAATATCATCTGTTTACTTCCGCTGTACAAACAGGAACTGAAATGTCATAAGCCACAATGTTACAGCACCCCACAATGGTTGGAGGATGCCATTATACTCCAAGGCTCCCTGGCATGCACTGACTGGGGTATTTTTGATGGAGATCTGAATGATAGGGTTTATGTCATCACGGATTACATCAACTTCTGCATAAACACCACCATTCAGACAATAAAGAAATATCCCAACTCCAAACCAAATAAAACAGAGCCTGAAGGAAAAGCACAAAGCTTTTAGGCTCAAAGACTGGGCTATCCTCAAAATGGCAAATCGAAAAATGTGAAAACGAGGAGTTTAAGGCGAAACTGAAATTTAGGGACATATTGGAATTTGAATTTGGCAACATGAACATCAAGCAGGCATTTCAGAAGGTGAAAACCCTAACTGGGTGTGAACCCAAACCCAACCTATGTGCATTAACCGACCCAGAATCCTTTGCAAAAGAACTGAACACATTCTACGCCCGCTTTGATACTCAGGATTTTTCAGCTGAATGTGAAGTATGGTTGAGAGCCCTCCCTCCACCAGATCCCGAAGAACCGGCTCCTTTTACAGAGAAGGAGGTACGGCGCCAGCTTAGTTGATGTAAACTAGGCAAGGCCCCGGGGCCTGACGGCGTCCCAGCAAGGGTGCTGAAGACCTGCGCCCTGGAACTCTAACCAATTCTCCATTCACTCTTCTGCAAATCCTACCAGACTGCTACAATTCCTACCCTCCGGAAAACTGCTACCATAATCCCCGTACCCAAAAAACCCAGGCCCACAGAACTCAACCCTGTTGCCCTCACATCCATAATAATGAAGTGCCTGGAGAAGCTGCTGCTAGACACCATTCTGCCAGTTGTTGACCCACAACAGGATCCCCTCCAATTTGCCTATAAGGCTAAGAGGGGCACAGAGGATGCTGTGGCCTGCCTGCCTGCTGCACCTCCTCCTCCAGCACCTGGATTCCCCAGGCACCTTTGTCAGGATCCTCTTTGTGGACTTCAGCTCTGCTTTTAACACCATCCAAAGGCATCTGATGATCCGGGAGCTACAACATTTCAACACTCCCCCCCCGTCTGATTCATCTCATGCACAATTGCAAGCTGTGCGGGTGGGCACAACCACATCACCTGCACTCACCACTAACACCGGAGCGCCGCAGGGTTGTGTGTTGAGCCCGTTCCTGTACACACTTTACACCAATGACTGCACCAGTCCGTCACCCATCACTACTTACCTCAAATACGCAGATGACACAGCCATTCTTGCCCTACTCGCAGACAACCACTCTGTTCTGGAATATCACAACACGGTTGCACACTTCACCCAGTGGTGTGAGGGTGGGCTCTCACCTCTGAAATTTGAGAACATAGGACCTATGAAATTTGGCCCACTTGAAGCAATTTTAATCTAGGCCGTACGAGCAAAGTGTCATATCTGAAAAACTATTCACTGCACATCCATGTTTTAAAGTTCAAATTGAAGAAGAGGTTGTAGGCTACCATTCAGAAATTTACAAAAGAATAAATGTAGGTTATGTCAGAATCATCACATACAGTAGCCTAGATATAGGCTGCATAATATAGGCAACCCATAAAAATGCGTGACCTAATCAGCCTATTTTGTTTTGGCGGTACCTATGCGAGCGCAAAAGTTTTTTTGCATTAAATCTGCTGTAAATACAGTTTTTGGAGTACAAAGAGCCCATGATGTAGGCTTTGGTCGTAAAGTACCAGTAGGGTTGTGTTTATGAGTTAGGTTTTAGAAATCAAAGGTCCTTGAAGCTTTTTGAATATTTGAATATTACACCATTTAGGCTATTTTGATAGCACAAATAGAAAAATAAATAAACAACACTCTAAAACAGAAATAAAAAAATAAGTGTAGCTACAAGTTTATTTTATTTTATTTTTTTAAACGTACAAAAGCACTGTGTGTTTTTGCATAGGCTAACAACAGCAGCGTAAAAAAAGGTGGTGTCTTCTAAACCGAAAGTGCATCAGGTAGCCTACTGTATAGCTAGTAGCCTACAGCTAGCAATGGAAAACACAGAATGCTTAGGCCTATTTGTACAACGTTTAAAAAATATATTATTGTTTATAGCTATATCTGAACATGATTTTCTTGTAAACGGTGCATTTTATGCATTTTAAGACGAGGCAAGAAGAGGGTCGTAAGTGCTTTGGGCTATTAATATCACCCTCTTATTTTTTGCACTGCAGTATCAATCCTGCAGGTTTTCTTAAAGCTGTAGCCTAGTTTATAATTGAAGACAAACAGGAATACTGTAATTGGGACCGAAACGTCTACCACTATAGTATGAGGTGCCAATGTGGGTCAGGTTAAAGCTTTTACCTTTTCAGAAGTTAGGGCTTAAAAGGTAGCCAAATTCAAAATTGGAGCGTGTTCCATCCAACTCGCTGCGCACGCTATGTCTTTCTACCGAGTCGCCCCAAACATTTAGGTTGCACTCTGCCACAGAATAGGTGAGCCGCATTTCTATACAGTCTATGGTTCTATGCTTCTTCTACTCTTCTCTTAGTACTGAAATCTTGATCTCGCACCTCATGATTCAATTTGATTCCGATTCAGAGGGCTAAGATGCGATTATAAAACGATTATCGATGCATCTTGAAGCATCAAAATTTCTGATTTCGAAACATGATTTTTTTTTTCTCACTGTGTGACTACTTGCTACTTTTAAAACATAGCATTTTTGTAATTTTGTAATTCAAATAAACAGATGAATTTAATTCCATTATCTTTTATTAATAAAATAGTAGTAACAAATGTAAAGAACCTACAAGAAAAGAAACAAAAGTGTGCCTGTAGTAGCATCCTTGTAGTAAATTAACACGGACTTCAGCTTCTGAATCACTTGATAACATAAAAAGCTGCCCTTATTGTTACACGCGATCATATCGCTAAGTCCCGCCCCTCTTCATTAATGTTTCAAACTCCAAACAATTGATTTCAAGTCAGAACTTTACAGTGAAAACAATGGCAACAGTGGCTCTTTCCGAGATACTCCAGGTAACGTTAATTTTGGAAAAATGCGATGGAGAGCAATTTTCTCAAAGCATACAGAAAGGTTTGAAATATGGAATTGAGCGGTATGTGCAAGAAGTAAAAGTGTGTAAAAATGAAAATGTCATTAGAATCGAGGTAAATTAAAGTCTACCGCTGGAGAAACCAGCTGATTACCGATGTTGCTGGGGTGACCATATTTTCAATCTCAAAAAGAGGGGCAGGGGGTAACGTTTGACAGGCTTCATGAACAAAAGAACGGGTACCTGTTTGTTTATATATGGTTTATAGAACAAGTAAAACTTAACCGGACATTTTTATGAATTTAGAAATCCGGTCTGGATGGATATTTTCAGTCCCAAAAGAATAACTCCAGGAAAAAGAGGAAGTCTGGTCAGCCGAGCTAACATAGCTAACATTAACGCCAGCTATATAGTGTTAAATAACTTAATGTTACCTCAAGTTGGCTGCTGTTCAGATCACATCAGATATGGTGGTAATGATAGCTGGCTTTACTAGCTCCAAGACCTGCTTTAACGTTACAGCAGTGCGGTCTCAATAACTGAAGCGCAAATGTTAACGTTACTTTGTGAGCGGCACTGGGACATTTACATAAGTTAGCTAACGTTAAGTTAGCACAAATGCATTTGTCGCTGGTTTTGGGTTTCGGAAAAGGGACAAAAATGTATCCTCCCTCCAATCTTTCAAGGTAGATATTACAGGTTCCCCATGCAAATCTTTTCACCATCCTGTCTGACTCAATTTATGGTTTTTTTAACGAACCGCTTGACCGAGGTTACTTAGAACGCATAGTAACGGTTGCTAAAGTATGATTGGACAATTTATGGTTTGGGGAGGAGCCTAGCGACAGGTCAATTGAGTTTTAAATAATTGATTATTGAGTTTTCTGCATCGAGCCATAATCTTTCAAGAGAGAATCGCGATGCATCTCAGAATCTATTTTTTCCCCCACCCCTATGTCACAATATGGATCTGGTTGCTACCTAGTGTTGATGTAAAACTCAGACAGCAGAACTGTGTTATGAACTTTAGATCAATCAGTAGCACCCTGACATTAATGCAGCTAATCATTTTGACAAATAACCTCCTGGTTCCACGTGATTGAAGTTTGGTTGAACTGAGTATTGAAACAAGCCCTAATCAGGTCTTTATTTTCTGTGTTTTTACATGATAGCCAAAGCCAGTTAAATCATCCATCATTATTATTGATGCTTTGCAAAGTTACACAGCAAAGGTTATACTGTGTATCAGAGAAGCAGAAAGGACTTGTATGCGTGCCTCCATTTGTGACACTGGAGCACTGGAAATGTTGCATACATGCATAAACTCGTCGCATGGTCATATTGTAAAATGTCCGGCAGTGTAGTATAATGGTTAAGGAACTGGACTTGTAACTGAAAGGTTGCAGGTTCGATTCCCAGGTTCAATTCCCCCGTTGTACCCTTGAGCAAGGTACTTAACTTGCATTGCTTCAGTATATATCCAGCTGTATGAATGGATAAATGTAATAAGAAGTATGTAAGTCGCTCTGGATAAGAGCATCTGCTAAATGCCTATAATGTAATGTAATGTAAAAGTTACACAAACGTGTATACCTGTCACACAGGAGCAATGTAAATGTTGAATGGGTTTTCTAAAAGGAATGGGGAATCATGTTACATGTCCTTGGGTTTTCTAAAAGGTGAACAACAAAATACCAACATCATCACCATTCATTTTGTACAGCTATTATATTAAATTATTTGCCTGTGTGTTTGGATTGCATAAGGACCACACTTGATTGGGGGAAATGCACGGAATGGGGCTGAATGTGTCATGTAAAAGGCATAAATACAGGCAGTTCTCAGTAGCTAACTATTGAAACATAACAGTCCCTTACAGACAGATGATTACTATAAAGAGAGCAATTATACTTTTTTGTATAATTGAATGCAGGGCTGGAGTAAGGGGCCAGAGTTTTTGTTTTATAGAAAGAATGGAAATCATTTTGGTTTTGTCTGCACATCTTTCACTTAAACAAGGAAAAAAGAAAGCACATAAATGCAGTCTGTCGTTCATAGTTTATTTATCTCTGAAAAATGGATCATCAAGTAATGTGAAATACTGAACATGAAAATTGGTGTTCGGTCACAGACTCACACTGTAGAGTAACTGTGGGTGTGTGTGTCCATTTGCAATCTGTTTTCATAAATGTGTTGTGCTTAAAGCTTGATGTGCATGTTTCTGTACCTCGACGGCTGTGCTAATGTTCATCGTATATAGGCAATATGCCACGGGGTGTTGGGGTCATATAACATGGGGTGTTGGAGTCATATGCAGGGTCCAAAATTTACTTTTTGGCTTACCTGCCAAGGTGGCTGGTAGATGAAAAAATTTACCGACCAGACAGATTTTTTACCAGCCAAAAATAATAAATTGCTTTTTACTATTGCAATTCGCTATTATTGCTATTTAGCATGTCATCTTCTTCTCATATGCGATTCTTATATGACAATTTTGTCCATCCTGGTACTGTTTTGCATTTGAGTCTTAACTGAAAATAGTGCCCATAATGTTTTATGGACCAGGATCTGTGGCAGTAATAACCCTTTATGGACAGCCTACATTCATGTTAATTTCTCTTGCAAGCAAACCTGTGGGATTGGGTTTTATATATACATGTACCTGTTAAATGGTAGCCTCATCAAAAAGAAACCCTCTTGTGAAAATGCCAGGACTGGCTATTGTTAATTAATTTTAGTCCTGCAGAGCAGTTTTTTACATTTTTTTTTTTTAAAGAGCAATCTCGTTTAAACGGGATAGTAAGTCGTTAATACGAGATAGTAAGTCGTTAATACCAGATAGTAAGTCGTTAATACGAGTTATTATCTCGTTTATTCTAGATATTATCGCGTTTATACGGCTCGTTTATACGAGTTATTAACTCGTCTGTCAGGCACATTTTTATGAGATATGAACTCTGATTTCAATGTGTATTTTGAGCGCAATTAAAGCTGTTTTTTGAGTTATTGCGTGCTTCATTTTAACATGGGGGGACGAGGGGCTGTATATATTTTTTTATATTTGTAACACTTAAAATATAGGCTAATGTTACTGAAAACACATTTATCTAAGTTGTGTATTGAACAAATGATGCATCTATCAGGTTTAGAGATAATTAGCTGCCAACCGGTGGTGTTTATTAGGCTATATTTTATTAGAGATGAAATGCATAAACTGATATTTTACAGTGCAATTGTATCGATAATAGGAGAGATGTTCTCATTCTCGTCAGGAGAGGGCAGTATGGTTACGCGAATCATTGATTAGTTTCTTTCTTGATACTGGGATAGGGAAGACCAAATGTGACACAATAAAATAAATAAATAATTAATTTATGCCTACTGTACGCCTACAACCAATTACTACATGTTGACAACTCCTGTAGGCTCTTATTTATTTATTTTATTTATTTACAGCCTTAATATCCAAAAATAACACATTCTAAGCTTTCCAAAGAGGTATAATCATTGGTCAGCGATTGTCAGAGCTGTGCTTGTCATGAGCGTATTTCAAAACACACGCCGTTATGTGCCTGTGTCTCCATGGTTTTGCGCAAGAGAGCGCATATGCGTCACTGGTGAACTCCAGTGAGACATCGTTTTATTTGTACAATGGCGAAGTCGAAGTGACAAAAAGATTTTCAGTGCTTGAAACTGCTGGATGCTGTAGTCGTCCTCTGGATTCAGATGAGATTTACATCCATGACTCTTCATCTGAAGCAGACCAGCATGGATTCCATAGCTAAGTGTTGGTGTGTGTGTTTTATTTATAATAGTATAGCTAGCTAGTCACAGAAAGGCTAGCTCGGTTGTGTTATTATTGTTTATAATGTCACAGAGTTTTATATTAGTGGTGCTGAATTCAGAATGAACCCCTTTGCGTAGATGCCTAATGATAATGCCGCCGGTGGCAACATTTGAGACATTTTTTGCTCCTGCAGCCAAACTATTACTGGAAATCACAAACTGCGTCTTAACTTTATTAGTAGACGATTCGGGACAACTCTGCTGAATACAGAGTTTCTAAGTATCACAATTTTCCCATAGCAAGTCCATTTAACAAGCAACCCCCCACCCAGTCTATACCTACCCATACGTGACATAGTGGACAATAGCGTCTATGTGTGAGTTCATAAATATATTTATTCATCATATAAAATTTTTATTCTGTCATAGCAACAAGATAAACCCAACAATAGCCTGATCGTTTGCCAAAAAAGCTGTGACAAGCCCTGCTCACTCAAATGCAAAATAAACTGTGAATTAATTGTAAAATTGTTGTCTCATTGTACCACATATTCTACTATGAATATCTGCTACTAAATATGAAATAAATATACAATCCTATCATTGATTTTAAAGATAGAGATGTTCCTTTCAAAATGGTCATTTATTGTCTGGTAAAATCCGTTTGAGAAATATACAACACTTTATACCACTATTGTTTCACTATCTGAAACATCGACTCGTAATACCCCCATGCCCTGCAAGCCTGTCTCATTCATTACTGTTTATTCTGGTTTAATTGTTGGCTTTTTTATCCAATAGAGTACATTATAACCTTAACAGCTGTATATGCAATGTCTTATTGGGTACTTTGAAAAATCCATTACAGCTCGGCGTAACGGCGGTTTTCGTTTTAAGGGTATTTTATTTAGAGCAGTGCACAATTTAGCCATTTGGATAGATTTGGAGACACTAATGGACAACAGGAGATCATAGATATTTAGTCGCTCTGCATATCATCCTCAGATTTTGCACACTTGTGGACATTAAAAAAAAAAGACTAAGAGGCGCATGTAGATGCAGCAGTTTCACACATCCCGAGTAAATTGTTTGCATAACTCAGGGAGTTTGTGAACGTAATTTCATTGTACTTGTATAACGACAATAAAGGAAATCTAATATAATGGAGTTTATGATCCAGGAAATGTACAGATTTACCTGTTTCACTTATATAGCTCTCATTATTTCATTGCAAACTAAAGAAAAACTATTTCTTTGCATTTTTCCAATGTTTCTTTGCATTTGTGGCACTTTGTTTGGTATTTTGACTTCAATTATGAAAATAAACAAATCTTTGTTTGACTCATGTCTCATTCATTGTTTGAATCCTCTCACTCCAGTGTACAGCACTGTATGTGTCGTACAGATGAGCACTAAGCAAGTAGAGAGGGTCTATCATGCAATAGTGCGCACATTTGCTGGCACTCTTTTTGCAGACACATTAGGCTGCTGAGTTGATCTGATATTTCTGAATCATGAAAGCAGAGGTAGTGAGTCTGTTCATGGAAAACAGACATCATAAATAATTTAGAGCCAGACTAAGAATCATGGCACATTTGGAAAGATTATTATAATTTTCATAACATTCCGTCATGATTTCCTCCCCCCTTGCTTTACTGCCAGGTGAAGGGTGTCCTCCTCATATGTTTTACTGTCACGAGAAGGGTGTCCTCTTCATATGATAAAAAGAAAAGGAAGAATAGCACTTGTAAGACGGATGAAGGGAAAGAGGAACATTTAGCAGAGCTCTAAATGCAGAGCCTCTTCAGGGTGGACAGTTTGTAATGGTCTCCAAAGGGAGAAATGGGAAATGGTAAATGCAATCTCAGGCTTACCTTAGATAAGCAATTGAGGCACATTTCCATTAGAAAGGAGAGACATAATTACACTCAAACTGAAGAGCTTTCACCTTTCTCAGTGTGTGTATGTGCATGTGTGTGTGTGTGTGTGTGTGTGTGTGTATATACTTTGTGTGGGAGTATACTTTCAAACATGTGAACTACTGACTACTAAAATATTTTTGTTGTCCTGATAAAGGATACCTTTATCCTATGTAGCTACAATGTACTGTAAGCTTGTTGATATGATGAGAGAAATTCAATGTTTTGTAGTTAATCTTTTTGAAATATGCATCAATAAATTGTTCCCAGTTTTAAAAACATAGAAAAATTCAAACTTGACAGCAAAACGGAACAGGGGATACACTATAATTACCTACGGTGAATGCTTTAAATTACCTACGCCTACGTAATGTTTTCACCCGCGTCTGTGTGTTTGTGTGTCTGTCTCTGAGCAGGATATCTCAAAAGGTTACACACGGATTTGCACCAAATGTGGTGGGAAGGTTGGTCATGAACTGCTTAACTTTGAGCAACCTGAGAAACTGGGTAAATGAGTGACAAATATCAGCCGATAAATGTTACCCGCAGTTTAACTTTTCGCAGCCATCGCCCATAACAGCCAATCAGAGTTTCTCCCCACTTCACTCATTGCAGCAATGCAAGATCAGTTAATAATTATGGTCCAAGTTTACCCTGTCCTGTTCAACCCTAAAAAACACATTTTATAGTTTTATACACTACTAGAGATATGGCTGTCTGTCTATCTTGGAAGAGATAGCTAGAGTTGGCTAGCTGGCTAGCTAGCTAGCGAGAAAGACAGATATATCACTAGCTAGCTAGAACAAATAATAATTATCAGTGTCATGACATGTATAAAGAATAAGCTATATGCCAGATACCTTTTTGATATATTGTGTATTGCTGTCTTTTCTCTTCTTCATCAAAAATTTGTAGCTGCACGAGCTGACTTAGAGAACACAAGGGGATGCTCTTGTACAGCTCGTCTTCTTATTGATTGTATGTCTTTTAATACCTGCTTTCCATTTGTACTAAAATGCACATGCAAATACCTTTCCCAAACTTGCTTTTGGGCTTAGTAAATCACTTTACACATGCTAAAGTAATCTATTTGTATGACCTCCTCCCACTATTTTGCGAACTAACGTAGGGACGCCTAATTTTGCATATTCATTCAGGCTAACCCGAAAATCCATGTATCTTTAAATTTTAACAAGTGCTTTACACCTCATTAGTTGATCACCCCGTATGATTTTTTGTGGGTGGTTTTTCAGTTTTGCACGTGATTTTTTACACACAAACTTTTAGTAAATCGACCCCATAGTGTATATCTTTGTAATGGCCATAGAACATCACATGACCCTGAAGACAACCAGCTGATAGATTTGGCTCATGTTTTTGTTCTGTGTTTCTTCACCACCAGAACTGAATTTTACATGTTGTTTCCTGTGTATTCTTAACCATGGGTAATCCTGCTGTTTTGGAATGTTTCATAATGTCAGGTGAATGTTTATTTTGTAGGCAAAATAAAAGAGCAAACAAAAAAAGTCGACACACTTTTTTATTTGACCATGAGTGCTGTTTTCTGGCCCCATTATGTCAAGTCATTTTGTAGTAGAGCCGAAGACCTCTCTTCATTTGGAAGGAAACATCTTGGATAAACAATTTGCATTTCAATTGCACTTTTCTGTGTTTGAAACTTCAGGAGCCTGCTGGTTTGCTAATGGTTGTTCCCCATTCAAGAGGGGCCATTAAATTGCAAGAACAGCAAGAAAAACTTCCTGAGTGCGAACAGCAGGGTTAGCAATTCAGATTAACATTTCTTAACATTAACATAATCTTTCATGTCTTAGAACTGATATGTCTGCTCTTTTCAATTAATAGTTTTGGCGGTTAGATAATTAATAATCAAACATTAAAATGAGTATATCAGTCTTAAAATTTTAATTCGTAAAATGGGTGCTCATAGTGATGTTAGAGTGAGTAGCCTACATGTTTTAATGACGACAGCAGGTCATTCAGCCCATCTAAGTGTGTAATTTATTTACAGACTAAAGAGTATCCAGCACTGTGTCAATCCTGGACTTGAACATTCTAATTCAGTCAAGAATTTACAATGAACTCAAATACCCAGTAGGCCCTGCTCTGCTGCATTGTTTGTCATTTAGTTTTATAGGTGACATTCTTATATACTTTTTATTTCAAGTAAAGGAAGTTTGTGGGTAAGGTCAATGTTGGCCAGTGTTTTTGGATCAGACATCTGTGATCTAGTGCATCCAGTTCATCTCTGTAGTCATGTCTGGTATAAATTATGAGTTGAGGGTTCATCTATAGGTAGATGTGCAGAGCTATATAATCTTGCTTGGTTTCCGTGTTTGTATATATATTGTGATGCGATAACCTGTTAATCTATATGGCAACGGTGAATGCTTTAAATGCTTTGAGTGTTTAAATTTTTTTTATGAGTCTGGGGCAGATTCTTGCCATCACTTCAAAGATGTTTTGTTAATAATAGTCTGTGTCCAATTTAATTTGCATGTTAAAAAAATCCGATTTTAAATTAAAAAAATGAATGGGATTAGTCATTTCCATGCCTTCGCAAGATATTTCCGTCAGCCTTTGCCGTGCGGAGTCGTGAGGAGCCGTCCACTAGATCAGAAAGCCCCAGGCTCTCTGAAACGATTCGTACGGTCTCACACCTTCTGTCTCCTAGTCCTGCAGTTTTTCCGCTACTCTTCCTTTACCTTTCAGCACAAAACGGGGCTTATCAAGCTCTGCATATTAATGAGGATTTCCCCCCTCTATCGTGGCCCTGTTATTTGTTGCCATTTACCATATTCCTCCCCGTTTTCTCCTCCTGTCGGTTTTCCTTAGCTTTGGATGGGTGATGGAAGGCAAGACATCGAATGAATAATATCCCGCTACTTCAAACGACTAAGAGGTGTGGGAATTAAAGGGAAGTGGGGGGAAGGGTGTCAGAACGCACCAGGACATCATTAATCCACGATAAACGTCTTACAAAACAAATTGAGGCCTGATGACACCCCTGGGTTTGTTGTGGTTTGCACACACCCGGCATCATGATCTGCTGTCCAAAATAATTTATTTGCTTTATAAAAGACATAATAAAGTATCGGCAATCAGATTTCTTTTTATTATTCTGCTTTTTACCCGAAAAGAGCAGTGATCAAGATGTAAGGATTTTTGGCTGTGGTTTTTGCACATTTCTGTCGGAACAGGCAGTGAATTAATGTGGTTATTCAGCACTTTTAACACTCAAAGATCACTATTCATGACACTCTCTCTCTCAGACAGTGGCAGTGAGTAACCACCCAGCGTGTATATAATCATTGTGCAGATATAAAGTACAATGTGTTATCTGTTCAATATTATACTACAGTTAACAATTAAATTCCTTCAATACACTTTTTTTCCAATACATATATGTTACCGTCTATTTGAAATTGTATATATACGTATATATTTACAGGGGTGGACAAAATATCAGAAACGCGTACAAAATCTGAATAACTAGTTACTAATAATGAGTAGGCCCACCCTTTGCCTTCAAAATAGTTTCAATCCTTTTGTTTGCACACTAATGCGCTCCTGAACTTCCCATAAAGGTTAAATTATGTTTAGATCTGGTGATTGTGCAGGCCATGGAAGGCATTTGACGCCATCCTCATGTTCTTGGAACCATTTCTTTTATGTTTTTAGCAGCGTGTGATGGGGGCGTTATCATGTTGGAATATGGTGACATCATGAGGGAACAGTGTTTGCACCATAGGGTGCACCTGGTCTTGTAAAATGGTTTCATATTGTTTGCCGGTTACACGTCCATGGAGAGCAATCATTGGACCCAATGAGTCCCATGAAATGGCTGCCCATACCACAACCATACTTAACAGTTGGCTACAGACATTTTGGATTGAATGCCAAACGTAAACCCATCCAGATGTATTAAAAAAGTGAAAGATGACTAATCAAACCATATCACTTTTCTCCATTGCTCAGGGTCCAGGTTGTGTGTTCCTTACTCCTTACATCATTGTTATGCTTTTTTTTTCATTAGCCTTGGATACAAATGGTTTCCGACTGGCGGCCCTGCAATAAATACCAGCTTTGTGAAGCTCATGACGTACTGTTTTTGTTGAGACTGGTCCAGATATGGATTGAATCAATCCTGTGGTGATTTTTAGAGCTGTAGTTCTGTGGTTATTAGCTATCCTACCTAAGTGTCCGTCTGTCCCTGCCGAAGAGCTTTGACTTGCGGCCACAGTTCTTTTTTGCTGATGCTGTTTTTTGTTGTCATAATTTTTGGCACTGTTCCCCTTGCCACCTTAAATAATTCAGCTGTTTTTGTGGCCGACACACCTGCAATTTTGGCCCCTTTGGAACTCTGTTAGTATCCTCATCTTTGGAGACTTGCCTAGCAAAGGGCTGCTAGTTAGACGTCTACAATGCTTTGGCAATATTTACTATATGTATTTAACGTCAATAAGGCATTTTGAATTAAAATTTAATTGAGAGCATATGAAAAAGGCAAGGAACCGTTTGTGAAATTAGTTTTGTTCTAATTTTTCTTCTCCCACGTTTTAACCAATGTTATAAAAAATTATAATAGTGCCACCTACACAGGATCATAATTTTTCAGAATATAGTCGCAGCGAGCATCATTGAATGAAACTTTCAACCAAAACTGGTGGGATTTTTAAAAATCCCCATCCACGGCAACCAGGAGAAGAGCTGGAAAACATGTGATCATAAAGAGCTCAATATTTAGGTTTGTTAGGAAGGGTGGCCCACAACCTGCTCACTCAAGAGAATCTGGAAAGGGTTACAGTTTGAAAGTTTATTTTCCTGCAATCTGCTTGGTTCTACCAATTTTAACCAGTCTGATGCTATAGGTCAGAGGTGGCTTGAATCGCTACATACGTTCAGACCGTCACTTACAGGAGATCATGATCTATCACTACGGTGGAATAATTCTGTCCACAATAGTCGTTCGAAAGTATGGTGCGTTCATATTTTCCCGCTTACATTTCATCACAAAAGTTTGGTATATTTTACTTACTTTTCTGCATCAACCTAAGCAGTGGCAGTAACAAAATGGCAGGACAGTTACTTCACATCATCAGTGTCTGCTGACGGCCACTGATGGCCCACCACGTAAAAAAGGGACTGGCAGGTACACTCGCCGCTCCACGGAAGTCACGCAGCTTCTCTCCGCATTCAGCAGCTGACGGCTATGCTGGAAACCCGCGCTGAAACTGAACCGGCTCCCCAGCATGTTCTCTCTGATGGGCCTGCAGCGGAGGACGATCCGAGCAAGGGGCCGGACTTTGAGGTGGTTGACGCGCTCTCCGCAGCGGCTTCCAGCACCATGTTTTCTCAGAATCGGGTCGACACGGTTGTCCAATCTGAGAGGGGGTCGGTGGAAGGTTCGGATTCCACTGAGGGTTCAGTGGACTACTCGGCCTCTCTGAAAACGGTTCTCCATTCGGCCTTAGCACATATGAGTTGCGATGTGCCCCAGGCTGTCCCCAATGAGACGATTAAGTTTCACCACCGTGCTCCCTGGCTGCGGAGAGGCGAACAGGTCCGTAAAAGTTAAAGACATGACACACTCAGACACATTACATTAGCCTACCCCACGAATAGGGCTTTTGTCATTACTTAAATAAAGCATTAGGCCTATTTAATATTTTGTCTGTTTTTTGTGTGTAGAATAGGCTATATGCCTATTTTTTTCAGATTCAGCAAAGCCAGCACTTTATTACGCCTGTTGTATGCTCTCAATGCTGTAGTCTTTATTTAGTCCGCTCTGTAGCAGTTTTTTTTTTTTTGTGCAACCGTGAGGGCATAAACCCGTCACTGGCACTTTCCGCGAATTGCTGCAATATTTCTAGAAATTTCCATTACTTGTCTAATGTACGCTGAAAGGAGATGTGATTGGTCGACCAGAGTCAGATTTTATTAGGCATGCGTGTGGCAATTGGAGTATATATTCTGATTGGCCAGGAGGTTTAAACATGACTAGCTTTTGTTAACCCTGAGTGACTGATTTGTCCTGTTGCTAAGCATCTGACCTGTCTGGCTTCAAATACAGCAAAAGGCATCGAGTTTGTAATTTGAGTGCTGTAGAGATGTCATCCCCCAGAAAAGTGAACATTAAAAACCAAAAAATAAAAGGTCTTATACCTCACCCACCCATGTTTGGTGTGGCTTGGTCTGATGGTGCTTTTCTCCTCTGAAGAGATTTGTGGTATTTACAGAAACCGTGACTTTAACCCTCCTATTATGTTGACATTTTATGACACCTTTTATGTTTGGGGTCAAATTGACTCTTAACAGTTTCAAGTTTAACCAACACAAAATTATTGTAATTGAACATTTTTGACACTTCGCGCCTTCTTAATGTCTCCCATTTCACAAGCCTGTTATCCCTAAATGTTAAAAATCTGTGATAAACTTCTCATTTTAGAGCCAGAGGTAAGTAAACAGTTTAAAACCTGTATGGGAAAGTACCCAGAATTGCCCACACAAAAAAACTGATAAAAATAAAAGAAAACTTGTATATTCTCGTATGTTTTATATAGCTACAGAGCCTGGGGGTCAAAATGACACCACACAACACCTCTGTATACAAAGTTGGTACAGGGGTCGGGTCATTCCATGTCATTTCACATGCCACAACGCCCACATCTCAAATTGTTCTGAAATGTTTCCTGTAGTTAGAAACAGTCAAGATAAGCATTCATGTAACATTATTTTGTAGAAATGTAGAAATCAAGCTAATTGATTGCACCCAAATTGGACATTTTAGCTTGGTATGGTTCACATAATATTAATTAAATATAGTACCCTAAATCCTATATCGACCAAAATCTTTCCAATTGATTTTAATACTTTACAAATCCAATTAAATTGTCAAATCCCCACCCTAATCCCACCACAACAGAGGGTATATAACATCAGTTTTCTATGTTTGATCAGTAGCATGGAGCTATGGCTTTGAGGACTGTTTCTTTATACTATTATACTACTTTTTTATATCTAATTTATTCCCAACGTGGTTTGCTTGATCAAGAATGGATATAATTATACTTTCAGAACATTAAAGTTCAATCAAGGAAAAAGTATTTCCATTTGATTTGCTCCACAGTACACTCCCCCTGGCATGTGTCAGCTAAGTTAACATACTTCGTCTATGGCAGGGGTGTCCAATCTTATCTGAAATGGGCCGGTGTGGGTATTTATTGAAGACAGGGATTCGTTCATTAGTTGAATAAGGTGTCTTAGGGGCAGATTCAGAGTTGAGATAATCACGCGCAAATGGCACTTACTCCCGAAATTCCGCTTAGCTTAAGCTATTTGTGATTCAGACATTTGACTTATCTGCTGCTTTAAGCGCCTCTCCAGTATATACATTACGCAAGCGGGGTAGAGATTTGATGAAGTTTTTTGCAAGATACGCAGAGTTTTCACTTAATAATTTTCAGTAGCTGATTATGAAAAATACAGTATATTTTGCATAAATTAGAATAAGTGCATGTTATTTGAACAAAATATTGGTCTTATTCTTTTTTGCCTAGCCTACTTGCAATTATCAAAGCCATAAAAAAGAAAAATCTCTAAAAGCATGATTGACCATCATACCAGACAAATATTTGATGGATTACATTGATAAAAATAGACTAATTGATAGACAGTGTTTGGATCATTTTCGCTTTGACAGAGAGAAGATTTTGTTCTTGTGTCAGCTCAGCTGCTCCAAAATTATTAGGACTCCAGTTTACAATCTCTCTCCTTCCTGGCCACATCCTTTCAGCGTGTGACAGATGCACTCATTTTTTTTTTATTGTTGGACAGTGGTTGCACGTAGGCTAATAGGCTTTTATTAAGTATATGTGACTTCAGCTGGTTAAGTTGAAGACGTCACATGTAGGCGACTTAATAATATTGTGTTCCACCCAGGCAGGGCCGGATTAAGACTTCATGGTGCCCCTGGGCAACCAGCCACTCAAGTGCCCCACCCCGCAGCACACAACCCTTACCTATCCACAGGAGTGTATTAGTCCTTGAGTAGAAATACTTTTTAAGTGTACTGAAGTAACCTATTATTTTTCAGTATACTTTACTTGACTGTTTTTTATATATACTTTTAGCTTACTACTACTCCACTACATTTTCCATATATATCCTGTATATACATGCACTTTGAACTATTACCCACCCCCTTCAACTGCCGGCACCCGACACTTTACTCTTGACCTACACATTTGTAACTGTCTATTATATTGATATAGGCTTTATTTTTAGGTTTAGGTTCATATAAAATTATTCACATTGCTATTTATATTGTTTAGTCAGGAACTTGGAAACAGATAAGCCACTGTTGAGAAAAGCAGGACCAAGATCAAGAATTCCAATGTATCTGTACTTGTTGCATATGGCCAATACAAACTTGAACTTGCACTTGATATTGATATATCTTGACAATCTTATTATTAAACGTGAATGGTGAATAACTAGTAGTGTAGAGTTGTAGGAAGGGAGAGATGGACAACTTCACTTCTCTCTTTGACTACACAAACGTGTGTCATTTATTTGACATCAACATTGCAGCACTATGCTCTCTCATCAATTACAATAGCCATATGCTTCCAAAAGGAAAAAAAAAAAAAAGCTTAAAAAAAACAAAACAAAAAAAACATTGCTGCATTAACAGTTAACACGTCATTACTATAGTTTCTTTCTCGACTTTGATGATGCAAACTGCAATATGATGTCTTCAAAATCTAGCCCCCTAACAAGATCAGATTCAATGGCGAGTATGGAAAGTGCAGAAAGACGTTGCTGTGTCATTGTTGTTCTGAGTTCATTTTTTACTCGTTTTAGAGTGGAAAAAGACCTCTCTCCCTCACAGTTAGAGACCGGCAAGGTTAAAAACAGTCTTAGCGCAACAAAAACATTTGGGAATGTTGCTTTAAGTCCATTACATTCAACAATTTGCAGCAGCTTTGCAGGTGAGGTCTCATGCTTTGTGAAATGCCTGAACTGAATGAGTTCATCAGCCAAGGCCTTGTCTAGGTCTGCTGGATACATGGAGGACAGCTTATCAGCTCGTTTGCGCATATCACTTTCTGTACAGTCCTCAAATAGAACACCAAAGAGATCATGGATGTCCCTGTATGCCTCGATCCGTTTGGATAGACATGAAGTGAGCCTATCGATGATGACATAATATGTCTCGACCTTAAATCTTCGACTACCAGTTAATGTTGCTTCATCATCATCAGAGGACTCGTCTGCAAACCGCTTTCTCTTTCTCACGCGCCTAACGTCGTATTGGTAGGTCTCAGTAACACTGACAGTGCGAGCGGATTCTTCCAACTCCGCAAACTGGTCTCGAAGTGTGCCAACATATGAGTGTAATGACTGCAAAAGGCCAACAGCAGTTGCTAAATCCATGTCACTTTTTTGAAGGTGATCGCTCGTTGCTTTAAATCTGCCCAGCACTCTATCCCACAAAATAGCCATAATCACAGTCTCAAGCTTATCCAGCTGAACTACGAGTGCAGCAGCATCACGTCTAGTGTCAGGTTTCTCATCACAATCTGTGGCAATTTTTGCTAATGTCTCTCTTATTGCATTGTAGTTCTCACTGAGAGCTTTTGTGGAGTCGGCCCTACAAGTCCATCTTGTGCCACAGAGGGATTTTAGAGTCATACTAATGTCAATGTCATTGTTATGGAATACCCTATTCCAGCGATGAGTGGATGCACTACAAAAAGTAAAAAGTGATTGCAGTAGATCAAAAAAGGACGTGACATCTTTACAACAATCATCTATGCTATTGACACCTACAAGGTTTAATGAATGACCAGCACATGGTATGTAGTGTATTAGGGGGTTTTCTTTTTTCAAGTGTGCCTGCAGTCCATTATATTTACCGGACATGTTGCTCGCGTTGTCATAGCTTTGACCACGACAGTTTGACAACTCCAACCCCAAATCTCGCACCATTTTTATGACACATTCCGCGAGGCTTATACCTGTGTGGCTATGGATAGGCTCAAATCCGAGGAATCTTTCAACTACTTTGCCCTCAGCACTGACAAATCGGAAAACAAACGTGAGCTGGTCTACATGAGATAGATCTGGCGTTGAATCTACTATTACAGAAAAATATTTGGCATTCAGGATTTCTGCTGCTATGACTTTCTTTGTTTTCTCGCCCATTAATGAGATGAACTCTTCACATATAGTAGAGGACAAGTATGAGGGCTTACCTTTACCCTTCTGGCCATGCTTTTTGATATGTTCCTTTAAAAAAGGGTCAAACTCCGCAACCAGCTCAAGCAAGCCTAAGTAATTCCCGTTGTGCTGTGATCCCAGTGTTTCATCAATGCCTCGGAACGGAAGGCCCCTCTCTCCCAAAAACTTGATAACGGCTACTACACGAGTCAACACCTCTTTCCAATACTTTTGCTCTGCTTCGATCTGCCGGCCAATTGAAGCGTCCACTGTAGCGTGTTCTGATCTGGCCAAAAAAGAAAGCATGTGGTGTCGGTGGTCAACACTCTTTTCATGGTCGGATATCCTCTCGGGATGCTTCCAGTCACTGAACCCGTTTATGAATGTGTGACTTTGCGGCGAGAAGAGTTTGCAGGCATAGCAATAAACTGAACCCGTTGATGGAGAGTAAATGAGCCATTCCCTAGGAACAGTTTCGTTATTTTGGAGACGACAATGTAGCAAATCGTTCGTAAGAGAACGTGTCCTGCCCCCAAGTCCAGAGTCCCGCACAGAAGCGGGATATTTGGCAGCCCGGTTCTGATAGGCTGCAGGCCCTCGTTGAATGGCCTCTTTCCGCTCTTGCTCTGTAATGGGTCCCCATAGTGCCGGGTCTCCAGGGACGATGTACTGGTGGTTCTCCTGCCACTGATGACTTTGGTGCTGCTGGGCCTCGGTCCCATCTTCCTCCACCTGGGTGCTGCTCCTGCCCGGGCTGACGGTCTCCTCAGGGCGCTGCTGAGGCGATTCATCAGCGGCTGTACTCTCGCTCGTGGCATTAACGTTACTACCGTTAGCTGTTTTAGCAGAGCTGTCGGTAGCTAACGTTAGCTTATTAGCTTCTGTGCTGCTTCTGCTGCTGCATCCCCCTGGCAGTTCACGTTCTTCTACATTACGAATGAAGAAACTACCTATTTGAGGTACATTTTTTAAACTGGCTGTATTTCGAGTCTCTTTATCTTTTTTAAGTTGTCTTTTCGCACTACCACTTAGCTGTTGCCTCTTCATCGTTCTGTTGGTTCTGAGTTGCTTACGAGCTATGTTTCAAACGTCAATTCGTACTGACGTTAGTGGCATCTTCTGAATTAACCAATTATGATTTAGATTTTTTCGGTTTCTGGGGGGGGGGGGGGGGGGCTACTTTGGTGCACGGGCTGCTCGCTGCTGGCACAGACTCAGCGCAGGCAGGACTTACAGCAGCTGCTACAGACACATACCACAGGCTGAACTGAGACACATTGTGGGACATGCTAACGTGATTTTTAAAAACTTTTCGAAACTAGTTTTATTGCAATTCATTATTATTGTAACATTATTTTTGTAACATTATTTTTTTTTTCTATTTTTTATTTTTTTTTTGGCTTGCTTGCTTGATGCCCCTGGAGCCTTGGTGCCCCTGGGCACGTGCCCAATTGCCCATATGGTTAATCCGGCCCTGCACCCAGGCACTGTCACTGGCATGTTGAAAATGCATTCCCCCACAAACATTTTTTTAGTAGAAGGCTGCCAATGCCCAGGGGGCAGGTACAAGAAACAGGTCATTAGCATATCATGCGCTCTGCCACCCACATTTTCAGATAAGCATAAGTTAGAATACGACGTAGATCACCTCGCGTAAAAGCCGGGCAGGAGAGGCGCTTAAGCGCGTGACGTAAGTTGGCCATCTCTGAATCCGGCCCTTAGTGCTGAGTTAAAACAAAAACCTGTACCCACATTGGCCTTGGGCACCTCTGGTCTATGGATTTAGTAACCGCAACCAGCTACCACTTCTTTTTACTTCACAGTCAGCGCCAAAGGACTGCACCTCTTAAAGCCCCGGGGAACAAATATTTGTGATTGGCTTCGAATTGGGGTCATTTTGGTCTTATGGACATCCAATATGCATATACTTGTATTGGAAATAATTACTTTCTGAATTACAGAGATACTGGATACTTTTACCCTCGTTTTTGGATTGAAGTTGGGCGGTACTATAAGTGGGAATAGTGATGTCACTAATTCAAAATCAATCACAAGGCTGATGTCGCTTGTCCCACCCACCAGCATTTGTCAAAACGAATGCGTTCCCGCATTAATGCCTTATTCGAACATGGCTAGTGTGTTAGATAGCCCTGTGTATTTACTACTTTCAGTAACGTTACGCGTATCTTGGCTAACGTTGGGTGTGTAGCACTAACGTTAGGCGTGTAGCTACCCAATGTCAACCAGCTAGCTAACTTGCAGCAATACCCACGTCTTTATTGGAAGAAACAAATGTTATAACAAAGTTAAGAAGTGTGGTTTATTATTACATGGAAACCTTTCCGTCACCACCTGTGAAGCCAGAGAATGCGGGTTATCTGATTGTGGAATTTCTACTCTCTCAAATTCAGTGTCAGTAGGTTCATACATATATGGTTGTACAACTCCGATTCTACCCACTATTATGTATTTTTGTTGTGTGTGATGCCGAGGGTCTTCTTGGACAGATGAATGTCAATCAAGCGTGCTCATTAGAATATTATGACCACGCCCCGGGTGGGCGTGGTCATATCAGCTGGTCTGATCAGCTAATTCAGCTGTTTTTGAGCAGTGATTTATCATATTTATATATATTTTTTTGTGGATGCTTAATAACACACTCAAGTTTGATATCATACATACATTTTAACGATTTTAGGATTTGTTCCCTGGGGCTTTAAGCCTAATTTATACTTTGTCACACCACGACACTTTCGACAAATGTCGCGTGACAAAAATGATGCATTTTTTGTTATGTTACGGACACCGTCATACTTTGTCACGCAGTGTAATTGGACAGTTCACAAATGTTAACAAATGGTCAGGAGTTTGGCATCTCATAACCATAGAGATAACAAAAAACTCCCCGCAGGCCTTTGCCGAAGTATAAATGTCAAACGTTGTGTGACACATTCATTTTTGTCAAGCGACACTTTTTGAAAGTGACATGACAAAGTATAAATTAGGCTTTACACAGCTGGAACTACCAGACAGACCATAGACACACAGAGGACTTTCAATGTTTTGTACTGGACTTAATGAGGTTAATATTTTGGAAAAGATATTTAGCAGATTTTATGCACGTGTATATCATCCCTAAGTATCCCAGTTCTGGCGCCAAATCCTCAAGAGGTTTATATAATCAACCAGCTATTGTCCAATTAATTAGTCTTGGATATTCCACTCTTGTGAAGTCAGCTGGGTATTCAAGACAAAACTCTCCTGTTAGCTTTTTCTTAGCTAACATTATTGTGGCCACGACAGGATTAATCTCATTTGAGCTCAAATAAAAGTAATATGCATGCAGTAACTAACATTAATGGCCGTGTGTATCAGGGTTGGGACAAATTCTGAATTTAATTGTGAATTTAATTGTAAATTCATATTCAATTCATGAATTTGAATTAGAATTGGCTCCGCCCACAGGAAACGGAATTTGAATTTGAGTTTCAGGAAGTAGAATTGCAAGTCATGAAATTAAAATGTTGTATGAACTCATGATGATCAGATGCAACCAATCTGAATGAGACCCAGATTATGTTTTCCAGATCTGGAAATGTATTAACCCTTGTGTTCATTCCATCTTTCTATTGTTTTTCTATTGTCAACAAATCTAGCATTTACCTCAATTTAAAAAGTCTAATTGTAGCTTAAATATATTAATTTTGTTTAAAATTGGGACTATTTGGTCCTCTAGTGTCTGACAGATATAAAACATATCTTATACCTGGTGCACACATGACTTTTCAAATCCTCACCGATACTGAAAATGTGGTGTACAGATTTCACTGATTTATTTTGTCTTTCAGTCATCACAATGTGCACACTAGACAATTTGGCCAAGACAGAGCATCACACACATAGGGCCCTATCTTACACACGGCGCTGACCCAAACGCAAGTGTCTTTGCGATGCAGGGTTCATTATAGTGTCTAGCGCTCACCTCGTTTAAAGACCAAGTGATATTGCGCCCATAGCAAGTGAAATGGGCGGGCAGGTCTTAAGATGAGGTGTGGCCAGGATAATTTTTGGCGTATTTCTATCTTGAGCCAGCAGAAAGCGTTTGTGCTAAAACCGCCACAAACCTGGTCTAAAGTCATGTCGCAGTTGTTTACATGTTATATTAACAGTGCATATAAGTGCGTCTGCACAATGTGTGTACACCCTCCTGTCTGTTATACACAGGGGCGCGCGCACAAGCATGACTAAAAATATCAAGATTACAATGTGAAATATTATTATTGTGTAGGCTATATAAAAAAATGCATAATAATAAAAGGGTCCATAGGTCAAAGACCACATATCTGTCCCTCAGTGAAAGGGAATGGTGCATTAAATTGCTTTCAGCACACTCCATCAACATCCAGGCGATGTACAGGCTATTCGCAATTATCCTGGATCAAGCTATGACTACATTTGCCAATAATACCTGTAATCTTTTGGGGGGACAATCTTCTGTTACGGGACAATGGCTATCCATTAAACACTTTGCTGATAACATCTACAGTGCCCTCCACAATTATGGCACCCCTGGTAAAGATGAGTAAAAAGGGTTATAAACAATGCACCTTTTGCTGAATTAGCTTAATCTTACACTGAAAAAATGTGAAAAAGCCCACCTTTAATTGAAGTAAATTTATTCTGAGAAAAAAAATTCCTCATCAAGAAATAATTATTTTTAACAAAACCATGTGTGCCACAGTTATTGGCACCCCTAGAAATTCTTATGAACAAAATGTAACTGAAACATGTGTTCCAATTATATTTTACTTTTTAAAGTTGATCGGAGTGTTTAGGAACTTTCAAGCAGTAATCCATGACTTCATGGGGTATAAATATGAGGTGACAGAGGCCATATTCCCTTATTCATACATCAACTTGGGAAAGATAAGAGAACACACAAATCAAATGAGGCAAAATTATGTTACATTACATTACAGTCATTTAGCAGACACTTTTATCCAAAGCGACATACAGTAAGTGCATACAGAAAGGTCATCGAAGTAACTACAGAACAGATAGGAAAGCACCTTCTTCCCATACAGTAGCAGCTATCCCTAGTAATGAACACTGAATGCAGTTCACAGTGAACTGGGTAAATCAGCTCTACTACAATTCTATTCTAAATATTATAAACTTGGATACACAGTTCAGCAAGAACACATACCATGAGGTCCTAGATAAGTATTAGTCCAGGTGGAGTCTGAAAAGGTGTGTTTTCAGGCCACGACGTAAAGCAGGCAGGGTTGGCATGGAACGTAGGGGAATGGGAAGTTCGTTCCACCACTGGGGAGCTAGGGTGGAAAAGCTCCGCAGTCGGGACGAGCGAGTGCAATTGACATGGAGGGGGGGGGGGAGTGCAAGTCGCCCTGCAGTAAATGAGCGAAGTGGTCGAGCAGGAACATAGTTCTGGATCAAGTCCTGCAGGTAGACAGTAACGTAATATAATAAACACATAACATATCTCATTTCACTTAAAACTTTTTTTGCAACATCATGAGTCAATTGAATTTCTACTTCCTGCAATTACATTCAAATTCTTGACTTGAATTTGAGCAAATTCAGAAATTCTGAATTGATCCCGACCCTGGTTTGTACAGATATGTTTGGTGCGCATTAATGCACTCTCAGCCACATGCATATACATGTGTTTAATTTAAGCTTTAAGAATAAACAACACCAGTATCCTTTCGGTATCTACAGCGAAACAGCTGTCATGAACACATAACCATGTGCGCTAAGGATGAAGAATAAGTTTGCTCACCCTGAAAAGCATTACAACTCGCAGTGTACAGACTACAGGGGTCTGGAGTCTTGGAACAAGAGCCAGCAACTTGCCACTGAGGCTGTTCTTGTTGTTTTCTTTATTTGTGCATCATAACTGTACAAACCTGCTGCCGCCTTAAACTGAGTAAAAATAAACTACTCTGCCTCTCGGAAAAAGGAAGCCTGGCTCATGAAGTATAGGATTCAGGCTAAAGGGATTTTACTGTCAGCGCTGGGTTTGTGGCGTGTCACTGCTTTGGGGAGTGTTTAATCTCGTTTGGTATCTATGCTTAGCTCTTTCCCTGACTCTGTTTATGTTAGAAATTCTTGAAGAATAACCACCTCAGATAAACCTGCAGTTATGGGCATGACAGTACCATTAGAACAAGTCTGAAATAGGCCCGTACTATTATTGTTGTTGCTATATGTTTTAAAATTTGTATAATTTCAATTTCCTTTTTTGTACTTTTTCTGCACCTCAAGTTTCATGGAGCCCAGAGAGCCCAGTGCATTGCTCCATATTAGGCTAGGTTCCAGGTATAATATATACACAAGCAGGAAATGGGCTTCTTCTCTAGGATGTGCCACCGTTCATCCCTTCTGATTAAATTATCTGTTTTTGGATGTTTGAACTGTAATTTCTGACTCTTGGAAAACAAACTCCCTTAGAGAAGAGACCAGGATTATTCCTGTAGTCAAAGGGGTCCAAGAACAGTAGCTGTTTTATTTTGGGGCTTTGGTTCAGAAAAGTGGTGCTAGAGAAGGGACATGTCAGAACAAATTGTGCCAACGCCTAGGATTCCAATCTCAAGGAACATTGAAACGTTAAATGCATGTGTGAAATAACTAAACTTAATATATACATAATAACGTCTTCTTTACATGCATGTAAAGAGTATCAGTAAGAGTACATTAGCCTCAATACTAGAGTCAGGGCTGCTAACGCGGTAGCTTTGTGCAACTGTCAGTAGAAAGTCATCAAGGAGCTCCACATCCATTGAAGTTCCATTAGCCCACCAGCCAACATCCTGTGCAGCTGTATTCCAAATGCGGCGTTCACATTTTGATGGTAAAAAAACATTATACCGTGCAAGAATGCAGAACAGGTGACAACCGCAGTAGTAATCTAGAGAACCAGATGTCATGTAAACATTGCTATGGTGATTTGGCAGGATGTTATTATATTATTTCGGAAAGGCGCTTGGTACTGTAAAATCATGGATGAGAGCGCTCGCCATTTTACCTCTGGCGGAAAATAAGACAGGTGGGACAACAAAAGTCAATGTTGTTTCCAAAAAAATATATCCGGTTTGTGTTTCCGCTATGGCATAATCGCATTTCCAATGCTTTTCCCCCATAGGGTTTTCGATTAATGCAGAAAATAAGGTCTGTGGTTAATATGCCTAAGAGAGTTTCACGTTTTGTTCTACGACATAAATTACACATGTGAGCATCTTAACCGTGAATTTAGTAGTAAGTTACTAACAAGTTGCTTTGTTCAAATTACAATGGTTGTCGGAATAATTACACGTCATTATGTCAAGAAGATCCTTTTCTGCTCACTAGTGCAGCTAGCTAGTCATGTCTCGTATTCGCGCTTCTTTCAAACTTTTCCACTATAGTTATAGTTTTAGGAGGGGTGTTGGAATTGCTAAATGAATACAATTAATAAGCTATCTGATGTTCTTGAACAATAGTAACCATGAATGTGAAAAAAAGTGGTCGCTTGTTACATTTCCAAACAGTCGCCCAGATTTCTGCTTGGACGCAGAGCATAAAAAGCCCTTTATTCAGTTATTTCAAGAGAAACCTTTCGATAATATTGTCTGAAAACATACGCCCAACGCCAAAAAAACAGCATCAGCAAAAAAGAACTGTGGCCGCAAGTCAAAGCTCTCCGACAGGGACAGACGGACAAGTCAAAGCTCTCCGACAGGGACAGACAGACAAGTCAAAGCTCTTCGACAGGGACAGACAGACAAGTCAAAGCTCTCCGACAGGGACAGACGGACAAGTTAAAGCTCTCCGACAGGGACAGACGAACACTAGGTAGGATAGTTGCTAATAACCACAGAACTACAGCTCTAAAAATCACCACAGAATTCAATCAATCCATATCTGAACCAGACTCAACAAAAACAGTATGTTGTGAGCTGCACAAAGCTGGTATTTATGGCAGGGCCGCCATTTGGAAACCATTTGTATCCAAGGCTAATGCACAAAAATGCATAACATGGTGTTAGGAACACAAAACCTGGACCCCTGAGTAATGGAGAAAAGTGATATGGTCTGATGAGTCATCTTTTACTCTTTTTAATAGATCAGGGGCCACATGTATACAACTGAGTAAAGGAATGCGTAAAAGAATGCTCAGGGTGAAAGTCAGAAATCTGCTTTAAAAAGTTTAGCATTTTCTACCTCTGTCATTCAGTCTTGGTGTAGCCATATCACGCGGACTCCAAACATTGCATACGTATGGTGTCCATCGTCGTGTGCAGAGGTATGCAGATTCTCACAGCACATGTTATATTATACATCTGAATTTCTACATGGAAACTCGCGTACGCGGCTGAGGGCATTTTTCTGCTCAGCACTGTTTATACATGTGGCCCCTGGATGTGTTTATGTTTGGAGAAAGCCTAAGGAGGCAATCAATCCCCAATGTCTGTTGCCAACTGTTAAGTATGGAAGTATGGTGGTGGTTCTGTAATGGTATGGGCAGCCATTTCATGGGACTCATTGGGTCCCAATGATTGCTCTCCATGGCCGTGTAACAGGCAAACAATATGAAACCATTTTACAACACCAGGTGCACCCTATAGTGCAAACATTGTTCCCTCATGATATTCCCATATTCCAACATGATAACCCCCCCATACACGCTGCTAAAAAAAATGGTTCCATGAACACGAGGATGACGTAAAATGCCTTCCATGGCCTGCACAATCACCAGATCTAAACATAAATTTAACCTGTATGGGAAGTTCTGGAGTGCAAACTAGATTGGTGACAGGAACAATGGGCCAATATCCAACTACGCACAGTTCAGAAATTGTATAACAGCATTCCTTGAACGATTGAAACTGTTTTGAAGGCAAAGGGTGGGCCTACTTGTTATTAGTTACTAGATAATCCGTTTTTGTAGGTGTTTCTGATATTTTGTACATCACTCTATAGATGGGAAGGACAGTCAAGTATAATGATCAGGTGTTTCTGGCCGTGTTTACAGGGATATACAGTCCTGGAGGCCATTAGATCAGTTGTATAACATTTGCATTATAAGACTTATTATAACTTATCAACATTGGGCAGGTACTGTGTACACACCAGTGAGGCTGTAAAATGTCTCTTTGTTCCTCCTGTAGCATTTGAGCCCATTATGCATTCTGTTCAGTAGGTTTAATTCAATTTGAAGTGAAGTATCTCTTCCTTTTTTTCAAAATCCTTTTCAAGAAACTAATCACACTTAATTTTTTTTTCTTATAACAAGGAAACATTGGAGCAACGTGATGCCTGTCACCTGTCACGTAGCCTTATAATCTTACCTTGAGCTCCACAAACCTAATTGCACATTAAGTTTATTTGAGAGCCTGTATCCTTCACAAATTTTTAATAGAAATTGTGACAGGAATTATAGTGTTATTGAATACCTTGTGAATTTTTTGGTCTCGACAATTTTGTACAGGCAGCCATGTCCAGAAATTATAAGCTAAGGGAGAAGAGATAAAACATTTTTTGGAGTGGTGCCCTGCTGCTAATTTCATGTCAAGACTTCCAGAAGGTAAAACACGTAGGGCTTTTTTTAAAACAGTTATTTGTCAATGTAGCTGTATGAACTTTACTTTACTGAAGGGTATTTGATGAATATGTCTGATATCATAGGTGTCATGGCAGTGTACTGGATTTCCATCTGCTTGAGCCATATAAAATAATTAAGCATTTTATAAATGAATGTGTGTATGCCTGTGTGTTTGAGCGTGTGTGTGTGTGTGTGCATCTGTGTGCATCTGTGTGCGTGTGTAGGTGTGTAGGTTTGAATGTTTTCTAAAAACCTTTACAATTGAAACAGACTTTTCATAATACTTAATTACTTCTCAAAATATGTATTTTTATATTACGTTTTCCATTTTGACAAGTTGTATTGCAGTGGCTTTAAGATGAATTGGGGCATATTGTTATACCGTGGACAGTAATTTGGAAACCTTTTAATGCAAGCAGTAAATAATTGTGAGTAATCCCTTGAACATATTCTTGTGTTATCTTTTTAAGACAGAGAAATAAATGGAGTATGATTCGAGCCATGTCTGAGCAAAACCTGTTCAGGTTACATTTTCATGGATACACAGTTAGTTCAGCTCAGTTGTCTGGATGTATAAATCTGTGGAAAGCGAGAATAAAACACGGCCTCTATCCTCAATAATGCAGATAGAGAAGATGATTGAGAATAAAGCACTACCTCTATCCTCAATAATGCAGATAGAGAAGATGGTTGAGAATAAAGCACTACCTCTATCCTCAATAATGCAGATAGAGAAGATGGTTGAGAATAAAGCACTACCTCTATCCTTAATAATGCAGATAGAGATGATGATTGAGAATAAAGCACGACCTCTATCCTTAATAATGCAGATAGAGAAGATGGTTGAGAATAAAACACTACCTCTATCCTCAATAATGCAGATAGAGAAGATGGTTGAGAATAAAGCACTACCTCTATCCTCAATAATGCAGATAGAGAAGATGGTTGAGAATAAAGCACTACCTCTATCCTTAATAATGCAGATAGAGATGATGATTGAGAATAAAGCACTACCTCTATCCTCAATAATGCAGATAGAGAAGATGGTTGAGAATAAAGCACTACCTCTATCCTAAATAATGCAGATAGAGAAGATGATTCAGAATAAAGCACTACCTCTATCCTAAATAATGCAGATAGAGAAGATGATTCAGAATAAAGCACTACCTCTATCCTAAATAATGCAGATAGAGAAGATGGTTGAGAATAAAGCACTACCTCTATCCTAAATAATGCAGATAGAGAAGATGGTTGAGAATAAAGCACTACCTCTATCCTAAATAATGCAGATAGAGAAGATGATTCAGAATAAAGCACTACCTCTATCCTCAATAATGCAGATAGAGAAGATGGTTGAGAATAAAGCACTACCTCTATCCTAAATAATGCAGATAGAGAAGATGATTGAGAATAAAGCACTACCTCTATCCTCAATAATGCAGATAGAGAAGATGGTTGAGAATAAAGCACTACCTCTATCCTAAATAATGCAGATAGAGAAGATGATTCAGAATAAAGCACTACCTCTATCCTAAATAATGCAGATAGAGAAGATGATTGAGAATAAAGCACTACCTCTATCCTCAATAATGCAGATAGAGAAGATGATTGAGAATAAAGCACAACCTCTATCCTCAATAATGCAGCTAGAGAAGATGATTGAGAATAAAACACTACCTCTACCCTCAATAATGCAGATAGAGAAGATGATTGAGAATACAGCACTACCTCTATCCTCAATAATGCAGATAGAGAAGATGGTTGAGAATAAAGCACTACCTCTACCCTCAATAATGCAGATAGAGAAGATGATTGAGAATAAAGCACTACCTCTATCCTCAATAATGCAGATAGAGAAGATGATTGAGAATAAAGCACGACCTCTATCCTCAATAATGCAGATAGAGAAGATGGTTGAGAATAAAGCACTACCTCTATCCTAAATAATGCAGATAGAGAAGATGATTCAGAATAAAGCACTACCTCTATCCTAAATAATGCAGATAGAGAAGATGATTGAGAATAAAGCACTACCTCTATCCTCAATAATGCAGATAGAGAAGATGGTTGAGAATAAAGCACTACCTCTATCCTAAATAATGCAGATAGAGAAGATGGTTGAGAATAAAGCACTACCTCTATCCTAAATAATGCAGATAGAGAAGATGATTCAGAATAAAGCACTACCTCTATCCTCAATAATGCAGATAGAGAAGATGGTTGAGAATAAAGCACTACCTCTATCCTCAATAATGCAGATAGAGAAGATGATTGAGAATAAAGCACTACCTCTATCCTCAATAATGCAGATAGAGAAGATGGTTGAGAATAAAGCACTACCTCTATCCTGAATAATGCAGATAGAGAAGATGATTCAGAATAAAGCACTACCTCTATCCTCAATAATGCAGATAGAGAAGATGATTGAGAATAAAGCACGACCTCTACCCTCAATAATGCAGATAGAGAAGATGATTGAGAATAAAGCACTACCTCTATCCTCAATAATGCAGATAGAGAAGATGATTGAGAATAAAGCACTACCTCTATCCTAAATAATGCAGATAGAGAAGATGGTTGAGAATAAAGCACTACCTCTATCCTAAATAATGCAGATAGAGAAGATGATTCAGAATAAAGCACTACCTCTATCCTAAATAATGCAGATAGAGAAGATGATTGAGAATAAAGCACTACCTCTATCCTCAATAATGCAGATAGAGAAGATGATTGAGAATAAAGCACAACCTCTATCCTCAATAATGCAGATAGAGAAGATGATTGAGAATAAAACACTACCTCTACCCTCAATAATGCAGATAGAGAAGATGATTGAGAATACAGCACTACCTCTATCCTCAATAATGCAGATAGAGAAGATGGTTGAGAATAAAGCACTACCTCTACCCTCAATAATGCAGATAGAGAAGATGATTGAGAATAAAGCACAACCTCTATCCTCAATAATGCAGATAGAGAAGATGATTGAGAATAAAGCACTACCTCTATCCTCAATAATGCAGATAGAGAAGATGATTGAGAATAAAGCACGACCTCTATCCTCAATAATGCAGATAGAGAAGATGGTTGAGAATAAAGCACTACCTCTATCCTAAATAATGCAGATAGAGAAGATGATTCAGAATAAAGCACTACCTCTATCCTAAATAATGCAGATAGAGAAGATGATTGAGAATAAAGCACTACCTCTATCCTCAATAATGCAGATAGAGAAGATGGTTGAGAATAAAGCACTACCTCTATCCTAAATAATGCAGATAGAGAAGATGGTTGAGAATAAAGCACTACCTCTATCCTAAATAATGCAGATAGAGAAGATGATTCAGAATAAAGCACTACCTCTATCCTCAATAATGCAGATAGAGAAGATGGTTGAGAATAAAGCACTACCTCTATCCTCAATAATGCAGATAGAGAAGATGATTGAGAATAAAGCACTACCTCTATCCTCAATAATGCAGATAGAGAAGATGGTTGAGAATAAAGCACTACCTCTATCCTGAATAATGCAGATAGAGAAGATGATTCAGAATAAAGCACTACCTCTATCCTCAATAATGCAGATAGAGAAGATGATTGAGAATAAAGCACTACCTCTACCCTCAATAATGCAGATAGAGAAGATGATTGAGAATAAAGCACTACCTCTATCCTCAATAATGCAGATAGAGAAGATGATTGAGAATAAAGCACTACCTCTATCCTAAATAATGCAGATAGAGAAGATGATTGAGAATAAAGCACTACCTCTATCCTCAATAATGCAGATAGAGAAGATGATTGAGAATAAAGCACTACCTCTACCCTCAATAATGCAGATAGAGAAGATGATTGAGAATAAAGCACAACCTCTATCCTCAATAATGCAGATAGAGAAGATGATTGAGAATAAAGCACTACCTCTATCCTCAATAATGCAGATAGAGAAGATGATTCAGAATAAAGCACTACCTCTATCCTAAATAATGCAGATAGAGAAGATGATTGAGAATAAAGCACTACCTCTATCCTCAATAATGCAGATAGAGAAGATGGTTGAGAATAAAGCACTACCTCTATCCTCAATAATGCAGATAGAGAAGATGATTGAGAATAAAGCACGACCTCTATCCTCAATAATGCAGATAGAGAAGATGGTTGAGAATAAAGCACTACCTCTATCCTAAATAATGCAGATAGAGAAGATGATTCAGAATAAAGCACGACCTCTATCCTCAATAATGCAGATAGAGAAGATGATTGAGAATAAAGCACTACCTCTATCCTCAATAATGCAGATAGAGAAGATGGTTGAGAATAAAGCACGACCTCTATCCTCAATAATGCAGATAGAGAAGATGGTTGAGAATAAAGCACTACCTCTATCCTAAATAATGCAGATAGAGAAGATGATTCAGAATAAAGCACTACCTCTATCCTAAATAATGCAGATAGAGAAGATGATTGAGAATAAAGCACTACCTCTATCCTCAATAATGCAGATAGAGAAGATGGTTGAGAATAAAGCACTACCTCTATCCTAAATAATGCAGATAGAGAAGATGGTTGAGAATAAAGCACTACCTCTATCCTAAATAATGCAGATAGAGAAGATGATTCAGAATAAAGCACTACCTCTATCCTCAATAATGCAGATAGAGAAGATGGTTGAGAATAAAGCACTACCTCTATCCTCAATAATGCAGATAGAGAAGATGATTGAGAATAAAGCACTACCTCTATCCTCAATAATGCAGATAGAGAAGATGGTTGAGAATAAAGCACTACCTCTATCCTGAATAATGCAGATAGAGAAGATGATTCAGAATAAAGCACTACCTCTATCCTCAATAATGCAGATAGAGAAGATGATTGAGAATAAAGCACTACCTCTACCCTCAATAATGCAGATAGAGAAGATGATTGAGAATAAAGCACTACCTCTATCCTCAATAATGCAGATAGAGAAGATGATTGAGAATAAAGCACTACCTCTATCCTAAATAATGCAGATAGAGAAGATGGTTGAGAATAAAGCACTACCTCTATCCTAAATAATGCAGATAGAGAAGATGATTCAGAATAAAGCACTACCTCTATCCTAAATAATGCAGATAGAGAAGATGATTGAGAATAAAGCACTACCTCTATCCTCAATAATGCAGATAGAGAAGATGATTGAGAATAAAGCACAACCTCTATCCTCAATAATGCAGATAGAGAAGATGATTGAGAATAAAACACTACCTCTACCCTCAATAATGCAGATAGAGAAGATGATTGAGAATACAGCACTACCTCTATCCTCAATAATGCAGATAGAGAAGATGGTTGAGAATAAAGCACTACCTCTACCCTCAATAATGCAGATAGAGAAGATGATTGAGAATAAAGCACAACCTCTATCCTCAATAATGCAGATAGAGAAGATGATTGAGAATAAAGCACTACCTCTATCCTCAATAATGCAGATAGAGAAGATGATTGAGAATAAAGCACGACCTCTATCCTCAATAATGCAGATAGAGAAGATGGTTGAGAATAAAGCACTACCTCTATCCTAAATAATGCAGATAGAGAAGATGATTCAGAATAAAGCACTACCTCTATCCTAAATAATGCAGATAGAGAAGATGATTGAGAATAAAGCACTACCTCTATCCTCAATAATGCAGATAGAGAAGATGGTTGAGAATAAAGCACTACCTCTATCCTAAATAATGCAGATAGAGAAGATGGTTGAGAATAAAGCACTACCTCTATCCTAAATAATGCAGATAGAGAAGATGATTCAGAATAAAGCACTACCTCTATCCTCAATAATGCAGATAGAGAAGATGATTGAGAATAAAGCACTACCTCTATCCTCAATAATGCAGATAGAGAAGATGGTTGAGAATAAAGCACTACCTCTATCCTGAATAATGCAGATAGAGAAGATGATTCAGAATAAAGCACTACCTCTATCCTCAATAATGCAGATAGAGAAGATGATTGAGAATAAAGCACTACCTCTACCCTCAATAATGCAGATAGAGAAGATGATTGAGAATAAAGCACTACCTCTATCCTCAATAATGCAGATAGAGAAGATGATTGAGAATAAAGCACTACCTCTATCCTAAATAATGCAGATAGAGAAGATGATTGAGAATAAAGCACTACCTCTATCCTCAATAATGCAGATAGAGAAGATGATTGAGAATAAAGCACTACCTCTACCCTCAATAATGCAGATAGAGAAGATGATTGAGAATAAAGCACAACCTCTATCCTCAATAATGCAGATAGAGAAGATGATTGAGAATAAAGCACTACCTCTATCCTCAATAATGCAGATAGAGAAGATGATTCAGAATAAAGCACTACCTCTATCCTAAATAATGCAGATAGAGAAGATGATTGAGAATAAAGCACTACCTCTATCCTCAATAATGCAGATAGAGAAGATGGTTGAGAATAAAGCACTACCTCTATCCTCAATAATGCAGATAGAGAAGATGATTGAGAATAAAGCACGACCTCTATCCTCAATAATGCAGATAGAGAAGATGGTTGAGAATAAAGCACTACCTCTATCCTAAATAATGCAGATAGAGAAGATGATTCAGAATAAAGCACGACCTCTATCCTCAATAATGCAGATAGAGAAGATGATTGAGAATAAAGCACTACCTCTATCCTCAATAATGCAGATAGAGAAGATGGTTGAGAATAAAGCACTACCTCTATCCTCAATAATGCAGATAGAGAAGATGATTGAGAATAAAGCACGACCTCTATCCTCAATAATGCAGATAGAGAAGATGGTTGAGAATAAAGCACTACCTCTATCCTAAATAATGCAGATAGAGAAGATGGTTGAGAATAAAGCACTACCTCTATCCTCAATAATGCAGATAGAGAAGATGATTGAGAATAAAGCACTACCTCTATCCTCAATATTGCAGATAGAGAAGATGATTCAGAATAAAGCACTACCTCTATCCTAAATAATGCAGATAGAGAAGATGATTGAGAATAAAGCACTACCTCTATCCTCAATAATGCAGATAGAGAAGATGATTGAGAATAAAGCACTACCTCTACCCTCAATAATGCAGATAGAGAAGATGATTGAGAATAAAGCACTACCTCTATCCTAAATAATGCAGATAGAGAAGATGATTGAGAATAAAGCACTACCTCTACCCTCAATAATGCAGATAGAGAAGATGATTCAGAATAAAGCACGACCTCTATCCTCAATAATGCAGATAGAGAAGATGATTGAGAATAAAGCACTACCTCTATCCTAAATAATGCAGATAGAGAAGATGATTGAGAATAAAGCACTACCTCTATCCTCAATAATGCAGATAGAGAAGATGGTTGAGAATAAAGCACTACCTCTATCCTCAATAATGCAGATAGAGAAGATGATTGAGAATAAAGCACGACCTCTATCCTCAATAATGCAGATAGAGAAGATGGTTGAGAATAAAGCACTACCTCTATCCTAAATAATGCAGATAGAGAAGATGATTCAGAATAAAGCACTACCTCTATCCTAAATAATGCAGATAGAGAAGATGATTGAGAATAAAGCACTACCTCTATCCTAAATAATGCAGATAGAGAAGATGATTGAGAATAAAGCACTACCTCTATCCTAAATAATGCAGATAGAGAAGATGATTGAGAATAAAGCACTACCTCTATCCTCAATAATGCAGATAGAGAAGATGATTGAGAATAAAGCACTACCTCTATCCTAAATAATGCAGATAGAGAAGATGGTTGAGAATAAAGCACTACCTCTATCCTAAATAATGCAGATAGAGAAGATGGTTGAGAATAAAGCACTACCTCTATCCTCAATAATGCAGATAGAGAAGATGATTGAGAATAAAGCACTACCTCTATCCTCAATAATGCAGATAGAGAAGATGATTCAGAATAAAGCACTACCTCTATCCTAAATAATGCAGATAGAGAAGATGATTGAGAATAAAGCACTACCTCTATCCTCAATAATGCAGATAGAGAAGATGATTGAGAATAAAGCACTACCTCTACCCTCAATAATGCAGATAGAGAAGATGATTGAGAATAAAGCACTACCTCTATCCTAAATAATGCAGATAGAGAAGATGATTGAGAATAAAGCACTACCTCTACCCTCAATAATGCAGATAGAGAAGATGATTCAGAATAAAGCACGACCTCTATCCTCAATAATGCAGATAGAGAAGATGATTGAGAATAAAGCACTACCTCTATCCTAAATAATGCAGATAGAGAAGATGATTGAGAATAAAGCACTACCTCTACCCTCAATAATGCAGATAGAGAAGATGATTGAGAATAAAGCACGACCTCTATCCTCAATAATGCAGATAGAGAAGATGATTGTCTTCAAACAACAGAGGACCAAAACAAAATAAATGGCATTTGCATGCTCAGGATTAACAGGTTTGTAAAAGGGAACTGGTTGCGAGTAATTTTTCTGACATGTCACAGCACAGACACAGTTTTGCTTTAAACGGATCTCTGAGATACAACTCATTTTTATTTTAAGAAATGTAAATGCCATTAGACAAAGAATGCTTAAGAATACAATTTGGAAAAATAAAGTTTTTGATATAAAAGAGTTGTATTGAAATGCAAGATGTACTCAAAAAAGCCACGATAAAGGATGAAAAATATGTGGTCACTCTGTATTATTGGAAGTTTAAAATAAGTTTATAAGAAGCAGCCACCCGGAACATTACACAGTATACACACTGAAATGTATGCAAAAGAAAAAAAATATGACTAATTACCCAGATGATTATAACGATTGTTTTAGGAGGTTACACGCATCTGGATATAATTTGTGTTTTTTTTTTCTTTTCTGATGCACACATTTGTCTCTGTGTAGTTCCGTTGTGTAGTTTAAGACTCGGTGCTACTAATAAATTCCCCACTGCTTTATAATATAAAGGATGACCAAAACCAATAGGCCTAAGTAAATTATTCCTCCCCTCTAAAGTAAATTATTAGGCTACCAATTTATTTATTGCATATTTGTTCTGTGCATCATAAACTTGCATTTTTCGACATCCACATTTATGATGACATTATCATGCAAAGTTTCTTACTTTTAAATGATCCATGTTTAAATGTTTAATGTTTCATAGATTGTAAATTCATTTTTCAAATCTTAATTAGGCTTATGTGTTGCGCTCAACAGTTCGAGACACTGAAGAGGCTGTCCTCTTTAAATGTGCTTTCTAATGTTTAACTCACTTTGACTAATTTGAGTGCCGTCTTAAAATGAATAAGGCTACATTCTTTAACGCATTCAGATTATTGCCTGATCCTTGTTAAACAATCTGAAATTAGTTATCTTTGTCGTTGTCATTTTTTAATCATTAGGCTACATAATATATTGGTCTTGATTATTCAGCGAATTGTTTGATTAGCTAGGCTACTCAAGCCAAATAAACAGAAACAAGAAACAAGGCTACCCCACTTTTTTTAGTGCACCAGCTATCAATACATAAGTCATTGCTACATATTTTATGACACGAAGAAAAATGCTAGCACAACAAAACATTAATTGATATTTGTTATTCAGTGAACTGCTTGCTTGATAATTAAGAACTATAAATGGAAACATGGCAGGTTGACATTAATATCTGTATAACGCTAAGGTTACAGAAGGCCTATTTTACAGCCGATGGTACGTCACTGGATCATAATGTAGTTGACATGGTTCCTTACCTGGGGATTCAATAAGACAGAAGATGTTGTCAGGGAATGATATCCAAACTTTCATAAATGATTGAATGCAACTTGGCCCTGTGTTTTTTCATCTTACCATCTGAAGAGAATGTGGTTAATGAAACTATGTGCCACATTAAACTGCGAAATGAGAATAATTTATAGTGGAAATACTAGAACGATTTCCACACTATGTTTGAACAATTGTCTGCATCTACTACTTTGGGTCTATGAAAAGGACAGAATGAATAAAATGTACTATTATTATTATTATGTATTTATGGATTTATTTATTTGTAATATTTGGATTTATATCGAAACCTGTGTGGTCCTACAGAGCATAGACATCCTTGTGTTCACAAAATTCTGTTCGCAAATATCATAACTATTATTATGTTAAGAAAATTAGTATTTGCCATCATCTGTCCCACAAACATGTCTGGATACGTTTGTAAAAATGCTATATGTATGCTATTTTCTAGGTAAAAATATTACAAATTTTTATCTGCATTTATTTATTCATCCCCTTTTCTCTATTGTACGTGATGTTTCTTGATATACAGGTGCAGCTCAAAAAATTTGAATATCGCGAAAAAGTTCAATATTTTTTGTCACTCATTTCAGAAAGTGAAACTCATATATTATATAGATTCATTACACATAGAGTGAAATATTTCAAGCCTTTATTTCTTGTAATTTTGATGATTATGGCTTACAGCTAATGAAACCCAAAATTCAGTGTCTCAGACAATTAGAATATTTTGCTTTAACATATTTTTAAAGTATCATATTTAATATTTGGTTGCATATCCTTTGCATGCTGTTACTTCCTGAAGTCTGTGACCAATCAACATCAAAAGACTCTCAATATCTTATTTTCAGGTACTGTTACAAGCGATACTATAACCTCTCTGCATTTGAACGGATCTCTATGAGAATTGGGGGGTAAGACTAGATTCAGCTGTAAATTACGCTGGTACAGTATGGAACACATGACTGGCGAAATGGCTGTACGTCATCAAGCTTTAAGGGTTGTTTCTCCTGACTTTTTCCCCCATAGAGTTCTATAGGAAAATGAGTCAGGAGAAATAACCCTTGCAGTGATCCATCCACATCTACTCCATATCTGGCGACAGAGGGATGGTTTGGGGCTCGTTCGATAGCTCAGACCCTTGATTACTTACAGCCAAATAAAGGCTTGAAATATTTCACTCTATGTGTAATGAATCTATATAATATATGAGTTTCACTTTCTGAAATGAGTGACAAAAAATATTGAACTTTTTCACGATATTCAAATTTTTTGAGCTGCACCTGTAAATGTCTGTTTGTGAATTGTAAAGAAATCTGTAGCAGCAGTGAACATTTTAAAACCTGTACATTTTCTAAAGTAAACTTGCCAACAAAGTATAACCATATCCTTTCTGGAGTGTAATTATTCGTCAACTGTGAAATCATATGTTGTTCCATGAGGCACAATCTCTTCACATGCTAAGATGAAAAAACACAGGGCCAAGTTGCATTAAATAATTTAGAAAAGCTTGGGTAGCATTGCTTTGGAATAGAGCTAGTTTATTTAGTGTCAGCTACGATAGGCAATATTGTTAGTTGTAACTTGGCCACATTTTGATATCAATACTATTTTTTGCAAGTTGGAATTAAGGACTTATAGACAGCGCTCTGTTGGCTATGCGTGAGTAAGTTGGCTTTTTTTACGTTGAAAATGTTTTTTTTTTTTTCAGATTTTATTTTACAAAGTTGACACATAGGCTACTGAGACAGTGGGTTAGCCATAGGCCTACACATGTGTTGGTACACTGTTACACTATACAGGGCTCTCCTCGCTGCTTCCAGGTGACTTGTGCATTCGTTTCAACAATTGCAAAAGGCAGCCATTTCCTGAGATTACTATGATTCACTCAAAGTTGCATACACAACATATGATTTCAATCACTGTGCTGATGTTTGCATATAGCCTATTCCCAGCCATGCGAAACAGGAAACATGAATTGTGATGCAATTCGATCTATTAGTTATAATAAAATAACGCCTGTTTATTGGCTAAAAAAACTGTTCCCAGTGCACACTGAAAATCTGAGTCCATCCAAGACTGACTGAGATTCAACATGCTCAATCTTCAAATATGAGAAAATCTCAACGAAAAAATTTATTTTTTCAGATTTTATCAGTTTTTTTAATTGCACATAGACCGACTGAAAGAAAAACAGTTGAGATGAGTCGATTTCTTCAGTCGGGCTGTGTGCATCGGGCTTAAGGGACAGCAGGGTACACTGCCTATATTTTGTATCATAGATCTGTAGTAGTTCTGCATGTCACCATAAGATTTTGTACACTGGTGGACATGGGGTTTATGATCCAGGAAATGTATAGTTTTGCCTGTTTCATTTATGTAGCTCTCAGTATTTCATTAAAAACTAAATAAATACTTTTCTTGCATTTCTTTGCATTTGTGTTTCATTTAAGCCATGTTCCAAGTCTCTATGATGCTCACACCTAGGGCCGCATGTATAAAACTTGGAGTGAAAGAATGCGTAAAAGAACCCTCAGGATGAAAGTCGGAAATCTGCTTTAAAAAAGTTTCGCGTTTTCTACCTCTGCCTTTCGGTCACGGTCACACGGACCCCAAACATTGCGTATTTATGGTGTCCATTGTGTGCAGAGGTACGCAGATTCTCACAGCATGTTATATTATACATCTGAATTTCTTACACGGCTTTCTGAGGGCATTTTTCTGCTCAGCACTGTTTATACATGTGGCCACTGGAGTTATAAAGCCATAAACAGAACACACCCAAAATAGGTGAGAATTGAGAATCTGCGTCAAGAGGTTAAAAACAAACAGTTCACAAAGGAAACCAAAGCCAAAAGTCACTATGATCGGAAAGTATGGTGTTGAAAAAAACAGTTTGGATCACAGCTACATTTATTATTGGTTGATTTAAAGGCTAATCTCCTTTTGTGGCAAAAGACCAATATACATAAAACCTTATTTCCCTGTTTAACCACCACCACGGTGCGGAACCATGTCACGCCATAAATGCTTTTCTTGCCCTCTCCCGCACCCGACGGAGCCTTTACTTCCTGAGAAGGAGTACGCTACCCAGGGCTTTCCTTCTCCCCCAACAATGTGTTTAGTGGTTTATTGATGTCCTTTCTTTACCGGTAGAGTTTGTTACCGCTGTTGTTTGGCAGTTGCTGTTTTCCTTTCAAAAATTATATCAGTTTTAAGACTGATACCTTTGTGTTTATAATAGCCCGTATTAGGGTATTATGCATTTTCTGTTGGTTGTGACAAAAGTAAAAAATATGAAAAGAGCCTCTGTGTCCATGAGGGCATACGCTACCAGAGGCTTCCTCACCTACTCGTGGCCATTCAGTGGGAGATGGTGGCTCGTTTGGGGAGGACGTCCCACCTGGGCAATCAGCTTGCAAGGAGCGCCAGAAGGAATCGCACATGCACCCCTGGGACCCAGTTGCTGGACCCGCCTGCCATCACCCTGATGAACTGTCCACTACAGTATCAGATGGCCTGCACCATCTACCTGACCCCCAGCAGTCAGGGACTGAGGAGATCAGGGACATCATGATGTGCTGGGTCAGTGTTCATGCCTAAGCCCTGGGGCACTCAATGTCCTCGCTCGTTCTGGCACGCTGCCAGGCGTGGCTGGCTCAGTCCAATTCGGACAGGTGTTCGGGGTGCCTGCGGAAGCTGCTCTGGAGCAGTCTCACAGGGCGAGAGAGATGTCGGGGGCAATAAGGCGGGCCTCAGCCTCGTGGCCCCCGGTGCACAGTGTGCACAGAAGCCTCACTAATCGTGCAGCACTTTCATCTTCTGGCCCCAGAATGATTTGGCGTCCCCCAGTGGGGGTTGTCACCCCCTCATGGCCCTTCAGTGTTACTGATTTGAGCATTGGCTTGGCTTCGTCTGCCTCCTCAGGCCCCAAACCCCAGCATTCCTTTCAGGAATGGGGTTGCTTCCGAAAACCTCTTACTAAGCCAGCATTCCAAGGCTGGTCCTGTCCCGTCGCTATCGGTCAGCAGCCTCCGGCACGGCATTTCTCCCTTCTCCATTTCGAATGGTGCCAATGTACCCGGTGTCCTTGCATGCTCAGCACCTTGGAATCAGGGTACAGGCTCCAGTTCAACACCAAGCCCCCCTGCTTTCATGGGGTTATTCCAATTCGAGCAATAACACCCCTGCCCTTTGTGGCAGCAGGACGGGGATTTTATTTGACATATTTTCTGGCACCAAAGAAGGGGGGAGGCTTCCGCCCCATCCTAGACCTGAGAGGGCTCAACTGCTTCCTAAAGCGCCTGCCTTTCTGCATGCTCCGCCTTTCCAGTCTCCTCCTACTGGTGAGAGACAGTGACTGGTTCACCTTGGTGGACCTGCGGGATGCATACTAGCACATCCCCATACACCGGGATCACCGAAAGCACATCCGCTTTTCCTTCCTAGGTACTGGGCCTGCTACGGCACCCGAACCCAGAAAATTACAGCCTGCACATTTGGCCCCTGGACGGATGTGGCCGCAGGGTTGGGCGGATCTTATCACAGTTGTAGATCTACTGGATCATAGAGATGATTTCCACAGCTTACACATGACCCCTCCCATAGGCGTGGTAGCTCACTCCACTCGAGGCGTAACTACCTCCTGGGCTTTACTACGTGGCACACCGCTTGCTGACATTTATGCAGCGGCAGGCTGGGCTTCATCCCTCACTTTTGCCAGGTTTTATCACCTGGACGGAGTGTCATCCACATCGGTTGCCTCCTCTGTCCTAGGGGCAGCGGAGTGACCTTGACTATGATTTTTAATGATTTAGGGTTTCAATAACCTGGTGGTTAATTTCACATTTACACTTTGTTTGCTCGTCTAGTAGAACAGCATCTAGTAAGTGGATTATGTTGGAACCGCACTCTTCTGACATTCGGGCTTGATTACCACCTGACTTTATCTGGTATACTGTGACCCATACCGTGGCGTGTTGACCAGTATGAAAACGTATGGGTTACATATGTAACCCTGGTTCTATGAATACGGTCAACACACCACGCTGTGTGGTCATGTGGGGGAACTTTTACTGCCTTCAATCGGCAAAAGAGGACGGGCGGCGTGCAAGCACCATATTTATGACATGACGTGGTTCCACCGCGTGGTGCTGGTTAATTTCCTATCCAGTTGCCTAGCAGCTCACCCTCTCGGCGAGGATGACCCATACTGTGGCGTGTTGACCGTATTCATAGAACCGGGGTTACATACGTAACCCATACGTTTTTATATCTTAGAGGTTCATCAACGCATATATTTGCTTAACACGTACGGGGCACTATCTTGACAGTCTTAGCGATTGGTCTAAAATGCATGGCGCAAGTGCATTTCAGGCGTGTCCATGTCCACTTTTGCTCGTTAGACGGTGTGTACGGCGCAAGGTTCAAATAGGCTGAACTTAGTCTCTTTATTTGTTATAGGTGTGTCTTGGGTGTAACATGCAATAAACCAATCAAAATGTCATCTCCCATTTCCTATAAAAAAGCCACCTGCGTTTCCACTATGGCGGATTGCTAATACATTGGCAGATAGTAAGCCTGTGAAAGCAGCGATTTACAGATGAGAACAGACATGCTTGTGCACGTACTTAAAGTGTGCAAGCAAGGAATAGGCTATATGGATCAATATTAGGGATGGGAAAATATATCAGAATTCAATATATCGCGATACAAAAATGAGACGATGCGTATCGTGGGGCAGAAAAACGAATCTCGATATTACCAACATTTTATTCTGCTGTAGTAATCACAAATGAGAGAACTGGCCTGTTACTTTCTCGCACTATTCATTGACAAGTGCTGGCCCAAGGTTCCCGGTAATTCCCGACCAAACTATTTCCCAGAAAAACAGGAAGAAATTTTTTCTTAGCCATTAGCCCGTTCTCCGGAACTGTACTAAAGCAGATCCATTCAGCGCCAAACCAAAATAATTATGCAGCACATTCATTCATTAAACATGTCGTTTAAATACATGAGTTGTCCTGACAGAAATTCCATTAAAATTCTGTCGATACATAATTTCAGTTTGTGGCCAAAATGTTCTATGAAGATGTTTCAATTAACGATGCGAATTTCAATTTCCTGAATTGACACAGTCGAAATGGAACTGACCCCCAGCCCGTGGAGTTCAGGATGGAAACGTGTGTAGTTTAGCCCCTCCTTGTGGAGCTTGCAGCAGTTCTCTAGAGCAGTGTTTTTCAACCTTTTTTGAGCCAAGGCACATTTTTTACATTAAAAAAAATCCTGAGTCACACCACCAACCAAAAGTGTTACTAATTAAGTGAAGTTAATAGGATAAGATAATTTCCCACGGCACACCTGACGATCTCTCACGGCACAGTGGTTGAAAATCACTGCTCTAGAGCACCTCCAGCAGATCTTGCTCACTGCTCCAGCTGGACTTCACCTCGGTGTACAAAACCATTTAGTCCCACACAAAGCAGGCATCAGTCACGCACACACAGCCTAGCGCTGTGCCCCGGTTCACACATGCCACATTTTGGTGCTGTGGAACATTCCGGGTTGTATTAATTGTTCCATTGGTCATTTTAAGGGCGACCTGCAGAGAGACAGGTATGCGAGTGTGTGTGTGTGCGCATCGGGGGGGGGGGGGTAAGTGCATGATGAATGTTAGGGGGAGGGGTGCAGGCAAGGGGGTGGGGGGGGGGGGGTGTTGAGAGGGAGATTGTGGGAAAGCTTTGGGATTGGAGTTGCGAGGAGCAGAGTGTGTGTCTGTGTGCGTGTGTAAGTGTGCATGCACATACAAGCTCCTGAACGATTAAATGCCACAGAATTGAGAGAGACCCAACAATAGCTTACGCAGACCCACCAATGGGGAGACATAGGAAAACTCAAAAGAGAGAGAGGGTGAAAGCTCTTTTGTTATGTTTTTGTTTATCTCAGTGAGGTTATGAGGAGGGTAGAGATTGTTTGAGTTTACATCCAACTTCTCAGTAGAGCCTTTGTTGAGTTAACTTTTTCTGCTTGTGTTTCTTTTTTTAAAGAAAAGATTTAGAAAAAAACCTTGTCAGCTTGCAGAATTTAAGTAAGTTTTCATTGACGGTTGATTGTTGGGGGAATGGTATTGGCAAACTGGCTTTAATCGTGCATCCCTGAAGGCTTGTATGACACGATAAGCACTCAAAGCCGAGGACCACAAGCGTTTGCCACAGAACTGGCTTTCGGACAGGCTCTGCGAATAAGCTTGTTCCCGGCTGGATTTCCAAAGCGCCGCGGACGCCAGGGAAGACCCGTGTCCAGTCTGTGAGCGAGGGATGAGGGAGGAGGAGGAGGGACCGCAGGCACAGAGGGAGTGAGAGAGAGCGAGAGAGAGAGAGCGAGAGAGCGAGCTGCTGAGTCCCTGCTCTGCGCTTCAGTCTTTCTGTAGCCGGATGGACTGAGAACATGCTGTGCGGTCTGAGGAAGGAGGTGAAGACCTTCGGTAAGCACGCTGGGAAGGGGCTTCTTGTATTTCATCTTACAGCAGAACAGTATATTTGGTAAACATTTACAAAGTCTTATTTTTGTGCAATTAGAATCCAAGAATAGTGTCGCCATTATTTATGGATTCTAAGTAAGCATTAGAATGCATTAGAATGCGATGTTTTAAATGTCAAACCTGAGCTTGCCGTCCATGCTATTTATTTACCAGGAATTATCTGCGATTGCTGGGAAACCTGAAATATGGTATACTCCAGAACCATATGTTTGCTTCCATTTCAGATCATAAATTGAGCTTCCATTGTGAAATTCTGGAATGTTTATGGGGTTATGGGTGTTCCACACAATAAAAACTTGGATATATTTATTTTTGCTACTTATGAATATGGAATTAATCGTGGAGAACATATTAGAATGCAGGTGTGATGTGTTTTGATGTCAAACTGGTCAAACTTGAACTCATCAATGGTGAAAACAATATTTGTAACGTTCACATGAATTTAACCAAGATACTGAAGCCTGGGGGGGAAGGGGGGAGTCTGGAATTTATCACGAATGCTGAGAAATCTCAAAATAACTACGAGCAAAAGTGAGTGTCCTTTTCAGGATAGAGGGATAACCTCCTGTGGAAATGCTGAGATGCTTCTGGAGTATAGTGTTACAGTTGTTTCTTGTCCTCGCTCTTCCCCCTGCTCAAGCTTCGCTCAGATGCTGTAAGGCATGCTTACTCAGGTGCAGTACCTGTGAGTGTCTTCAAAAACGCGACGACAAATCCCTGACAGGTTTTCTGAGGACTGTCTGGCTAATGTTTGTTAAGTAGGTCACTTGTCATATTTTTACATTGTTTTCCCTTTTTACCAGTCTCCCAGCAAAAAAAAAAAAAGACTAATGTGAAATATTTTTAGCGAAGACTCAAGGCGATATATGAGCAGAATCGTTTGGTTTGGAGCAGACATAGGAGTCATGCTACGCTGCGCTAGGCTCTTTAATGCTCTCCCAGCAGGGACAGAACTCACTGAGTAATGACGCGGCGCTCCAGAGACCGCCGCGCTGTGGGAGGAGAAGTGAAGCCGATAAGCACGCTGAGCCTTTCCCCCCGTTACCTGGGCAGCCAGGCGGAGACATTTCACGGGCTTAGCGACCGGCGAGCTAACGTGAGCTGTGTTAGCGGCTCTCAGAAGCCCACGATTCTCCATCACCAGTCATGCAGGGCTATCTATCAAAGCGCTGCTGCTAAGAGCACAAGCGTTTTAAAGTCTCTATCAGCACAGATGCAAAGTTTTATATATTGCTTAGACAGATACACACTGTGGGTTGCAGTTTCACCTGCACTGTCTTAACATTTCAAATTGCAGAAAATACATTCAAAATGACATACCTAGGAATCAAAAGCTTGAATTGCATTCCTAAGAATGAGCTTTAGTGAATATGTTTGTTCCCTCTGAATGTTTTTGCCTAAAATATATCCAGCAGATAGCAATGCACCTGTTTTCTCCTAATTTTCAGTTGACAGTAAGTCCATTGTCAGCCCCTTCACATATTTCTCATTACATTTTTTTGTATTCTTTTTTCTCGATTGTTTAGACACATTTCCTGAACCTATACCTCATTTCTCAAAACTATAAACAGGAAACCAAAACAGGCAACTCTCTGAAAAATTTCTAAAATCTCAGTGACAATGAAACACTACATTCCAAACCATGCAGTCTCCCACAAAATGACATTTTGCCTCCAAATCATAAACACAAGTCCACAAATTAATAGACATACTAATTACACACAGGTGTGATAATGAAATACACTGTTACTATTATATTACTTGGGCATGAGTATGCTTTTGCTTTTTCAGTGTTGTAATGTCAATTCACATACTGTCAGTGGTAGCGTTTGGAACGAAGGACCAGACGCGACAGTAGGGGTTCAAAAAGTGCTCGACTGAACATCAAAAAGTGGGGGGGAAACACCCGCAAACAGGGAAAGTACAATAAAATAATAAACTCTCCTCACAAAGAGAGATACCGCTACCAAAATCAAAGCGACCCGAATAGGGCGAAAAACTCTAAACACGATATTAAGATAAACAACAAAGAAAAACCCTATAGCTCACAACGAGGGAGCCGAAAAACACAAACGAGCTAAAAGAAGACGGCTAAGACAATCTGTCAAGGACAGGGAGACAGAGGAGAAGAAAAGAGACAGGATAGAAACGAATACTCTAAGTTTCTAGTAAACTCTAAAACACTTACACCAAGTCCTGTGGAACCACAACAGGTTGAGGTGATACGGTCGATGCAAAATCTTAGGTCTATACCGTATATTACCGGCTTTTCTTGTCAAAAAGATTGGCAGTATGAAAGCGTCAAATAAAGATGACGCGAGGTTTAAATAATGACAGGAAATACGGAACAGGTGAACACACTGAGTAGAAAACCCAAACACGTGAAACGGACAAAGAAAACAAAGAGACGAGACGCAACACAAGCGCTCCCCAGGGAAGTGGCCAACAAGAGATGAGCAGGCTGATGTTTGTATCCTGTTGTTTCAGTGTACTGGCCAACTCAAATATAAAAATAACGTGAGGTGATAATAAACGTGAGGTGGTTTTTGTTATGTTTTTATTTATCCAAATTACAGTGATGTAGGGAGTAGACAATGTAAAGTAAAAAGAAACGGGAGTAAACAAAAAATAAATAATTCTGTGTCCCGTCTCTGCTCTTGATCAAGTCACATCTGCATCACACATATTTTCCCTTGCCAAGCATTGGGGGAAATATCTTCTGGAATGACACAGCCACCCTTGACATGACTCTGCCAGTATATCTCCATTGCTTGGAGTAGAGGCACTTGTCGTGGGGGTTGAGGTTGTATACCTTCCACCGCCATCCAAAAAATACTCCATTGGGTATAAAAGTGGTAAGGAGGGAGAAACAGACATGAAAAAAAACTATGGTTTCACTGAACCAGTTACCGACCAGAGCAGCACGGTGGAAACTCACGTTGTCCCAAATGACAATACGTGAGCTGCTCTGGTCCATCTTGTTCTCTGGGATTAGGTGGGATTAGAAGATTGCGGAGATTGTCTAGAAAAATTAGGAGAAAAAGTGGCGTAGCATGGTTTTCCATGTGATCACAAGAGATTTCCTTTATGAAGATTGTGCCTAATGAGGAGAATAGTCTGAAATGTTTCGTTAGAGACTGATATTTGTGTGAAAACAAGCAAAATGTGTTTATCGTTTTGGAAAAAAAAATTTTGCACATGAATTTAGTTTTGTTAATTGGGTTCATAGCACCAATTTTAGTGTGTAAACTATTGAGAAAAACAGTAAAAAGATTATACGCCTGAGATGAATGTTGTGTTGGATGTGTACTGCTTGTGTTCGTTGTGTTTGATATGTACTGGTTGTGTGTTCGTTGTGTGTTTGATGTGTACTGGTTGTGTGTTCATTGTGTTGAATATGTACTGGTTGTGTGTTTGTTGTGTTGGATGGGTACTGGTTGTGTGTTTGCTGCATTGGATGTGTACTGGTTGTGTGTTCATTGTGTTGGGTGTTTACTGGTTGTGTTTTTGTTGTGATGAATGTGTGTTTATTGTGTTGCCGTGTCTCGTTTGTGTTCGTTGTACTGGATGTGTGTTGATTGTACTAAACAGCACCTCATTGGTAATAAAAATGGACGCGGTTAATGGAAATCACTGTATCGATTTGTGAATAGTCAAGCGCTAAGTTTTGATGTACCGTTGTGTTGAAATTTCGAACACATCCCTCGTACTCACTATGTTGGATGTGAACACATTGTGCTTGATCTGGGAAACACTCACTGCAAGTTGCTGAAGATGAGTGGCCAGTGCCAGCTGTCATATCTGCTGCTCTATTGTGCTACATTTCATTATTGTCTGTCAAAGCTCCTTCTGTATCCTGTATAAATATCTACCTGTTGGAGTGCACTTTTTTGCCACTCCACCTGAAGTTGGCCTTGATTGAAGTTGAGATGATTGATGTTAAAGGTTAAAGGGCAGCTCTTTTTAAAAGATTCCCAGAAGGTGAATCTCTGTCCCTTCGCTGCAAAGCAGTGTGTAATCTCAGATCCACACAGCTTGTAATTTGCAGCCAATTATTATTCTAATTACAGGTTGTTTCCTTCACCCATGCTTATTTCCCAATGCTATTCTAAGCGATATTGAAAAAGAAACAAACACTAAATTTCATGTGCGCTCAAAGTGTGCTTTCTTTAACTTAATGTCCGTGGTCCTGGCAGATCTCCTCTGTAAACAGCAAGAATGATGCATATCTGAGAAGAGCACCTAATATTGTGCGTTGTATGAAAATGTGAATGGTTTCAGCTGATAAGGAACTCTCTGAAAATAGAAACTCAATTCCAGTGGAGCTGCTAGAAAGAATGGGTATGTAACTTTATTTCGATTGGTGTCAACAGGAAGTGCTTTTGTGCATTGTCCCGAATTCATCAGTATTAATTCGCTTGCAACAAATTAATTGGGGTGACATATTACTCTTCAAACACCAGCATACAGTGCTTGTAATGCAAATTATTTAGAACATTTTCATATTAATGAAACCTTTTGATGCAAACATGTAAGTGTCCATGATATAATATTGGTTAACCGCTTTGCGCAGATGCCTAGTGACCATGCCGCCGGCGGCAAGATTTTGCTCAACTGGGACATTTCGTTGTTCCTGCAGCCAAACTATGAGTGGAAATCACAAGCTCCGTATTTTAACTTTATTGGTCGACGATTCGTGATAACTGTGCCGAATACGGAGTTTCTAAGTGTCACTATTTTTCCGTAGCAAGTCCATTTAACAAGCAACCCTCCACCCAATCGATACATACCCATGCGTGACATAGTGGACAATACATTTATTCATCATATAAAATTTTAATTCCGTCATAGTAACAATATAAACCCAATAGTCTATTCGTATGCCAAAAAAGCAGTGAAAAGCCCTGCTCACTCAAATGCTAAATAAATGTGAAATTATTGTCTCATTATACCATTTTATTCTTCTATGAATATCTAATACTCAATATGAAATAAATATACAATTCTACCATTGGTTTTACACATAGAGATGTTCCTTTCAAAATTCAGTGATCATTTATTGTCTGGTACAATCCGTTTGAGAAATATACAACACTTTATACCGCTATTACACTGTCTGAAACGTCGACTCGTAATACCCCCCACGCCCTGCAAGCCTGTCTCATTCATTACAGTTCATTCTGGTTTAATTGTTGCTGGTGACACTGTTGGTCGAGTTATCGAGAATTGAAGGGACACTTAACCAGCATGCCTACCGCAGTATTCTGTAGTGACATGCCTTCCCATCTGGCTTGCACTTTAGTTGGGCCCTCATTTGATGTTCAACAGGACAATGACTCAAAACACACCTCCAGGCTGTGTAAGAGCTATTGGACAAATAAGGAGAGTAATGGAGTGCTGCATCAGATGACCTAATCTAACACCCAACCTACCCCCAATAGAGATGGTTTGGGATGAGTTGGACCGGAAAGTGAAGGAAAAGCAGCCAAGTGCTCAGCATATGTGGGAGTTCCTTCAAGACTGTTGGAACAGCATCCCAGGTGGCTGGCTCATGAAGTTGGTTGAGAGAATGCCAAGAGTGCAAAGCTGGTATCAAGGCAAAGGGTGGCTACTTTGAAGAATCTAAAATATAAGATACATTTTGATTTATTTAACACCTTTTTTGGTCACAGCATAATTACATGTATGTTATTTCATAGTTTTTATGTCTTTACTATTATTCTAAACTGTAAAAAAATTGTAAAAATAAAGAAAACCCATTCTATGCGTAAGTGTGTCCAAACTTTTGACTTCTACTGTACATACTGTAGAGTACAGGTAAAACTGATGTTTTATTGAGGTAAAAGAGTGAATGATTAGGCAACATATTCAGGTGTATGTAACATTGTAACACTGTGATATCAATGTTTTTATCTTAAACCATCAGAAGGGGAAAATGTATAGATATTTACCCCCCTATACTGATGAACATATAGTCGTTCCCACTTGAAAATGATGCAAAAGTTAGTTTTATGAGCCACTGTTGATTTGTAGTTAATTATCTTTTTTATTTAGAGCAGTGCACAATTTATCTATTTGGATAGATTTGGTGACACTAATGGACAACAGGGTACACTGCCTATATATTTCTTCCAAGATCTTTAGTAATTCTGCATATCATCCTCAGATTTTGCACACTTGTGGACATGTTTTTTTTTCCCAAAGTTTTTTTTGCATTTGTGGCACTTCATTTTGACTTCAAATCTAAGTTTGTATTGTAAATGGTACACCTGTCTTGTTTAATTTAAGCTATTTACCAAGTTTCTGTGATGGTCACACCTGGAGCCCCATGTATAAACAGTGCTGAGCAGAAAAATACCCTCAGAAAGCCGCGTAAGCGAGTTTCCACACAGAAATTCAGATGTATAATATAACTCGTGCTGTGAGAATCTGCGAACCTCTGCACACGATGGACACCACACGTACGCAATGTTGGGAGTCCGTGTGATATGGCGACACCATGATAGAAAGGCAGAGGTAGAAAATGCAAAATCTTTTTTCAGCAGATTTCTGACTTTAACCCTGAGCATTCTTTAAAGACTCCTTAGTCTTTATCAGTGAGATTACAGGTCTCTGTTCAGTTACTTATTTACAACTGTGGCTTTACCTACGCTGTTTGCACCCTGAGGAAGCCCATCTTGAGCAGTAATGCATTGGTGCATTATTTATTAATTGTGGTTTAACCAAACGTGAGAGGCTTTTTTTTTTAAAATCACCTAATTTATGTAAGGGGACTAGTTCTCAACAACACAGCAAGTACTCTTTAAAAACGTCATTGCTGTAAAACATGTAAAATGTCGAGGATAGTTCTCCAACCAGTTGCCCTTATTCATGATTCATCATTTTGAATGGTTTACATTTGAGTATTTATCGTCTTTCCATAGAAAATTATTTAAACTCTCGCAAATAATGAACCCTTCAATCAAAAAACAAGTCATGTAATTCATTAAAACTATTTATTAATATAAATGTTTCCCCTGTGATTTGTTTCCAGCAGTAGAACTTAAGGGTTCACGTGGTTTCAAGTGGCATGTCATTGTCATGATTCAGCAGTGGTGAGGAAATACAAACGTTTTTACAATGATTTGTAGATCAGCTACATCCGGCGAAGGAAGCAAGAAAGGCCATAGATTGGCATGGCTGGAGAGGACAAGATGTGGGGGGGGGGGGGAGGGGAGATGAAGGAAAAGGAAGATGAGGCACAGGGATGTGATTTCATGAGACTCCGGACCATTCGTGTCCGATCTCAAATAAAAGTGCAGAATGTTTCAAAATAGTATTTTTTTATTGTGAATTGCAACTGTAGGTTGGTGGTGGTGCAGTGGTTAGCACTGTCGCCTTACAGCAAGAAGGTACCGAGTTTGAATCCCGGCCGAGGGCCTTTCTGTGTGGAGTTTGCATGTTCTCCCCGTGTCAGCGTGGGTTTCCTCCGGGTACTCCGGTTTCCTCCCACAGTCCAAAAACATGCAGGTTAGGCTAATTGGAGAAATTGCCCATAGGTATGAATGAGTGAGTGAATGGTGTGAGTGCTCTGTGATGGATTGGCGGCCTGTCCAGGGGTGTATTCCTGCCTCTCGCCCAATGCATGCTGGGATAGGCTCCAGCAGGAATAAGCGGGTTGATGGATGATGATGATTGCAACTGCAAGAACACATGCAGTAGCCTAATAAGAACAGCCTTTATGCCGTATGCCTTAACCCATTTGACCCTAGTGGCGTAGTAGACCCTGGGGTCTACATCACAAACATCCTACTGTACTTAGATCATAGTTTTCTTTTATATCAGACACAAAGGTATGTTTTCTTACCTGACATGTTTCGACGGTAATACTTCCGTCTTCGTCAGAGGTGTCACTGGATGTTATGTGACGTGTCTTATACAGCTGATGTTATTTTATAGAGGCGTGATCGTCCTGTCAGATCTGACGTCACATAACATCCAGTGACACCTCTGACGAAGACGGAAGTATTACCGTCGAAACATGTCAGGTAAGAAAACATACCTTTGTGTCTGATATAAAAGAAAACTATGATCTAAGTAAATATAGACACTATGAACTTATTTGAACTATCCTACTGTACTACGTCAGAAAGCAAGGGACCATGGAAAACCGCATATTGTCTTCATCAGTGCAAGTTGAGCTATTATCGGCCAAAATATGAAGGTCCTACGTGCCACCGTTCTTCTGTATTTCATAAAAGTATATTGAACACTCTACAGTGTGATCTAGATGAGAGTGAATCGGGTTGAAGATACTGGCCATTTAAATATATTTATGAGTTGGTTACAGTTCTTCTTTAACCACCAAAAAATGTTTTACTATCACAGCAACAACAAAAAATGCATAAGGTCCTGGATGTAGGGAAATTAAACAGTTATTTTGCCTGCTCACTTATTAGAGTTAATTTATGTCATCATCACAATTTCCTTCTGCTATGAAAATATCTCATAAAGTATGGAATAAAGTCATAACTGTACCTGCATTATTAAAGCCAGATACGTCCTTTCTAAGATTTTGTAGTTATTTGCTGCCTTTTCTGCCTATATGTGGTGTACAGTGTAAGTTTCAACATGTGTCTGCATGAAAAATATGTCTGCAGAACATTAGGCAATTCAAATTGGGATGAGTATATGTCTTGGAACTAATTGTAATTGATTGACAACCTTAATATCCAAAAAGGAACACATTCTAAGCTTTCCAAATAGGTATAATCATTACAGTTCAGAGCGAATGTCAGAGCTGTGCGTGTCACGAGCGTATTTCAAAACAAAACAAAGGGTAACAAAGCACTAAAACCACTTAATTTAAATGAGACCGTCTGGGCCGGACCGTCCACTAGGCAACTATAGGCTGCTGCCTAGGGCGGCACTATGTATGACTAGGGACTATGTATGACCTCCGTCCGTCGGCCCACCATCCAAGTCATAACACTATTCTGCAGCCCCCGTTATGATCCCTTATTAGCTGGAGCCTTCTCATTTCTAAATAATAGTTTTGAAGGTTTAAAGGGATTGTAAAGTGGCTGAAAAGTAGTTAAAATAACTATATATTATCACAGAGGGATGTATCCACTACATATCCACCAAACATCTATTCAAAGTAATGTCAATAAATATAATAAACACACATCTCAACTCAGGATCGTGTGGTTGGGACCGCGCCATCACCCCGTCTCCCCCTTACAGGTACATGGATTGGATCACACTGTCATTCTACATCCATGGTTGATCGAATTTGGTAGCTACTGTGAAATGCTCAGGAAGCATATCAGATCATTAAAAATAGCTACTGAGCATAACAGATTTACCGGACCTGGGGTCGCATGTAGCAAAGTTTGCATAGAATCCGCACTAAATATGTAACATGTTGGGCTTATATACTAACTGAAGGAGGATGTAAGCCTTCTAGTGATACCAAAATGACCTCTCTAATATCAAGCGAGTTATGTCCCATTATATTTTAAATGCAATCAAACCATGTTTTTGAGAAAAAACCCTTCAAAGTTCAGCCCAGAAAGTTGCGTTAACATTACTGGAGAGAAACTTGGCTGGGTCTCATAACCAAAAAAATGAAACTCCAGTGTTAGCTTGTTATATTACGTTTAAATGCTTCAAAACTATAGTTTCACATTGGATTTGACATCAAGACACGCAGATAATGAAAGCCAAGACATTTTTTGAGTAAAATGAGATGAAACCGAATAACTTTCATTAGCTTGTCGCCACAAAAGCAGCATATTGTGTAACTGGTAACAAGCAGGCTATAACGTTAGCCTCCAAACGTTCAAAAGTCCGGTACTATAGAGCACCTCACATATGTTAGCCTACTGTTTTTCTCCATATAAGTTTTTTTTGTTATTTGCCAAACACCATGTACTACCAGTTTCTCAAGATAAACCAGAGCGTCCAGATGAAATCGTAAATTTTCTCCACTCCTATATTCGCAGCAATTGTCAGAAACAATTGGCCTAAAGCTGGATTCTCACCAAATTTGGCGAAGATGCATGGACTGGAGATGCACAGGAACCCCAAACTGTGCGTTTGGTGGGCGTAAAATTGTGGGGGAAAAAATCTGAAATTGTGAAAAAGTCTGTCACACTATTAACATAACGTTAAGGGAACAGATAGATGTGAGTATTTTTCGTATTTAGTGTAGACTAGATTGCTAGATTTAGTGTAGACTAGTAATAACAAAAACTAAAAACAGTAACGTTAGTCTAACAGTTGGCTCTCAGCACGTACAGCGAGCCATTTTATTTTCTGTTTTCTTTTTTCTAACTTGTAGCGTAGCTGCGCCTAATCTCGCCACTTTTTCACAACTCCTGCCTTTAAAAACACATTTTTAAAGAAAGCAAAGGCACAGGTAGAATCACTGTGTGCCCCGTTTTGAAATGTCACTTACTGACCATCAAACTCGATTACTGTATTTATGCTAGTTTGTATTTTAAAAGGGACTCAATAGACTGTCTGTGCCGCCTCTGTATTGATTCCGCCTGTGGTCCCAATCTCGCCATTCCATGAGCCCAAACTCGTTTTAATTAAATGAAAATACGCCGTTTTACACCACAGAAAAAACAATTACAAAACAACTAGACTAAATATATTTAGTTTGCACTGTAAATTGCATGACCAACACCTCCTCATCTGCTTCTGGTAATATTTTTAGGACGGCCCTGTTTAGACCCATGGTGAATGTGGCCTTGGCTTTCACCCTGTCATCAAGGGTCTTCCAAGGGACATTAAACTTGCCTCGCGGCTGCCACCACCTTCATCGCTCCCTGACATGTTGCCATAGCTCCTACCATATCCTCATCCCTCCACTTCCTTGCCTGATGGTTGCTGACTGACATAGCTGGCCTGACTAATCTATATTGAGAAAGAATACATGTTTTGCTTAACCTTTCTCATATTCCTTACCCTCCCTCCAGTGTTTTCATGTATTTTCATGCTTTTAATGCACAAGAGTTTGGTAATGGATTGACATTGCACTAAATGTTTAATTTTAATTGTTTGAAGTCAGCAAAAGTGGGAAATTTTTTAGTAGACTGTCTAGAACACCACCTAAATACTGTTTGCACACTAGTGGCGTTTTAATGAATTGTTTTGGGTCTATAATATGTCTTTCATGAAATTGTGCCAAACTATATATTTTTTTGGAATCCAGTCTCCGATCCCCAACATTGAAACATTTATTTAAACGGCACATGAACCAGCTGTACAGAAACTTTTAGTTTTACAAACATTTTTATTTATTTATTATTTAGCGCTGTATTCAAACCTTAGGCTATGTTTTTGTGTTTAACCCTCGTGTTGCCCTCGGGTTAAAAATGACCCTTCTTTTTGTTTAACTGCAGCGAAATTTTTAAAATATAATTACCTACCATGAGAAAGTTTTCTTTACGTTTTTAAAGAAGCAGTACACCATCCAGGTACAACATTGTCTTTAGTCCTTTTAACCCTGCAGTTATGACATCAGAAGTCATAATCAAAAATAAGCGCCACACATCTATTACAGCAAAAAAGAAAAAATCTATTATGTCTGTTTTTTAGTAAAAATGAGTGGTGAAGACTGAAGAAATACTGTCTGGACTGTGAAGTAGGGAATCACAATTATTCACTGATTTATTTATGAATGACAGGTTGTTTCATGTGAAAAATTGTTTTATGGTTTAAAATTCAATGAAGAAGCTGTATCACAAGGGTGGGTCATTTCTCACCCTGTGGACACGGGGTGCATACATAATATGAATACAACACGGGTTATCCTTATCATTTATATTTAAGTCTTATGTCCCTCCAGTTTGGGTTTTTAATTTGCTGTGAAGCACTTTGTAATTGTTTTTATAAGTTCTATGTAAGTAAATTTTATTTTACTTAATTTACTTTTTATCTTCTCCAGTTAATTTCTCAAACCATAGATGATTGTTGTGGAGAGATTATGAGATGGTTACTCTTTCCTATTTAAAGATAATCATATTCCACAAATGTTTATATTAAATAATGACTTAATTCTATACCAAGTTTGTGAACACTATCGAGTAGATACATTTCACATTGCATTACATTATTAATCCTTGTTTTACTACAAACATTTTTGAAATTAAATATCTTTCACATTTGATTACAAAGAGCCACATTTTAAAAAAAAAAGCTTTTTCATATGAATTAAATTGTAATAGTGTTGTAGGTTGTTAATAAATCCGTGAGTTATAGTACCCTTATTATTTTCAAGTGACAGATCATATGTCAGAGCCAGGGCTTCTCTTGCATATATTCAAATGAGCCTGCGCTGAAGGTTTAACCCTGCCCATTACCAAGTACCCCTGTTGCAAGAACTAAAAGCCAGATTAAGTCAGATTTATCTTTAAAGAGCACAATACCTATAATCTTATTTGTCCCATTTTAACTGATGTCCCACTTTTTCTGACTTCACCCTATACGTTTATGGAAAATGTATTTCTTGAATGGTAACAAAATATTCTTGACATCGGAATCATGCAGAATTGATTAATTAACGAAATAGCCAATACATAATATGTGATTTTAATCAATCACTTAATAAATTATTATTTCATTTATTAGTTTGTGATTTGCTCATAAAAATTTCATGGCAACGACATAAACAAAACAATAGAAGAGCGCTATGATGAGACAGAACGTGAAAATGTAGCCTACTTTAGATTCAACTCATGTTGGTTTAGTTTAGTCTATTTCGGCGTACTTATTGTTGCTCTGTTTTTTGATAGCCTCTGTAATGAATGGAAGACGTTTGTTTTCTGAGGAGACAGGAAAACCACAAACATCGTTTGTGTCGCCCCATATAAAATTTCTATCGCCAATGGAATTCATTAACATTAAGATCAGCGTGATCTAAAGATTTACATATCTCCCATAACATCAAAAGTAAGTCAATCATCATGAAATCCACAGATTTTACAGTTAAATGTTTCAGCTTCAGAAAGAGTTAACGTTTTTGAATGGTGTTCGGTTGTATCAGTGTATAACGACTAGGTGGATACGGAAATAGCGCCTCTAGCGGAATGGCGAGTTTGGGATCAGGTGGCGAGATTAGGCGCAGCTACGCTAGCTAATGTTAGCTCTGCTGTCTGTCTTGGTATCTTTATACATTTTATACTCAACTATTAGTCTTATCAATAGCAAGGCTACTAACTAGCTAGTGTTTTCACATAACATATGTCTAAATTTGAAGGTAACTTATTTGGCATGTGTTGTTGATCAGTCCTGTCGAAAATGAATGGAGAAGGAAACTAAACAGCAAACATTTACTCACGTCTGTCATGGTTATTGGCAGCCTCGGCTGTTCTGCGGTCGTTATTCATTTTGTTGTCGTCGGGGCGCTCCATCTGATTTTTTCTGCCTCTGTTCCGGTGTTTGGATCTCACCCGGCTATTATTCCTCACACCTGTTTTGGGTTTCCTGCCGGTTATAAATAGCCCAAAACTTCCGCTTTCCGGAACTTTGAGATTGTCTATGCTATTTGAAAAACAAAGTCGGTATGGTACAAGATTAAGTGACCTCTTCTCTGTTTAAGCTTTGCTTAAAAGATACGAGGGACTTGATTTAGCTTCTCAGAGTTATTCCATAGTGGGAATAGTTTTTCTCTCAGTTGCTGTCTGTCCCTTGGTTTGGTTTGCACTCTGTTCTCATTGAGGCAGATTGCTGTTTACTTTCTTTGCTATTCTTTCCTGCACTCTCTCGTATTGAGAGTGAATTATTTTCTTTTCCTATTTTACCTTTCGTTTGTTTTCTTACCTCTGTTTATTCGCTTGCTCTTAGTATAAGCAAGAGGTATTTTCATTTCACTCATTTCTTGAGTACGCCCTGTAATTTTGGGGTTGTTTTGTTTTGTTTTGGCTTAGGCCTGGAGTGTTTTCTATAGTTTTTTTTTCTGGCTCACGTTTTTGACATGAGAAAGATTAGCCTGTTTAGACAAATATAAGGCAAAAAGACTTAATTCAGTTGAGCCAATGTCACTGATGATTTAGGTCTGTTGATTCAGAACAATCTATTGGACATCATGCCATTCTGTTATTTTCTCTTTTTATATTGTATTTTACGGAGGCATTTTTAAATCTTGCCTAGGGCGGCAAAATTATCAAAACCAGGGCTGAAAAACACGCTCTGAGACATCAGACAATCCTCTGTTGGATGGAGCTCAGGAGCGATGAAAGGAAGCGAGGAAAGGATGCAAGGAGTGAAAATAAGCGGTTGGAATGAACCCGAGACATCTGGGGGTGGAAATCTAGGTTAAGAGATGTTTTGTCACGTTTTCGACATAAATGTATCAATTTGGCTCAGCCTGGCTACATTCTAGCCGGTCAAAAAACTTTTTATTACAAACCTGTCCATCTTGAGCCAGCATTCCTCAACAAATACCGCCTTTTTATTGATTGCTTGTTTCACGTTTATTTCACGTGCTTCATGTGTGCATTGAACCAGATTAAACCACCCATGACCTGCATCAAACTGTAACTTCACTCTGCAGTATGATTCACCCTGCAATCCGATTCACCCTGCAATACGATTCACCCTGCAATACGATTCACCCTGCAATACGATTCACCCTGCAATACGATTCACCCTGCAATATGATTCACCCTACAATACGATCTGCCCGTGCAGGCCCCTGAGCACCCACAATATGTTCTGCACTTTGTTTTAAAGGAAATTGATCACCTCCAATATTTTCAACACTAGCTGAGCAAGAACAGTGAATGAAAACTTTTTATTTTTTGAATGAACGTTTTGTCCTGCACTTTGTATTGCATAGGCTACACGTAATTATTGTGGCTGTAAATGAGTCGCTAGTAGGCCCGAATAAACAATCGACTGACCAACTAAAGAAAGTCAGTCAGCCCTAGTACTTACCGAAAGAACAGGAGAGAAGAATCCTTAGAATAGCGATTAGTACAGTTGCATATAGCGCATGACATTTTTGGAGCATAGGTTTGGAGCTTTAAAAATTGTGAGATCGCATGTAATCACAATCAAAAACAGGATTACCCCTGTCACTGAAGCACTCTGCCAGGCAGGATGGGAGTTTCCTTATGGTAATTTATAATAGGCTAATTATGCCTGTGTGTCTGTCTGTGTGTGTGTCCCTATCATTACATTGGTTACAAATGTCTCCCATAATTCTACTCCGATTGTGAATAAACTGTATGGAAATGTTGACAGTTGGGCAGTTTTCCCCAATCGGTCAACGCCCGCCTTCACAGCGCAAGATCACAGTTTTAGCCCCATGCATATTACGTTCAGGGTCGAGATTAGCACACACGCGGGTGTAGCATCTGGGCCATTTTAGTTGACCGTATATTTCCACAGAGAACATTGGACTCATTTTTGGCTTCCTCCATTGACTTACAATGGGGTGGGCGGGGTTTCAAGTTCTTTTTGCAACCAGGCGTTGAAGTTCACTCTGAACAAAAAGCTTCAAAAATGGAGGCGGGTTGTTGTCACTTGGGTGATAGGCACATTTGTAGGATTGTGTATATTAGCCCCGTCTGCTTCCCCTCACACTGCCAGGCTGTGAGGGCTTGTGTTTTTGCCATGACCCTAAAAATACCTTTCAAGCAGGCAGTATATAATCATAATGCTGTTTTAGGAACATTGAAATGAAAGGAGCCTCATTATAACCACAGCTGTACATCAGAGATTATTAAATATGTTTTTGAATGACTTTAACCCCTTTGATACCAGTAAAACTTGAAAACACTCCTACGTCTGTAAAAACATCTGTACCCTTAAGGTAAGTAGCCTAAGCCTATTGCCTTATTGTTTAGGCTACTTTGCACCATGCAGAAAACATATCATACCCGGAATTAAATAAATGAAAAGGTTAATAAACAAAAAAATACATCATGCCATCATGCATCCTTGTCTTTAAAAGAAATAAACATAATAGAACAACAAAATAGAACATTGGTCGCCCTATAGTTATATGAATTAAAACAAATCACTTAGGCTAACAGTGAAGGTTTTCTAGCCGACTAGGATGTAGGTTATATCTGGGTAAAACCTGAGCTAAATTGGGGTTCACTTAGTCCGTCTGTGTCAAATCGTCTTTCAAGATTTCCACCTGCCTATATCTACATTCTGGCTTTTTCTCACTGGGACATTACCCACCTAGATTTTTTCCCAGTGTATTCACGGAAAACTCCATGTTTTCTAGACACTTTTTAGATTCCACAACAAATCCATGGTTGTAGTAATGACCTATCCACACCCATGTTCACAATCTGTGAATTTTTACAAAACATTTGTATTTTTGTCCTTTTCTTTCCGATAATATTTGCCAAATTCCAAATCTGACTGCAGACTGCAGCTAAACTTAACAGAGTGTATAACAATGTGGTGAATGCTGACGTTTAACGTGTGTTTGCTCGTGGGATGGAGCGATCTTGGAGCGACAGAGAACGCAGACGCTCCGACTTTCTAAAAAGCCGCTCCTCGCTCCAGGCAAAATGACGCAGTTCCGCTTCCACTTCGCACTGCTCACATACCCTGAACACAGCAGTTCAACACAACTCTGACCGAACAGCTCCAAAGCAACTGTAGGTAATGTTACCGAGTGACAAAAATAACAAGAATACAGCTACTATCTAACTTCGCTAGCGAGATAAAAACAAATTTATGTTAACTTAGCTACTACTATAATCCACAATATAACATTAATGCAGTTACAAGCTCCACACCGTGTGAGCGATCAACTAACATTAGCTAACATTAAAGGGGTAATAAACACTAAATCACATATGTTGAGTTATAAAGCCAAGTAGCCTATCGTGTCTCCATTTCATAAATCACATATATCCTATTGCTAAAAAAAACTCAAATGTAATTAAGCTGTGCCAAAATATGGGTGTGATAAGGTAATAATATAGGGGCTGAGCTCCAGATATCAAACCACGCTATTAGCCAAAAGCCTCACTCACGGCGGCTGCTTTGTTCCACTCTCTCTCTCTCTCTCGCTACCTCTCTCACTCACACATAAACAAACACACAAGCTCCAGCTACTGCCAAGCCCCAGGTACCTATGTTTTGGAGTGGCAGGCGGCGGCATGCATAGCCTCGTTTGGGCTTATAATGATGCGGCCACCAAACAACAAATCACACGCTGTACAAATAGTTACCCATGCCATGTAGGCTACTCATTTTACACAGGCTGTAGGCAATCACACTAACATTACATGCAAGATATCAACAATATTGGTTTCCAATTCAACTGGTGCACATGTGGTCACTGCACTGACCTCTCTCCAAGAGAGAATGTCTGTTGTAGTCACGTTGCAAAGGTAAACGTGTAGCATGCATATAATACAACTCCTGGCTCAACTATGCTTTATATATATTTTTTATATTTAATTTAAAAAAATAAAATAAACTAGCTATCTACATGCTAAGCTAGACTGAAAAATTAACTATCAAAAAACAAGGGTCTATCAAGCTATAAAAAATATACCAAAAATAGGTTACTGTATAATTTACTAGAATATTCAAAAAAGCTAAACTGTAAGCTAGCTATATATATCGCTTGCTCGCTCTCTCTCCTATCTCCTCTCCCTGTGCACAGCACACAGATCAACCGCTGAGATTCGCTTTTATAGCTGGGGCATAGCCCGCCCTCGCTCCAAAACTTCAGGGCGTAGCAGTACAGATTTCAATTTTTTCACCGGGAGTAATACGTCAGATGGAGGAAGTTTCTGGCCAATGACAGACTGGACGTGCAGTACCTAACGTTTTAACACTAGAGACACTTTTGAGCCAGATTTTTTGGGTTTACATTGTTTTGCGTTGACTACAGTAAAATGTCAAGATTTGGACCAGAATCAATCAGTAACACTTAAAACTAAAGCCCGGAAGTGAGTTAACATTTTTGAGCCATGGGTTCCCTCACCAGATTTCCAATGCTTTCTCCCCATAGGGTTTTTGGATTTCTGCTGAATATAAGGTCTGTGTTTAATATAAGCCAAAGAGGGTTTTCACATTTTGTTCTACGACATAAATTACACATATTAATATCGTAACCATGAATTCCGAGGCGTTGCAAACAAGTTTATATATTCAAACTACAACTTGTCGGAATAAATACACGTCATTACCTCAGCAGATCCTTGACTGCTCTCAAGTGTAGCTAGCTAATCATGTCAGCGCTCCATTCAAATTCTCCACATCAAATTCAAGAATATGAATGAATACTTTTTAAAACTAAGGTCTCCATTAGCTTGCTAGCCAGCAAGCTAGTATAGCAAGTCATTTTAACATTTATTCGACTTCCATAGCTAGCTACCTTATTAGTCCCAATTAGCCTATTTTCCTAGCTAGCTGGCCATATATGACTTAGCTAACTACCACAATTGCCGAGCTAGCTGCCGTTTGTAGCTACGTTTTATTTTGTAAGCAAAATAAAACTAGAGTTAAACTAGCTGCACTTAGGATGTAGCTAATACTGGCGCAGCTAGCTAGTACCTAGGCAATCGCGGTAGCTAGCTAACTTAACTCATATGGCCAGCCAGCTATGACATTGGGCAGCTAGTTAGGACTAATTTAAGGTAGCTATGGAAGTCGAATAACTGTTAGATTAAAACGACTTGCCATCAGCTATCGTTAGCTTGCTAGCTAGCCAAAGCCAGCATGGCCAAACATGGCCGTGTTGCCAACTCAAACTCGAGAGACAAAGTCCACCTCCCATCAAAAACACACCCAAACAAACGGGGGATTGGGGCTATTGCGGACAGGAGGGGGTGGAATAGCTAAATGAATATCTAAATTGATAAGCTAGCTCAATGTCTTTGAACAGTAGTAGCGCCCAGATCTTTTAAAAACAAGCCCAAAAAAACCGCAAACTGCGACATCAGAAAAGACAAACCTAAGTCGGGTATGTATATAAGCAGTCTTGGCAGCTCTGGTAATTTGCTTTGTTCCAGGAGGTAGCTAGGCTACAAAGCATTCCTAGCTAACGTTAGCTAGCTAGTTCAACGCGGGAGGACGGCAGGCTAGAAAAGCTGTTCAGTGGTGGTGATCGAGTGACGTTGGTGGAATGCGACCGATTGCTGTAGTAATGTAGTTCACTTTAGCATAACTTTATATTTCTACTTTTAATTGCGTGTGTGGTTCAAAAATCGCAGTGCATTTTTTGTGGGAATTATCGTGATTAATATATTTTAGGCTTATATTAGCCACAGACCTTACATTCGGCACAACCTCAAAATCCCTATGGGAAAAAAGCATTGGGAATCTGCCGAGGGAACCCATGCCAGGAAGAAACCTCCGAATTGGCCTGCAAAAATACGTCATGACTCTAGCACTCTATTCATAAATGTGCACAATTAATGTGTTATCTGATTGGATATTGCAAGTTCCCGCTTGTAGTTGATCAGTGATTGGTTATTTGTCCTGTTCAAGTGACGGACAGTGGCTGGGAAAAATTATACGCTGGGAAGAATTGTACACTACTTCAACTTGCAAATTTCTGAATGGTACAGCCTCTTCATCAATTTGAACTTTAAACCATGGATGTGCAGTGGATAGTTTTTGAGATATTGGCACTTTAATGAGACGAGTGCAAACTATATGAAAATTGCCTCTCGTGGGCCAAAGCTAATGGGGTTAAAGCTAAGTCGAATTTTTGACAGATTAGTTATAAAATTTGAAAAATGCACAAAATAAAATAAAAATGTAACTACAATATATCTGTTGTTGTTTGTCACGATTCAGATTGTTTTATTTCCAATTTGTTATGAAATTTGTAATGTTATGTTATTGTTATAGGCTATGTTATGATATTTGTAATGTTATTTGGTCGTATTCTGGTCTATTAGGGTGCTCTCGAGGCACATTGATTGAACTTTCTAGTGGTATGTAGCTATACATTTTCTAGTGATTGTGTAATCTTCATATGTTTATTCAACTTTCAAGTGGATGTGTAACAATAGTTATGTTGATTAAATGTTTTTAAGAAATGGACACCTTACGGAGAAAAAACCCTGGGAATTAATAACAAAAAACTATGTTTTAAGTAAAACTATGTTTTAAGTGAGTCTGGCTTGGTCAAAAGCCAAATGAGCCACCACCAAGCCAAACTTCAGCTTTCTACACTATCAGGGATTTCTAGTACTGCTATACAGTTCTGTAGCTATGTTGGTCTACAGTATTTCAAACAACATGTACATTACATTACATTACAGGCATTTAGCAGACGCTCTTATCCAGAGCGACTTACACAACTTCTTATTACATTTATCCATTCATACAGCTGGATATATACTGAAGCAATTCAGTTTAAGTACCTTGCTCAAGGGTACAACGGCAGTGTCCTACCTGGGAATCGAACCTGCAACCTTTTGGTTACAAGTCCAGTTACTTAACCATTATACTACACATCATCAAAATGGTTAGTGACCTATGACAGCTGCATTCGGCTATAGAAGTCCCAATAAAGTAGGTTTAGACATAGTAGGCTATAGATCTATAATGCACATTCGTACATTAAGGGCAGCACAATAACTATTTCTGTACGTGATGCTGATTATTTTACACAGAAGTGTAAAATAACTTGAAAACGAATCACCTGCTGCTGGAGTGCATAAATACAGCAGGTTTTCATTGTGATTTATACCATCAGAGATTTTACTCTTAATTTGCTGATTAGAATCATCCACATGTCCTATACTGGACATGTGGCCTAGGCTTATAACACCACCCATGAAAATCACTCATGTACACCTAAATAGTATGAAATATATGAAACCATACACTGTTGGCATACAGAGTAGTAGCCTAGTTTATAAGAGTTCAGTCATAGCATAACATGTAGGCCTAATAGTCCTGATATGTCATACATAGTGAAGTTAAAATGGTAGAAATAAAAACAATGGGTGAAAGTGTACATTGAAGAACCTAATGCAATCACCGCATGCAACTATACCTACCCATATAGCTTAAGAATACTTCTAAAAATTATTTGAAATGTAAACAGATTGAAAGATTTAGATCCACCTTTCAAAAGCCATCTACCAATATTATCAAATGTTAACTATCGATATTAATGCGAGGCAGAAGAAGAATAGAGAAATAGCTACACAAAACTGCAGTAGGGAAATACAAATACTAACTGGATTGATATCCAGCTAGCCTAAATTAGATTTTACGGGACTGCAAATATTTAATAATATTCATGTTTTAGTATCGCTGTGTCTATTACTAACGGCATTATCATCCGGGTCCGTCACTCGAACAGGACAAATAACCAATCACTGCTCAACTGCAAGCAGGAAATTTAGCATTGGCCAATCAGAGAACACTTTCATTGTGCACGTTTATGAAAAGACCTTTTTGGACCTATCCGTGGTCCGTAGATAGCATTCCTGCTACCCTACATAGCATTAATGTGAGTGTAGAACTAGCTAATGATGTTTATTTACAGGCCAATTGAAGAACTACATTGAAAATGACCAAACCACTTGTAGATTGCTGGCTAGCATAGAGCGTATAATCAACAGTTCAGTGCGAGGTGGTAGTAGCTAGCGGAAATGTGAAAACATTATACGCTTGGACGAATTGTACGCTACACCGGTCAGAGCGTGCATCATTGCATACTTCATTTTTTGGCGAAATGACAAACAGAGCATGCATATGGGTATTTTATCTGTGCTCCGCACTACCGCACTTAGGTTTGGACTCACACTCCAACATGGATGCGTGCTCGCTATGCGTGTTCGGAGCATGGAAGTATGCTGTTTGAGACACAGCCAATTAGAGTGCTGGAAATTACAATCAATACAGATCTGTTCAACCACAAAGTGCAATCCATCATCTTAAAGGGGAACCAAGCCCCGAGTTTTATCTAGACCACGCCTCTTTCGTTATTTCAAAAAATGCATCCAGCGACAGAAAAAAGGGAGCTGGACTATGGCTGGCTACCACGCCAATTCCCATACGCTGCCCTCGCTCTGTCATGAAATAGGGTATCCCCCTCCCTTCCCAAGGCATTTTTGGAAGACGATGCGAGGCCGATAAGCAGGCGAAGTGACCAGAAGAGATGGGGAACGTGGCGTGATAACCAATCATTAAATATTTGATGGATAAATTGTCCTCCTTTTCTAATTTTATTTCCCCATTCCTAGTTCTGTTATGGAGGACCCGTTAATTATTGCTGTGTTGGGATTTCCCAAATAATACGATTGGTATGAAAAAAAATAGCACATACTTACACCTATAATGTCTCTTCGTTTGTCTATGCACAATAATTTTCTTTTAAAAAACATAATTTTAAGACCCCCATAGGTGTAAATACAGGGTATGGCCTGTCTCTATGCTGTACTGCAGGATTGGCCTCATACTATCACCATGGCCAAGGTTCTGAAGCAGGAGGGCCTCAGTGACAGTTTTATTGGGTTTTCCTTTCAAACAGCAGCCAATGTAAGGTTTGGAGTCAAGACATGTGGACTTTTTAGCCAATCAAGTGACCGAAATTAAGCTCCTAAGTGCTGAAACACTGTGAAAGTACGAGCAGACACTGCTTCTGAGTGTAAGATCCCTGTTGGTGTCTCCAAAGTCAAAGGATTTATGTACATAATGCAATATGTAATTTGAGCTGATCAGATATGTTGTTTTCATATACAATGTCAAGCTGAACTCACGTACATCAGACTGGCTGGGATCACACTGAACTTTAAATACTTTTCCTGTTGCCCTTTAGTTTAGTAAATCTGTCTCCATTCCCCAGGACACAGAATAAAGCTGCTTGTTAAGCTTTCTACACCTTTTAAAATTCAGTTCACACATGTTTAGTTATGGCAGGATAGCACGCTGAGATATTTGAGCACTCCCGTGGTGTGGGGTGGGTGAAACCCCTGAAATTCCACAGAAGAAATGCTCTGCAGTAAAGGCCATATTTTTGTAAATGGTATCCATATCCCCTCTGTTGTCACCACACCTGGGTTGCATAAATATTTGAAAAAAAGTAAAGCTTTAGAAACACTTTTTAAAACACTCCAGCAGATCCCTGAGAATTTTAAACAGGGCATGTTACTAAAACATACAACCATACTTTTGTTCTGAATGCTAGTGAAAATAGATGTTACTATTAAAATAGTCAGTAACCAGCAGGAATTGTTCTGGTATCAAAAGGGTTAAAGTACTTCTAACCAGGTCTTGTTGAGGCAAACAGGCTGCTCATAAGAGAGTAAATGGCAGCTACCCTGGTCTGGAATGTTCCGTATCCCAGTGTGCCAGAGAGAAGGCCAGAACGGGGTCAAAGTTTAGGACGCTGGAATCTGGGCTTGACTTTGACGGTTTTAGACGCTCCTGTACACAAAATAATTCAGCGAATATTCCCCTCCAGTTTGTTTAGCAGATGTGCCACCTTATCTTACAATGTCTTATCTTTCAATGCTATCCTCGGTAAACCCTGCACCAGTGTAGCTGTGTGTGGTATGCAATGTAGTTGTGTGGTATATGCAGTGTAGCTGTGTGTGGTATGCAATGTAGTTGTGTGGTATATGCAGTGTAGCTGTGTGTGGCATGCAGTTTAGTTGTGTGGTATATGCAGTGTAGCTGTGTGTGGCATGCAGTGTAGCTGTGTGGTATATATAGTGTGGCTGTTTGTGGTATGCAGTGTAGCTGTGGTATATGTAGTGTAGCTGTGTGGTATGCAATGTAGCTGTGTGTGGTATGCAGTGTAACTGTTGTATGCAATGTAGTTTTGTGGTATATGCAGTGTAGCTGTGTGTGGCATGCAGTGTAGTTGTGTGGTATATGCAGTGTAGCTGTGTGTGGTGTGGTATGCAGTGTAACTGTTGTATGCAATGTAGCTGTGTGTGGTATGCAGTGTAGCTGTGTGGTATATGCAGTGTAGCTGTGTGTGGTATGCAGTGTAGCTGTGTGGTATATGCAGTGTAGCTGTGTGTGGTACACAGTGTAACTGTGTGTATGCAGTGTAGCCGTGTGGTATTTGCAGTGCAACTGTGTGGTATGAAGTGTAGCTGTGTGTGGTCAGTGGCGTAGTGCAGCTTGTTGAGGCCTCCCCGCAACAGGGTTTTTGGGCACCACTACTACAATACTTTTTACTTGTCATTTTGAGAAATAAACCACGTAGGCTAGTCACTGTTTTTGCAGCTTTTTTAGGCACCGCAACGACACTTTATTTGTCATCTTCAGAAATAAAACACATCGGCTAATCACTTTCCAACTTGATTCAGCAGTGACCAGAGTATTGATATTTTTGGTAGCTTTATTCAGCTCCAACTTTTATTTTCCCGAAAGGGAAGCCACCAGCAACAAGAAAAAAGACATAGACAGTGGGGCAGACCCACAACACACAAACAAACATATCAAATAATACAGCCAAATGTCATGATTAAAAATAGCCCCTGCTGTCCCGAAATGTCCAATGTCATCAACCAGTCCAACACACAAACTCCGCCTCCACGACTTTCCTCCATAGGCTACACGCAGTGTCGCGGTCTCTGTCCATTGTCGAAACGGAGCTCAGCCTTCCTAGTCGCCGCCTCACTCCTCCCCCGCATTATCTTCTCCTTCCCTGGTGGCCTTTTGAAGATTGCCTGCAGTCCTGGATTAGTCCCGACATCTTCAACTCCGGTGAAGAGCGATAGTAAACTTTGTGACTGCAGATCCAACGGACATTCCCGAGCATAATGTGAATGTGTCTCCATGGTGACGACCACAAACAAATTATCCAAATAATTGTATTACAAATGAACAAATTATGGCTAGTTGTTTTTTTGAGCATCGCTCAGATATTTTCTCTTAATTTCAGACTAGCTAACTAGGACTAGCTACAGTGTGCTCCAAAAGTGTTAGGACAGTGACACATTTTTTGTTGTCTTGGCTCTGTACTCCAGCACATTACATTTGAAATGGAACAGTGACTATGAGGTTAAAGTGCAGACTTTCAGCTTTCATTTGAGGATTTTTGCATCCATATCAGGTGAACATGTAGCAATTGTAGCCATTTTTACACATAGTCCTTAACTCAACAGTAATAAAATGGAACTCATGGTTATTCTCCTTCAAAAAATCAGTAAGCTTGTCCTAAGTCCCAACTATTGACGGCTGCTCCATCTGCCACTCCTCCCAGTTCAGGAACCTGTGGGTTTTGCTTAACCCAACTCTCTTCTTTGAGCCACACATAAAGTCAGTCACAAAGTCTGCCTGCTCTCCTCATCATTCCCCGCACCAGGCGACCTACACTCGGTGACTGAGCCTTTACAGCTGCTGCCCCCAAACTGTGGAACACCCACTCACCCGCCATCCGCTGCTCTGACTCCATCAACACTTTCAAGACCAGACTTAAGACCCATCTCTACAGAATTGCTCTCCCACAGCACAGCATGGGTTCTGAGTAGCACTAGCCTTCCATTTTTGTTATGTACAGTGTCATTATTTATACTAAAACAAATTTCCTGTGACAAAAATAACCTGGTGAAACAATGTGAGTAATCAACACTTAATGGCTCCAAACCTGGATTCTCAGATTCCTCATTTTCTACTGCAAATTGAATTGCTGTGAACTTCATCAGCCATGAATGATTTATTTTTTAAATAATGTAAATGTAATGAAAGCAATTACTTTTTCCTTCATGGTATGAATTGAAGTACCAATCAGCTGTCAGTTAAGGCCCCATATTTGTATATGAAATCTGAGTATGGTAGTTTACTCGGCATGGTGTTTACTGCACTTTCAGACGGGATCATCAGGTACATATCCAACCGTCCTGGTCACCATGGAAATGGCAGTGCATACGAGTGCATTGAAATCTGTCACTTTCCAAGAGAAAAGCATACTGTAGGTAGGATGCGGAACATTCAAATGCACCAGAGGGGTATACGGTGCTAACTGTCAGATGTTAGATGCTTCTCTGCTATGACAGCAACACTGCAAGTTACCAAACAGTCATATTCTCACACATTAAACATTAAATTTACCTTAAATTACATTTCTGTTTACACACACACACACACACTATTTGGCAATACAAATAAACAGTCCCAACAAGGTTCCATATTTGACAGAAAAGAAAATGAGCAGAGATTAATTCTCTCTTGACTCTGGAACATCTACCAGATTTATTCAGACTGCTTCAGAGAGCTCCTCTCTTTTTATATTTCAAATAAGGGACCATACATACATTTGAATCCATTATTTCAGGTGTGTTTAACTGAACTGAAGTTGACCAAAATTGAGACAGGAAAGACAGTGGGATACATTTCTTTCTCTCTCCATTTACCGTGTATTAGATGAGCTTCCCTTTATATACAAGAGCCCTGGAGGCCTGAGAAACATACAGCACCATAAACCCAAGTGGCGTGTGAAATGAATCCTGTTCTATCCATATTTCTCAGCATTGATTACCCAACGCTCACATTGAATAACCTACACTTGGGCTTAAGACGGTGCATATTGATTGTGGGCTGGCTCTAGCGTGCCCTGAAGCAACACTGCTGCCCGTCGCACTCCGTCACTGGCATCCATTTGTTATTTTTATATCTGTAATGTAAGTAAAGGCTGTTTGAAAAGGAGACATAGATACTAAATGCATAATTAAAATGAAGACCTATAGTCATTATTGTGCAGGGTCAATGTGCCTGCACTGTACTGTACGCATCTGTAAAGTTTTTTTAGCGCATTAAATCTTGGCCATCTTCATCATTCACGGCAAAGAGTTGTGAGAGGTAAGCTGTAATCTGCTGCCTTGATACTTTTTTGCGGGAAAAAGGAGCATATGTGCCGTTGTCAGTGACCGCCGTGCTAACACAGGGGAGGTGTAGGAGGGTGGCATGCCGCACGATCTGCGCCATGTCCCATTTCCAGAATGTTCCATGCCAGTCACCAGGTGTCTCTGTTTGTGACGGCGGCAATACCTGAACATAGCCGAGGTCTCAGGAAGATCAAGGTGCTCAGCACTGGTCAGTATCCTCCTACCACCCGCCAATTAATTTTTTCCCCCTGTAGGGAGACAACTGCCATCCGAGACAGTTGTATTATGTCAAAAGAATTTAATAATTTCTGTCGCGGACAAGGAGGATATGTGTAACGGTGGTCCTGGTGGTAAACATCTGGGAATCGGCACATTTTAAGTTAATTTCTTTTCTGTTTCAGATATAGATTGACAATCCTCTCATTTTACCTCTGGCAAAGGGGATTCGAGACACATGGAGAACATTGCGGGGACTCATTGAAATTAATGATCATGATGGAAATGCAATTAAGAAAAAAAGGGAAGTCAACCAAGTGAAAACTCCCATCCGCCCACACAAGCGTTGGACTGCGTTCAGAACAGTTTGGGCTAATTAGAACTCAGTTGTAGAACATTAGCAGATGATCTCCAGCAGCAGTACGGGGGGGGGGTGAGAGGGGGGGTGAGAGGGGGGCGGGAGGGGTGAGAGGGGGACCCCCGTTCAGGGACCGTGGCCCTGCTGTAGCTGACCTGATCAGGAATGTGAGAGAACATCTGAAAAAAGCTACATGTATGGAGGTGTGTGTGTGTCTTTGTGTGTTTACAGTACTTTGTGTCTGTATTTGTGTGTGCACAGATATCTGTGTATGCGTGTGTGTACATGGAAACTGTGTGTGTGTGTAAGAACAATATGTGTGTGTATTTGTGCATATGTGCGCATTCAGTGTGAGTGCCTGCATGCATGTAACATTCTTGTGACAGTTTGTGTCTGATGTATGCGTGGGTGTGTGTGACCGTGTGTGTGAGCATGTTCTTGTTTGTGGTGGCCTGCATGTGAGCGTGTGTATGTGTGTCTGTTTGTGTGTGTGTGTGTGTGTGTGTGTGCTTGTGTGTGTGGGTGTTTGTGCGCACACATCCCCAGCCTCTATTAGTTGCGGGTTGCTATCACCAGGGTTTCAGCCCTGTTCTCCTGTATTGTCTCTCAGCTGCTGTGACACAGATAATGTGGGTAATTAAGGTTTAAATGTGCCTTCTGACTGAGAGAGAAAGCCCGGCCTCTCTCCATTAGGGCCACAGCATTTATCTCTGTGCTAATTAGGGGGGCTGCTAATTCAAGGGATAAGTGTTCAGAAAGTTTGGAAACAGCTGAATAGTTGTACCAAAGTGAAATCACTGCATTTGAATGTTTATGCCAATGTTGGATTTACCACGGAATACATAAAATACAAATACCAAACCAGCTGCCTGCTCTTTGGCATTTTCTCCCCAATTATGGTTCTGTAAGGTTTGTAGTCGGATCATCAGCGTTAACATTTGAGCATGATTCAGGGACCACATGTAAATATAGGAGTCCTTGGCTGCATCTTGTTGTATTGTTGCCATTTGGTCACCATAACAAGCACATTTAATTGGTTAATATATTTCCTCTTTTAGCAAATCAGAATGTTTATTTCTGCTTAAAAGTAATTCTCTCTTTGCCGTGCACTGATTCCGTTATGATGCAACATTTTTTTTTTTTAAATGACATGGATGGTCTGCTGCCTCAGTCAGAGGGAAACCTGCTTTGATCATTTTACGAGAGTTAGAATTCGTTCAAGCCAACAAAATGGCCACACATGCTGAAACAACAGCTGTTTACAACAGTGGTGTGTGCAGAAGGGCATCTCTTAGCACACAGTGCGTTGAACATTTAAGAGTGGATGATGTGCTACAGCAGCAGAAGACTATGCCAGGGTCCACTCCTGCCAGTTAAGACGAGGCTCCAGTGAGCACGTGATCACCAAAATTGGACAGAAAAAAAGACTGGAAAAACGTTTTTGTCGATTGTCAAATGTCAATTTGTGCTACAACAGGTGGATGGTAGGGTCAGAATATCTCGTAAACAGCATGAATCCATGGATTCATCCTGCCTTTTGTCAATGGGGCAGGCTCTTGGTGGTGGTGTCATGGTGTGGGTCATTGTTTCTTGGCAAACATTAGGCCCCTTAACACTAGAAGCGTTGGGCTTTTTTCAGGATTGGGAACCAAAGACAACGTTAACAGCATCTGTATTCTTTTGTTCTCATTGATGTCATCAGTCCTCCATCCCTATAGTGCACGGAGCGATAATGACAAAGCCCAGCCCCCAACAAAAGATATAGGTAACAGAAAATGCTATAGATCAACAATAAACTATTTTCAGGCAGGCATCTTAAAGTCTTACTGGCAGCCTATTTATTGTATACTTTTAGCAGTTTGAAGTGACTATTTATTTTCAGAAAAAAACACAAGTCATAACACAAGCAAGTGGCTTATCGGAACAAACCCTATATGAGTGGTTCTTTTGATAAATTAGGTGGCTCCATTTTTAAAATGAATAATTTAGTCTTACATGGAATCTCTATTAGGCTACATCTGGTGTTACTGGGAGTTGTAAATATAGGCCAACAGGCTAAAGCCATACAATTGCCACTATAGCCTAGAATTATTTCCTTTTGAAAAATAAAACAACTCACCGCATGAAAAGATGAGTCTCTGACTTGTTAAATTTCACAGAAATTTGCCTTGTGTCGGTCGTAAGCAGTAATTTCCCATGTCGACACATCGGCTATATTTCCAGAAAATTCAGCACACTCCAGGGTCATGTCTGTGAGAGGGGATTTCTGGACTCGGATATTCCCGATGAGGATAAGTGGACGGCCATGTCTGCTAATTTATGGCACGTTTCTGTACAAGAACACCTCCGTGCACGAGATTTATGTCCGTTTCCAACAGTCCGTTTTTGAATTTTTAATTGGGTAAATAAAATAATTACAAATAAAGGGTAAACAAGCAAAGGAATTACACAGCTTTACAGACATATAATAACAGGCTACCGCTGTAGGCAACAGGTGCATAAAGCCGAAAAAATATTTATAATAAAAAAATTAAAAAATGCACTTTCCCATGTGATTCTTCAGATAAATTCCTGCTGAAGCAAATTTTGACTTTGGTCTTTTTTAATTTAGCAAAGATTAATTTCACACGCTGTTTATTTTCCGCCATATTATTTTCGATTGTAAGAAACTTATGATAAGTTTCGATATCAAAATCATTGTCTCAATTCACGAATGCTCCCATAATGCAAATACTGTCAATGAGTCTCCCCGAGGAGAGAAGCTACAATTCACACTTGGGCACCAACATTGACCAGCATTGAACATGGCGGTTAGAGGGGGGTCTTTGAGGTAAAAAATAAAATAATAATAAATCTAGAAAAACTAATCTATCTGGTGTTCTAAGTATAATTAAAAAATTATAACAATGTAGGTATTTGCAGTATAGCTATTTAGGAAAATTCATGGCAGGAGAGAAACATTGCACAAAAACGGATTAAATAATTATACATTTTAAATCACAACACCGATTGGTGTGGCATTTGCCGGTTCCAGCGTTAATACCAATTGAGCAACATTTGAATGCCACGTCATACCGAAGCATTGTTTCTGTCCACATGCTTCGCTTTATGGCCACAGTCTACCCTTTTTCAAATGGATAATTTCAGCGGAATAATGTGCCGTGTCACAAAGCACGCATTATCTCAAGCTGGGTCCACAAACATGACAGTGACTTCAGTTTACTCCAATGGCCTGTGCAGTATCCAGCTCTCAATCCAATAGAGTGCCTCTGGGTTGAGGTGGAATGGGAGGTTGGCAGTGTGAATCTCTGGAAGAAAAATCTGCAGGAACTACATGATGCTATCGAGTCAGCACGGACCAAAATCCCTACGGAATGTTTTTAGGCAAAAGGGGGTACTAGATGTGTACCTAATTGGTTTTGTCACATTTTATCTCCATCTGTCTTCAATAGTGAACATAATGGAAAATAGATATTCACTTAAGTGAATATGAATGGTTCATGTACAGCTTACAGCACATATAATGTCACGCTGCTGAAACTACACATGCATTGCAGTGGGAAGGCGTCCTTTTAAAAATCTGAAGATTTTCTCGTCAGTTGGCTGTGGCAGCAACCGGACCTGAGGTTACAAATATGCGCATATACGCAAATTCTCAGGCAGAATAGCAGCAAAACTCTTCCAGTAGTTGGAAAAAAAAAGGAACGGAAAGCTCGCTGTATGTGGCAGTTTTTGATGTGGCATGGTTGAAATCTGAAATCTCAACAACTTTGGGAACATCCATCTCTTTTAAAGTTCAAATCTTATCTCTTGAGCAGTGAGGCTTACACATACAGGAAAGATGGTACCAGTATCTAGTGACAGGCCCTCAGCATTCGGCACAGAAAAAAAAAAAAAGGAAAATAAAGGAAGACATGCATAAATTATTCATCCTCTCAAACTCCAATATATGCCCAAGTGTACCGCTCTACTTCACGACAAATGCAAGATGGGCATTGAGACTTTTTGAGAGGATGGTCCACTGCTCGACGCCACTCGTTATAACTTTAGAAAAGATTATTTTTCTGATTGGTTTCCCAGGTTGACCTCACAGAGTGAGGTCACGGCTCGTTGTCTCACATCAGTGTTTCTCCGTTGTGACCTCAGGAAGCATTCATTTGTGAAATCATGTTGGCGAGCTTCCGTGAAGAGACCTGAAAGGCCTGGAGCCTTTGCTCATTTGCGAGTTAATATTTACTCAAACAGTATTAAATACTGTACGCTTGAAAGCGCCCAATAACATCCATAATTTAAATAATAATGTTACTTTGTTACTTTATATGGCCATGATGCAACCCTCACACACCCTTATTTTTTCACCTATAAAAACATCACATGGTGAAAAAGGGTCTCTCTTTTTCCTTCCACCCTCTCTCTCTCTCTCTCTCCTCCCTCTCCCATTCTCCTTTTCATTCTTTCTCTCTATCTCTCTCTCACTTACTCTTACAAGATCCAAGTGGGGATGTCATTGACTGTCACTGTTTGTGTTCTGAATTACATCAGAAAGAAAACTCATCTCCCACTCACTACACTTGTGTGATTTCATTAAACTGCAATCATCCAGCAGAAAATTATGTGTTATAGAACATGTGATATGGACACTGTGTTGCATCTAGCATTGAAAGCACTGCAAATCAATTGCTTTAGTAGAACCATTTAGCATTGTATTTTAGCTTGCCTTACGGGATGATCTTTCTTGCGTGCAGTTCACTCACATCATACAAATCATTCATCCATTTCGGACGTACCACCCCAGGCGAAATCTGTAGCAAAGCGCTCATTCCCATCTGGTTTCCCACTATCATTTGGGCCAGCCCCTGTCACGCTGGAGGGGGCCGCTTCATCCCAGCGAAGTGACCCATCTCTCCCGGATTTCGCAGTGCTGCCCTGCTGGACTGGGCTGATAATAGCGCCTCCCTGCTGGACAGTTGCAAACTTGTACAACACATTGTAAACAAATTCAGGGATTACAACACGATAAATCTGTGGATTACATATAGTTTTTTTCAGTGTTGAATCTGTGGATTTGGCGTTCTCAACTTTTGCACCAAATTTTGCAGTGAACTTTGAGCAAAATATTTGCAAACTTAAAAAAATGGTATTCATAACTGCAGAATGGCTAGGAGTGCTCTGGTGGGCAGGGTCAACGGCTGTTCTTCCAACCAATCAGACTCGCGGATTCGGGATGACTGCTGCACTGCCGTTAACTTCAGTGGAGTATGCTACCCACTGCCTAGCTAGAAAGAGGCAAGAGCGCCTTGGCAGAAGTTTTTAGTCGCGATCACATGTTATGCACGGAAAATTGATTGTGAATTATTAAGGTTAGATTATTATAAAAACTGGACCAGGCTGATAACAGCGCCACCCTGCTGGACCGAGCTGGTAATAGCGTCACCCTGCTGGACCGAGCTGGTAATAGCGCCACCCTGCTGGACCGAGCTGGTAATAGCACTTGCTTTCTTCTGCTTTTTTTTTTCAGATGACGGCCCTTACTCTAAGGGGAACAAGGACTCCACCGGGACTGACCATTCGCTGGCCTGCCGGAGACAGAGTATCCCAGGTACCCCTGCCTGCTTCGCCTCAGCCCCCTCAACATACCCGGAGAGCCCCCCGGGCGGGGTAGCAATCCGACACCCCCTGAACGCGTCGGAACGCCTCTCTACCCCTTTGATGTGAACGCATGTTTTTCCGCCTCGCTCCTGGGCTATTTTCCAGCGACACGTATGCCTGGAGCGAAGCCGTGGCTGTCTTTCAGGAGGGTGGGGGAGGTGCATGGCGACTTAATTTCTCTGTGTATTTCACACAAACACAAATAGGGTGGGCTGTAAATATCACTCAGAGGCAGGTTTGTTCATTTACGTATACGCATGCACAGGGGCTTGGAATACAGGCTGTTAGAGGTTGTTTTCATTATAATTACAATTTGCCTCATGCCCCTGCTCCAAACCGGCCAGATGCACTCGTTTGATGGCATTTTAATGGAGACAGAGAGTGACTCTGAGTATTTCATCTTTCCTTTATATTTTCCAGTTTTTTTTATTTCTTTTAAAAAGGAGGATAAACCTCTAAGTTCAGACTGCATGCTGGGGGAAGTTATTAAGGGAAAGGTAGATGTGCGCACACGGGTGAATTTAATTTAACTTTAAAACATTTTTTTTTTCAATTTGCTTGCGGAGGTCAGTGTGGTGGTACAGTGCCGGAGAAGTTTCCGCAGATCGCTTTTGAAAGCGAGTCAGTCTTTTAGGACCTGTGGCGCGGTTTCTGTACGGGGCGATAAAGCTGCAGGCTCGTAAACCTCCCAGAGTTCTACAACACAAGGGGACGAACGGGAGCCTTTTGTTTTACGGCTGCCGCAGGCGGCATCGCATTAAAAGGTAAAAACTGTATTCTTGGACACTGACTCGCTTTGTGGTATTAGTTATATTGCCTCCTGTAATGGTTAATTGAAATTATTCACGGCATTAAAGCGAATGCAGCCGTCTTTAGTCTTCTGTGCTCTGCTCAGAGCGCTTTCTGTGCGTTATCTTTCTCAGAGATAGCATTTTTTTTTCTTTCTTCTGGGCTGGTGTTGAACACTGTTGTTAATTGCTTTTAGAAATTTCCTGCGGGGCGGAACTGTGAGACGCGAAGGAAAGTTTTCAGCGGGAACAGAACTGGCGTTTCTGCTCCATTGGCGCAGTTCACAGCAAACCCCTAGTGTGGAGCTGCTGTTCAGCTCTTAAGTGAAGCGTCATTTTAATACACGAATAGACAGAAAGAGAGCTTCTCAAGCATCTCTGTAGCATGTATAGTCACTTCTCACCGAGGATAACATTTACTGGCCATGAGAATGGAACACGAAAAAAGCCATTACGAGAGCAAGGCTGTGGAAGTATGTATTATTCATGAGAAGCTAATTCTGATTGGTGTTCACCCTCACTGAAGTGGCAAATGTGCTTTAAATTACTATTACATTACATTGTTCATTTGCTTAGCAGCAGATGCTCTTATTTTAGACATTTGCATGACATTTTGTACATTGTTAAAGCTGGATGTTAAAGACTGAAGTTATTAAGGCTAAGTACCTTGCCTATAGGTACAGCACGAGTACCCCATCTGAGACTAAACTCTGAATTTAAGCCCAAGTTCCTGAACGATTATGTCACATAACGGTAGGAAATGGTCATTACATTAGAAAGATAGCTGAGCTGTGTGTCTTGTTTAAACTGAGCTTTTATTGGCATTATAGCACCAAACATCTTTCATCACATATTTTAAAAATGCCCTTGTTGGCTCAGGATTCCCAAACATGGTGGAAATGCATTGTGTGTGGTAGTTGCAATGCACGTAAAAAAAGCCAAACCTCAGTGATCTCTGCAGTAATAAGTATTTCTGGAGCATGTTTTTTGGTTTTGAAAACTGCTGTTGGGATGAAATAATTATGTAATTCAGGATGTAAAAATCTGTTCAGCTGCCTCCTTGTAAATATACATTTTTCTGCGAAATACATTATTGCTCTAAGCCCAGGCAGAGCGTAGCTCAACCTCACAAACTACGACACCATCGCACAGACCTTGCGCTCAACTGACTGGCAGAAGCTTGCAATCAAAGAGGGCATCATTTTGTCTAAAAGACTGAATTTAGTATCAGACTAATTATGAATTGTGATAACTCTGTCCTATTGAATGACTGTCATGTGTTCTATAACCCTGTTCTATGCTCAGTGGTTCAGTCTTTGGGGCTTTTCAAGGTTTCTTGTGTAGAGCACAGGTTCAGTCGGATATGAAACCTGTAAGGGGACACTCAGTGGCTCCATTATGGAGATGCATGCAGTGTGCATGCAGAAGTGGAAAATCCACATTCAGAAAGTAAAAGTCTCCAGTGTTTTGTTCCAATCACCTGGATTTTCTAATTAGCACAATTCCACCAGGAGGTAGAACTAATTAGTGAAATCAGCTGGCTGAGTTCATAGGTGGAAGACACACATGGCAGGACCTTTACTTTCTGACCGCTGGACTTTTCCACCTCTGCGTGCTTGTGCCAGACCTGGGTCAAATCACTTGAGAGCTGTTTAGATGCTGGTAAAATTTTAACATTTCTCGAGATCTCTGAGAATATTCAACAAGGCATGTTTCTCATCAAAACTAACAATGCTAATTGGATGACAGAAGAATCTTGTTCTGAATATTGCTGAAAATATATGTTTAGTTTAAATAGCAGCCTGCAGGAAAAGTATTTGCCAGTTATTTGACCGAGGTGTGTTGATGAAAGTGATCAACAGGACGTGGTAGATATGATCCTAGACATAATCAGAAACCGTGACCACATCACCACTTCCACTGGACCTGTGCTCGTCATTTGGTGCATTATTGTGGTCTATATGGTCAGTTTGCCTGGCCTAACACAAAATAACTCTACTTTATACTTTGTTGCATTTCTGTACTTGAGACCTATTAGGAACATTTTCTCATCAACAATGACCCCAAGTGGTTCCAGAATTTCTGTTAAAAACTGACAGAGTGAAAGGAATCTGGGGAACATAAACACATTCCCTCCCACAGAACACTGAGCTGGTACTGGGATCGGCTTGGTTCAGATACTGTCCTGTTGAATGTATCCTGTGGATAATTAGCCACTGCAGGTCTCCTGACCTTTTTGGCAGTGGAGGCTTGTAAGCATGTTCCCCATGCAGGGATCAGCTCCCCTGCTCATATGAACCTCTCTGCCCACCTGGACCGGGGCAGAGACCCCAGCATGCATCACTGTCATGGTCCAATAATATAAAAAGGTTATTTTCTGCTCTCTGAAATTGTACTGGCTGGGGGGTTCCTCTAGAGAGAGAGAAAGAGAGAGAGAGAGAGAGAGACCGCTGCTAGCTGCATCTCCACAGCTGTGTCACTGTCCTGTGGCAGTGCTTCAAGTCGGACCTTAAGCCAGTTCCAGCTTCTGATCCCCTTGACCCTCATCAGCACAGTCAGGTAAAAGGTGGGGTCAAGATCAAGAGTGGAGTCACCACAGGGTCAAAACAAGGGTCTCACAATGGGAGTATAATGGTAACATGGAGCAGATGTTTACAATGTTTAAGAATTTACAGTGTGTGCACCTCCGAGGTCCAGTAGTAAACAAATAATGGGGATAGATTATTTTCTTTGTCGTGAGGACTTCAACAGGAACTCGCTCTAGCTTTTTCCTTGACTTGGCTGACCTGGAAATACAGCTAATGTTTTTCAGTGTCTGAGCTAAGCTTATAAGAATTATTTCTCATACGTATTTCTCAGACCAGCAACATTGGCAGGCTTGGGCCACGTGTGCTATTTTGGTGATTGTTAAGTTACCAATTAATCGTCAGTGTGTCTTTTTATTTAGAGACAGAACTTTTTTTTTTCTGAGACAGGAAGTGGATTTCTGATTCCCCTTTCTGCGACTCTCTCCTTTGTGGCTGTGTTTGTGGGTAGAAGAGTTTCGGGGAGTGACGGTAGTGGAGCTGATTAAGAAGGAAGGCAGCACCCTGGGTCTGACCATCTCCGGGGGGACCGACAAGGACGGGAAGCCTAGAGTATCCAACCTGCGGCCCGGCGGGCTGGCTGCCAGGTGAGCGCTCAGTGCCCAGAAACGACAGGTATAGGAACCTGGCCAACCTGCCTTGGGTTCCTATGGCGCGTGCCTGCGCGTGTGTGCGCACGTGTGTGAGTATGTGTGCGCGTGGGCATGTGTGCATGTGCCTGTGTACATGTCCGTGTGTGTGTGTGTGTGTGCACATGTGCGTGTCTGCGTGAGTGTGTGCGTGTGTGCACGTGCCTGTGTACATGTGCGTGTGTGTGTGCGCGTGTGTGTGTGCGTTCTTTCCAAACCCCTCACGTTCCCTCCCTGCCACAGCTCCCGAGGAAGTCACAGCACATCAGCTTATCGCCATATAATCTGGCAACCGCAAGGGAATGTTTCCGAAAGGATGTAAGAGTACTCGATTGACGATGCTAAAAATATGAACGCACAGAGTGAGGCACTTTTGGGGATTTCACCATCTGCCTTTCAGAAAATTACCTGGAGACTGAAATCGGCTTACTTGCTGTGAATAGTGCATGACTTTCTGGTCTGAGCTTCTCAATGCTAGATAAACAGCACATTCCCTGTTTTACATGCATGCAGCTTTGACACACTAATATATAAAAAATATAATAAAGCAGCATTATTATTAATTGTAAAGACTGCCTTTAAATAGTACTTAGCAGAGTTATGTCTAAATTTTATATGCCTGTCTGGTCTTGAATCTCAGATAAAATACATAAAGGAAAATTATTATTATTTGAAGACACCTGTGCCTGATTACCCGGGGAGCATATACGTATACTTGTGGTATTTCTTTCGTTGCGAGTTCGTTCATCTTTTTCTTTGGTTTGCTTCATGCAAGTTGCCAGCCTTGCTGTCATGCTACCAATGTTTTGGTTCTTGTCGGTGTGCGCACGTTTTTGTTAGACCCTTTGTAACCACTCGGTTATTGTAACTCGGGTGGGTTTCGGGTCGTAACATGTACATTACATCATCAATAGGAGATTACCTCAGATATATCATCAAAAAATACAGTTTACTCATTGTATAATTTATATTTGCCTTTTTATTTTTTTGAAACATTTGATTGTATGGAGAATTAAGTGATAACATCAGAATTAAAGTACAGTCCATTGTGTCAAGTGTGGTAAGAAGTATTAGGAAACCTAGCAGAAGTAAGAAACCACAAACAAGGGTGTGGTGGTCATATGCCAGTCAGGTTCCTTCACATCCAATACAGCTCAATACAAATGTACAGCTAATAGGATTACAGCCTGTGAATGCTAATGCAATGCTGTGATATATATTCAACCAAAATGATGTCTTAGGAGTTGAGACAGTAGAGCACTGTGCCACTTGTGTGGCTGAAAACAGACATGCTGTAGCTTTCATTTCAAACAGTATTCCTCACCTGTCAGTCTTGTAGGGCTAGAATGTTCCCTCAGCCTGCAATGCTATTTAAAAAGACTGTTAGCTTTGTACAGCTTTATGGCAGAATTCTGTTATCTGTACAGAACATGGCCATTATGACACATTGTAATAGACATATAAAATAGAAAATGATGGTTTAAAAGGACTTAATTCAAGTGTATTGTATGATCAAAAATGATTTTAGCTTACTCTGTGTGTCTGTGTGGGGGGTTAAATCTTCTGACCTTTCATGTTCTAAAAATTCCTGTTCATGTTTAGTTGGTTTCCACTGTAATACTGGAATACATTTGTGGGGCGATACAGGTTGTCTGTGTGTGAATGTTTATCATGCTGAAATGAGGATGGTGGCGAAATATATTCAAATTTAATACAAAGGAAATATGAACCCAGAATAAACGATTATCATTATAAAGCTGATGAGTGAAAAAAATTGCCATTAAACACAGAAGATAATATAAGTTCCCCAATGAACCAGTGCTAGGTAAGCGTAGTGCAAACGGCGAAAAGTTGGTCATGCCTATGTATCATGATTATGGATAAAACTGTATTGTCGGGGAAGTGAAGATTAAGTAAAAATTTATTTATTTCCTTAATCCAGCAATCAATGCCCTTGTTAAAATGTCCAGCACTCTGAATACTGGACAAGCGGTATCGTGTGCTAAAACCCCTCCTTCAGCCTATATTTAAATATATTTAATGGATTCATTTGAATAATTATTTAAAATTACGATAAATTAAATCGCCAAATCCGTTGATAGGTCAGTCAAACAGTAGCCTGGTGGATTAACCAACAAGTCAAAACAAAGATTAAATAATTTTACTACAGGAAAAACCAACAATTAGAATAATTAATTGGAATCATACATGAATTAATGAACATAGGCTCACTGCTTATAATTTACAAAAAGAAAGAAAATTGAAATTACCAGTAAAGAGAGAGAGAGACCGATAAGCCAGACCTTGCCAGAATATTCCAGTTTCCACGCAGCAAAAGAAAATAAAAGCCAGTGATAAAAACTCAGATGTCGTGGGTTTACGCCAAGGAAATACTTCTTCTCCAAGGCTCCAGGAACTGCTGCAGCAACAAACTCTAACTCCACAGAACTCCACATCTCCAAAGGTCCCAACAGTTTACACCAAAAGCAAAAGACAAAGGAAAAATAAAGTGAAAGGTTTCTCTTTCGGCCCCCCCATAAATACCTTTCTCCCCAAGCATTGAGCATTTGTGCCCTGATTGTGCCCTGATCTGATCCTTTATGGCAAGCACTGGCCTATCTGAAAGCTGACAGTTTTTTAAATTAATTAAAGTTATCTTATGTTGATAAAAGCTCCATGATATTATTATCAAAAGATTCAGGGTTTTAACATCTTTTTAACAAGATTAAACATGAGTTAGTTAGTAAGACAATAATTCCGATCAATTGCTGAAAACCTCTACAAAAGAGACATTTGCTCCTGCGTTTAACAACAGAAGTTGAATGATTGTTGTATGTTCCATAAATTTGGCCAAAATAAGAGAGACAGCGAAACAGAGAGACAGCGAGAGAGAGAGCGAACAACATATCCAACAGTATTTTAGAAGTCTTCAGAATTTAGTATTGTAAGCTATTTGAGAGTGGTGTTTGCATTTGCAGTACTATTTCCATGGTGAGGTTATATAGTTTAAAGATGCTGTGGCACTAGATATAACTTGAATAGGGGGTCAGCCTTCATCTACAGGATCAAGAGCATCCAACACTCTGTCAAGACTGACAGACTGATTAACTATGAGTCATTTCAGTCACAGTGTAATTTCTTTCTTCCCATTAAATACTCCGTAAATTATTATTTTCCACATGCGGAACTTTAGTTGCATTGATTATCATTGCCATTTGTCTTGCCACGTCTGGATTCTGTTTAAATCGTTTCGGATAAGTTTAGTACATTCTAACATTATATTTGCAAATCCCCAAAGTTTGTAACATCTGCAAATTGAACTAATTTGCTAACGTCCCTGTCAAGGTAATTTCTGTAAATAAGGAATAGCAGAGGTCCAAACACGAATCCTTGTTGAACTACCACAGTACCTTGCCCAGATAAGATAATATTTGTGTTCTACCCTGCAACCAATTCCTATGGACTTATTTAATGAAATTATTTTTGGACAAATGTATAATATCATTAGACAGGTTCCAGTCAAAACATTAGCTTTTCACAAACACACAAAAGTTAGGAATTATTACTTTTCCCTGCAAAAACCATGTTAGTTAAGATACAGGTTTTATTTATTTTTTTCAAGGAATGATTCCAACTTGAGCCTAATGATAGATTCCAGTATTTTTCTTGAGATAGAATTCAAACTGGCAACTCTGTAGTTTCCTGCATCAATACCGTCCCCCGTCTTATACAGATACATCACTTCCAGTCATTTGGCATGTCTACAGTTTTTAGAGAGTGCATAAAATACCTGTCAGTGGTTTATAGAGGATTTCCCCAAGCTCTTTGAATACTCTTGGATAAACTCTTATTTGTCATGCGTTTTTAAGCACTCCTCATCTCACTATCTGCAAAAACATTCTGAATACTGGATATGCTGTCAGGAATATTTCCAACTCTGGTAAAGCTTTCAATAAATTAACTGTTAAATTAACTGTTTAGGGTAAAAAGCTGTTAAGTATGCCACAAAACAGTAAGGGTAGCTATACAGTATGCTAGTACACAGTAGGCTACATAGGACAAAGCTAGATAGGGCTCTGATTCAGACAAAGCCTCTCTCCCTCTCTGTGAGTTCGGTCACGCCTCTTTCACATAGCATGGCAGGTGTCTCAAAATTCCAAAGCTTACCTGCCCACTGTAGTTTTTCAAAAATGAGGAAGGGTAGAGGTATACGTCATTTTGTCATATACCTCTACCACAGTGTTGGCTGCTCAACAGAACTTTTGGTGAAGTAAACCTACCATGATCCCTGGGATTTTTCCCTCCGTGTGAAAATTGAACCCCTGTTTGTGCCATGCTTTATCTGTTGAGCTAGACCTAGATTTTTGCTAGATTTTAGTTGTTAAACGCTGACCATGTCACATGGCCAGATGTAGAAAGAAAAGAGCTGGCGGCCCATTTAAAACAGGTTTAAATTGCTTGACAGCTGTGCCATTTAAATAGTGCTGCCTTCTCTCAAAGGAATAACACCAAATTGAATACAATGGCAAGTAGTTATGTAATCACTCACATTTATTAACAGCCTGATTCTCTCATCACGTATGCATATTCAATAGATAAATACTCAAATCCGCCTGCAATGGCTTCATTCAGATAATTTTGAATAGTCTTAGACATCCCAGAGAACACAGTGGATGACTTCAAGTAGCCAGAATGTCATCATAGCGGGAAAGAACTTCAGTCAATTCCCTGTAGTTGCATCTGTAATGCGAATTTTCACTGTCGACCGAAGAATCGCATTGATCAAACTCTTGGGAATGTCACCGTTTTTCTGCGCTTTTCGTTATACTTTGCCATTTGGATACATACATCTTCAAAATGATGACTCAATTGCACCACTACACTGACATGCTCCTTCGATTTTGCAAGACCTTCGATTTAACGTTACCAAAATCTTAACAGACATGTTGAAATTACATAAATCATTAAAAAAAGCCATCTCTCGCAAACTTTGAACATCTCCTGCAGCAGCACACTTAAAGGATAATTCAGGTTGTTTTCTGACTTGGACCCATTTTTACAAACTATTTTCAATGTTGATCAGTAATAATAATTTTGCCACATCTTTATTTTTTTAGATTTGGTCACCCCAAAAAGCGCTCCTGGAGCAGTTATTGCCTATATCTCCCCCATTAAGATTTATTCATGTGCATCAAGAATAACCCTTTTTAATATGCACCATTTTTCATTCTGTTTTACAATCTAGCATTTTCTTCTTTCAGAATATGGGAAGTATAACTGTAAAGTATAACTGGGCGGCAGTGTAGTACAGTGGTTAAGGAACTGGGTTTGTAACTGAAAGGTCGCAGGTTCGAGTCCCACGTAGGACACTGCCGTTGTACCCCTGAGCAAGGTACTTCACCTGAATTGCTTCAGTATATATCCAGCTGTAAATGGATACTATGTATAAATGCAAAAATGCTGTGTAAGTCGCTCTGGATAAGAGCGTCTGCTAAATGCCTATAATGTAATGTAATAATGTAATGTAATGTAAACTCAAAATAGAGTAGTATGGAAAATAATAAAGCAATTTCAGTAGCAAAACTAAAAAAATACCAAACTGAAAACATGAAATATCTTTCCATCAATTGTCAGAGAGCAACCAGTCTATTCCTCACAATGATTGTTAGTTTAGGCGTAAGGATTCAAGTGGCACAGTCCCAGTTGATGCTTCTCACTTGAGCTTCTGAAAAGGCAAGTTTCCTACAGTCTGACTGGCCTTTTGCCAGCATTATGTTATGGGTGACTGATTTAGGTACCAGGCTGTGTGTCCAAACATTCAGTTGGATTTTTCCTGACAGGGTCTTTCCATGTAATTGGGCTGAGCTGCCTGTATAAGACATCGCTCCCTTATTTTACGGCTGCTTTCTCTTTGAGATCGCTTGCTAGCATTGTCAGTCTCCTGGCGCCTCAGCTGCAATATCCTGCTTGCTGTTGCCACCTTGCTATGAGGCAGCACATCCTCTCAGTGTGCTGCCAGCTAACCTATCTGTGCATTTCCTCAGCTCAGTGGAGCGAGCTTTAGAAGGGGAACAGGCATCAGAACAGCTATGCTGACACACTAGCTAATCTGACTCATACTGTAGCAGTAGCTCTGGCACGGACTCATAACCGGGGCGTCTAGGTCCATACAGTACATACAACGGCCCTTTTTACCGCATACTGGTTAGCTGTGCTTCAGTGACACTGGGGATGATTGCTTGTCCTTTACCATTCCTCAACTATGACAGCATGAGAGTGGCTGTGTTTTGGAATGCCTGTTGTAATACTCTTATTATGCTGCACAAGAGGCAATGGCAGCCCATTATGATAGCGAGGGGTTGATCACCAACATCTTGAAGAACACAACAGACAATGCATTCCACAGCATCCAACTAAAATTCCGATTCCATCTGCCTGTGTACACCAGTATCCTCACCACTAGGAGTTCTCAGATTCAGTCTCTGATGGAGAGTAGAGCTTCCCCAACAGCAAGATGGTCTCCACTCCATGTACAGATAGTGAAAAATAACTGGCAGCACCAGTGGGGGGGGGGGTTTATATATTTCTATATGTTGGCTGTCACAGACTACCGCTTGATCCCAGACTGAATGGGGTTTCCCTTGAGAATATAGTACAGAGCTACCTTGTTCATTGTAGCTCCATCTGTTCTGGGGCCCATCTCTTTCATGTCACTAGTAGACATTCTTCATGCATACATGAATTTTAGTCATACCTGTGGGGGGCGGGGGCAAAGCCTACTGACCCAATACTATTGCTGTACTCCGGGCCTTTTACTGAGGGTAACCCTACCACTATACAGCTCTGTAGCAGCTAGCTCGGCCGTGCCATGCATGTTTTTCAGATTACAAACGGTCAGTTTGTGGTCCCCATACACTGTCGAACATACAGTGTTGCAAGAGTTATTTTTACTAGACTAACTAGCCATGTATGTGAAAAAATAAAAATGAAAACAAGAAAGTAATAGATAAAGCCGGCATCCTAAAAAAGTGGAACTGTCTGCTGTGGGAGAATGTTCCAGATTTTGGGGGCATAAAAAGAGTTCTTCCTCTGCTCTTAAACAAGTCTCTGGGGCAGATAGGAGTTCTACTGTGGCTGATATGAGTCAGAGCTGGCTGCTGGCATAAACAAGCTATGCAGTAGTTTAGGGCCACAACCATCCCTGGGCTACAATTCAGCTGTTGAGTGCTGGGTGTGATTTATGTTGGAACACTTTGGGGCCATGACAACATTCTTGTTTAGGGCCACCAAAACCCTCTGATCTGAGTGTTCTCTCAGGCGTGTAAGGCAGAAGCGTGTCTCTTATGCACTTGGGTTCCATCCCGTGTTTGCCTTCAAAAATAACAGTCCTAACATTATCCAGGAGCCAGTTCAGAGATACTGTAAGTACTGGAGTAATGGGTTCCAAGTTCTGCATCCCTGTCAGCACTCCGGCTGCTGAATTCTGGGTGTTACATCTGTAAATTTCCAATGAAATCATTTTGGAGGCCAGAGGAGAAAGAATTGCAATAATCCAACCTAGATAATGTAAAACATGGGTAATTTTTTCAGTGTCGGACTGGGATAAAAATTACATTCGTTTTGCTATTTTATTAGGTGATAAAAAGACACGTTTTGACGTGTTTAGCATGTGCTTTCATGCTTAGCTCTGAGTCTAGGATAACGCCCAATTTTCTAACCTCAGAGTTCTCCATTTTAGAGATTGGACCCATGCACAACAATTATTTTTGAAAGCAATTAGAATACTTTTTATTTTATTTTTGTCTAACCCCTTCACGCAGATGGCAAATTTGGTCAATTCTCGCATATTTAGTGGGTGCTCTGTTTAAGGCTTTATAACTCCAGGGGGCACATGTATAAAACTCTGAGTAAAACAATGCGTAAAAGAATACTCAGGGAGAAAGTCTGCTTACGAAAGGTTTTACATTTTCTCCCTCTGCCTTTTGATCATGGTGTCACCATATCACATTGACTCCAAACACTGCGTATGTGTGGGGTTCAGCGGGTGCAGAGGTATGCAGGTTCTCTTTATTTTATACATCTGAATTTCTGCGTGGAAACTCGCTTACGCAGCTTTCTGAGGGCATTTTTCTGCTCAGCACTGCTTATACATGTGGCTCCTGGTGTGAGCATCAGAGAAACTTGGCAAACGGCTCAAAAGAAACAAGACAGTTTTACCATTTACAATAAGAACTTTTTTATTTTCATAATTTAAGTCAAAATAAAGTGCCACAAATGCAAATAAACTTTTGTTTTGCAATGACATACAAAGAGCTACAGGTAAACAGGTAAATCTATGCATTTCCTGGATCATAAACTGTGACCCCAAGTGTGAAAAATCTGAGGATGATATGCATAACTACTAAAGTGTAGTAGTTTACCCCATGTACCCCGTTGTCCATTAGTGTCTCCAAATCTGTCCAAATGGCTAAATTGTGCACTGCTCTAAACTACAAATCAAATGTTTTGGATAAAACTCACTTTTGCACCATTTTAAAGTGGGAATTACTATCTTTTCATCAGTATAGGGAGGTAGATATATATGGGTCCAAAACCCTATCCAATACGTGTCATAAAATGAATAAAATTAGTTTTGTCCATTGTAAAGCATATCCATTTGCCCCTTGTAATGGTTTAAGATGAAAACATTGACATCACACTGTTACACATACCTAAATATGTAGCCTAATTATTCACTCTTGTACCTCAATAAAACATCAGTTTTCCCTGTACTCTATAGTATGTATTATTTTGCCATTCATAATGACTCCAAGGAAAATTTTTACATTCATCTATACATCAGCGCACAGTAAATTAGAATGAGTATTTTCCATGCCCTAAGTGACAAGTATACCCCAGTTTAGATAAGCCTATAGCCTATATTATGTATGATAACACTACGATAAAATAATATTCCACAAACAGGAAAATGCTGCCAAATGTTCTTGCTTCAATGAAAGTTGGTACATCAACCAGAAAACACGACTGAGCATCTGAGAGTTTACACTATATTGTGTGAAATGCACTCAAAATGTGAAAGTAACCATATCTAACATAGCACGCCTACTGGACAAGACAGTGATTGAGTGGAAAAACGAACGTACATATGTAGCCAGCGAGAAGAACTGCGAATTACAAGCAGTACTTTTTTCATATCGCGGAAGAAAAACTCTGTAGCTGTTTGTGTCATAGTACATTGACTAGATTCAAAATTTTGTTAGGCCGCTGCGGTGGTACAACGCTGGGCTGCAAATTATTGGTCAAAGCATCCCAGAAAAAGTGATTGAAAAGGATATACTGTCCTCTATCGGCTATAACAGTTGTGAATAAAACCGGAATGACGTGAAATACTTCAGAGCTGCAGGTACAGTATATTACATTACAGTCATTTAGCAGATGCTTTTATCCAAAGTATATGGGGTGTTGCGCACAGATGTTCAATGTTGCGTAATAAGGAGCTAAACTTGTGTGTATTTCTCAAACAGACTGTCCAAGACAATAGATTACCACTGAATTTTGAAAGGGACATCTCTATGCTTAAAATCAAAGGTTGGATTGTATATTTATTTCACATTTAGTAGCAGATATTTATAGTAGAATTTAACACAATAATTTCACATGTTTCTTTTGCCTTTGAGTGCGCGGGGCTTTTCACAGCTTTTTTGGCATACGATCAGGCTATTGTTGGGTTTATTTTGTTGCTATGATGGAATTCTAATTTTATATGATGAATAAATATATTTATGAACTCACACATAGACAATATTGTCCACTATGGGTAAGTATAGTCTGGGTGGGGGGTTGCTCGTTAAATGGACTTGCTACGGGAAAATAGTGACACTGAGAATCTCCATATTCTGCAGAGCTGTCACGAATCTACTGTACTAATAAAGATAAAACATGGAGGTTGATGTTTCCATTAATAGTTTGGCTGCAGGAGCAACAAATGTCTCAGTTGAGCAAAATCTTGGCGCCAGCGTCTTGGTCACGTGGCATCTGCGCAAAGGAATTAACTGAAGGAAATGTAGCAACATCCAGTTATTTTATTTTTTTATTTTTTAACACAGACAAGCATTTAGTTAAGAGTCCAGCTAAAGATCTTTCTCCAGGCATAAGAGTTAGACACAGCTGACTATTGTCAGCATGATCATGGGAAGACAGACCATTTGCACGAATGGCATCACCAATTGGCCCTGGCATGTTTTAAGCAATAAAAGGCAACCATATTGTCGCATAATACAGTTGGAAATAATTACTAAAAAGTTTTTTTAACTTAATTAGCTTAAATATTTATCCATCTGCCTGCACTGCCTGTACTTTGTCTTGGATCTATGATGGTGGCATGCCTCGTTCTGCCTCCATGATTATGTCCTCTTGCAGGATGAAAGCCATATACTGTAGTTTCTACAGCGTGCAGCCTCTGCCTCCGCTAGCAGGCTGAACTATCAAGTCAATGCAAAAAAGATCAGTGTATACCAGCCAGAGTTAGGGATGCTCATGGATTTTTCTTTCTAAAATGTTAAAAAGTTTAAGCAATAACTTGCCAGCTTATAATTTCATTAAATTTGAAATGGTAGTAAAAGCACTGCCCCTCAGAAATCACTGGTGCTAGGAGGTTGGAGCCCAACAACAAATCGCAGTTCCTGAAACACAGATACCAACGCAATCAAGTCATACTAAAATTTAGTTTTAGTTAAAATTAAATTTTTCTACACCAAACTCCAGTGGGTGATTAGCAGTATTTTATATGGGCCGGATTCAGAGATAATAAACTTAAGTCATGCACGGATTTAACACTGTCATGGTTCCGCAGCTCGCCGGTCCTGTTCTGCGGACGCTTCCTTTTCGGGTCCGTGGGACGGCGTCCTTGCCGTGTTTTTCTTCTTACCCACACTCATTCACTCCACCTGTCCCGCCGTCAGCTGGTTATTTAAGCGCAGCGATTTCTGGGTTCGTTGCTTTTGTGTCATCATCGCCACTACACAAAGCCGGTAAAGTATAGGTCTCAGGAGACTGCGTTCCTTATTTTATAAGCGAAGTAGGAACTCTCTTTAGTATTGAGTTAGAGGTTTTATTTTGGGATCTTTAGTTTCCCTTTCTTTCTACTCTTTTCTGAGTTCTTCCCTCGTTATTCTCCCTCTCCGAGGTATTTCTTTGTTTACCTCTCTGTCTGTTGCCTCGTTATTTTAAGCTCTTTTATAGAATATAGAGCTAGAGGTATTTATTTTTCTGCCTTTCATTTCTGCTCGAGTCTGCGAGCTTCTCGCCCACTATTCTGGGTTGTTATTTGTTTCCTTCCTTGCCCACCTCCCACTATTTTGCGAAATAACGTATGGATGCCCATTTTTGCATATTCATTCAGGCTAATCCGAAAAAAATTTAAATTAACGTATCTTTCCATTTTAGATTTTTTGCGGGTGGTAACAGTTTTACACGTGTTTTTGTACAGGCAAACCTTTAGTAAATCGACCCCTAAGTTGCCCATCTCAAATAGTTCAAGGCTCAAATAGTTTTTTGTACAATATGCTAGACCAGCGGTCCCCAACCTTTTTTGGGCCACGGACCGGTTTCACGTAAGACAATATTTTCACAGACCGGCCTTCAAGGTGTGGGGGGATAAATATGACGAAATAAAATTATACGACTGGCATAAAAACTAATATAAAGTGCATAAAAAATACAACTCACCATCTCAAGAGACACAGACGCACAGATGGATGGTTCTGGTCATTTTTCAAAATAAAACATCTTTCAGATTCTGAATAAAAAAATATTTCTTTCTGTGCGGCCCGGTACCAAATGACCAACATTGGTGGTTGGGGACCGCTGTGCTAGACAGTAGAAAATGCCTATACAGTAAATGGCACATTCCTTGAATTGTTGCAGTTGAAGTGCTAGCATTCACATGTTAAATAACAAATCAGCTTGATTACAGTTGCACACAATAGTATTTAATGTGCAAGAAAGCAGATGTCCAGGGCAAATCTCGTCCCCTTTGAGGCCACAATTCCCTCGGCATAGCAAACTATGTTTTGTCCTGAAATCTGTTCCCTAACTTGGGAAAACAAGTTGGCTCTGGTTCCAGGCCAATAATATATTTTTGCTAGACAGTAATGAGCCAACTTTTAGAAGCCCAGAGGTGATTGAGAACAAACAGTGTGCAGTTTGATAATTAGTATTTAAATGAGCATATGGTTCCTCTCTGTAGAATTATACACGGGAGATTAACAATTATCAGATTGGAGATTTAGGGTACCAAATGACTGTGCCAGAACAATAGCGTGGCATTTTTGCTTGAATATCAGCCCAGTACAAGTGATTAAATGAAGAGACGACACTGTATTTAAAGGCTTGCTTGTGAGACGAATGTTTAATGAGGCTCAATACAATATTGTTGCTTAAAAGATGGCAGTTTAATGGGGTTTGCTGCAATATTGCTGCTAATTACCTTTTTTATTTATTTAATCACTCTACCACAGAAATCTGTTTTAGGTAACACCCAGTGTATTGCAAGAGTATACACAATTATTTGGGGGAGACTAATGTATGTGGTTATTTCATAGGCTGCCCTTGCACAACATTTAAACAAATAAATTGTTTAGATGAACTGAGCAGAAGAAGACATAGACGGTGAGCCACATATTTAGTTTCTTACAAACAGTGGCGTTAGGCGCAGGGCCTTCTGTGGTCTGAACACGGTGTTCAGTGTTCTTGATGTTATGTCTGATCTTGCTGTCCAAGGAGCGACCAGCTAAACGTAGGGGACTACATCAAGTCAGTCAACGGCATCAACCTGACCAAGCTGCGGCACGATGAGATCATCAGTCTCCTGAAGAACGTGGGAGAGCGGGTGGTGCTGGAAGTGGAGTACGAGCTTCCTCCTTCAGGTATGAAGCTCAATACTTTGCCTGTACTGGTCTGTAGTGGTCTCTGAGTGTCTATGGTGGTCTGTAGTATCTGTTGTGGCCTGTAGTGGTTTGAAGTAGTCTGTGGTGGTCTGTAGTATTTGTAGTTTTCTGTAGTGTACTGTAGTATCTGTGTTGGTTTGTAGTAGTCTGAGGCGGTCTGTAGTGGTTTGTACTAGTTTATGGTGGTCTGTAGTATCTGTGGTGGTCTGTAGTGGTTTGTAGTATTTTGTGGTGGTCAGTAGTATCTGTGGTGGTCTGTAGTATCTGTAGTGGTCTGCAGTGTGTGGGCCAGGCACAACTCTGGTGGTGGGGGGGGAGCAATATTGTCATTTTATCGAGTGGGGGCTCACACTCTTCAGGGCTTGTTGTGGCTTGAGGGGGTTTGTGTGGTGCAAGTGTTTTGTGGACTTAAAACATGTATCATGATCGCAGGAAAGGATGCGTCATGAGTTTTTTATTTTCTTCAAGAGGGCTCAAGAGCATGTATTCATGGAATACCTCTTGTCTTTGACAGTGAAAGTGACTGGGTTCAAGTTGTCAGGAAATTAAGGGGATTTAGCGGTATAATGTTCACAGTAGGTTTTATAAATTAACATCAGACGCTACCAGAAGATTCAGCTGGATCTATTTCCATAAGTAAGCTACTCATTTTGCATTTTTTTTTTACTTCTTACTTTGGCAGCATTTTCTATTTACATTCTGAAATGACAGTATGTTTTGGTACAGCTTGAAAGATGTGAAATATTGTTTAGAGGTATTAATGTCTTTTTTCTTTTCTGTGTGATATTACGATTAGGATAATTCAAGTCTTTTAGTGATTATGTTTATGTAGAATACTGCGGAATAAAAAAAATTTCAGAAGCACACAATAGTCCTTTTGCTTGTAAACCTGGTTAAGAAACTTCTGTGTGTCTGTGTGTGTGTGTGTGTGTGTGTGTGTGTGTGTGTGTGTGTGTGTGTGTGTGTGTGTGTGCGTGTGTGAGAGAATAGTGTGTCTGTCTACCAGCCCTGTCAAGTTTACAAGCTTTCTGCTTTCGGCTGACCTTCCAAAATAATCAATGTGTTTACACCTCTATCCATTCATTCCCTTCTGTTCTCTGTTGTTGGGAGAAAAGGCTCAGTAAACCCATATGATTTAATGGAGACATCTCTCATGTCTGTGTTTCTGCTAGCACCAGACAGTTCCTCAGGTGTAATTTCCAAGACAATCGAGATATGTTTGCACAAGGAGGGCAACAGCTTTGGCTTTGTCATGCGAGGTAAGCAGCCCATTTTAATTGTCTTAAAGGGATAGTTCACTTTCTGGAGTTTATTTGTTGCTTTCTGCAGTGATTGTTTTTGATTGGACCTGTCTGGGCCAATCACATATTTACAGAAACAACTCATGTTTCTGGCGCAGGCAACACATATTCTGTTTGCGCAAAAACAAAACGAGCAAACCCACTTGCACCCAGGAACGTTTGCGCTCACGTTGTCACCAAAGTAGTTGTCACCACTATGTTTGTATGTGTATAAAAAGGCATCCATTCATAATTCAGAACATGAACTTGAAAATCAATTTATATTTTGTGCCAGTATTTATTTCATTCTCAGTTAATATATGTTGCAAGCTCTTGACTGTGTTCTTACCCAACATTACCCAAGCTACTTAAAAATTCTAATTTAAGCTACTATTATGTCTACTATTATTATAACTCAGTCTTAAACAAAAGAAAGTTTCAGCTACGTTGCTGAATATTATTTATTCATGCCCATTTATGGATGGGGAGTTGCAACAGGCTGGGAGGTTAAATAAAGAAGGTGAACTGGTGTGTTACAAAAAAAACTCCAGAACGTGAACTATCGACTTAAATGTTCTGCTTAGAACTATTGTCAACCCCAGGGCTGCATAAACCCACACATACAGTGCCCTCCACTATTATTGGCACCCCTGGTAAAGATGAGTAAAAAGGGTTATAAAAAATTCACCGTTTGGTGAATTAGCTTAATCTCACAATGAAAAAATGAGAAAAATCCAACCTTTAATTTTTTATTTAATTTCCATGAAAACAAGGATAGCTAACAAGAAAAGCTAAGCAAAGCAAACATAATTTATATATATTTTTTCATAACCAGTTATAGTCTATCTTAAAGGGGAATTCCACAGAAAAAACAACATTTACCTTATTTAACAGATTAAGGCGCAACTGTGGCTGGCCAAAACAATCTCTGAGCAGAAATATCAGCAGCGAAAGGTGCAAATTTGGTAGAGGAATTCGCCTCTGCTCTTCCTCATTTTTTATAAACTACAGTGGTGTCATTTGGCGGGTAAGTTGAATTTGGTGATACCTCCCGTTGACCAAACTCAGAAAGAGAGGTGCTGGGAACCTGCTGCTACAACTGTAAACAGTATTAGCTTGCGAGCTAGCTCAACGATTTGAGTATAATGGAGTATTCCAGTTCAATAGCTTCCAACGATTTAGTGGACTATATGCTGGATAACGACACCTTCTGAGAAATTTTACTTGAATTGGTGGTGGAAGGCTACCGCTTTGATGCTGTAGCCGGAGCAGAACGCACTGCCGACCCGGGACTGCCTCGGCTAAACGATGACTGGTGGTGTATGTGTGGTAACTGCCACATTCCCAACTGAAATGGAAATTTTGGCTGCAGGGAGTGAGTTTCATTTGTCATCTGTGGAGCAAGAAACAGATGAAGAAGGAAGAGTCTGTCCGACTACACGTCCTAATTTTGAACACCGCGTGAATAAGGGACCTAAGTTAGAGCAGTGTTTTTCAACCTTTTTTGAGCCAAGGCACATTTTTTACATTAAAAAAAAATCCTGAGTCACACCACCAACCAAAAGTGTTCCTAATTAAGTGAAGTTAATAGGATAAGATAATTTCCCACGGCACACCTGACGATCTCTCACGGCACACTGGTTGAAAATCACTGAGTTAGAGGACCGGGAGGAGAAATGAGTGTCGCAGACTTCTGGCTAGGCTGGCTAATATGTTTTCACTATACCAAAAGTAGATAAATGAAGGGCTGTGTTTTCTTAAATGAATGACTCCAGCTAATGGGGGTGACATTTTTTTCAGTAGAACTGTAGTGGCTAGCTTGCCAGAAAGTAACATTAGCCTCTCTTGAAGAACCGCTTCCAGGACTAGTAGTAACGCCCAGCCTCTCTGGTTGTATTCAGTAGGATTGGCAACCTGTGACTTGCATTGTCTGACACCTGCCCAAAACTGTAAGTGCCCGGCCATTCACAGTAAAACAGGTACCTGTACATGCGCAGTAGTTTGGGGCTATATCTCTGCTCTCACTACAGGTAGAGAGTTAGTTCATTTTAATCAGGAGGACAGCTACTCTTATACAAAATCAAACATAATTTTTTGGTGGAATTCCCTTTTAAGGACTATGGTTGACTGAATCCAGGGCACAGACCGCTTTATTGCATGTGGTGCAAATCTGTGGTGGCCCTGGAGATGGCGGTACTGAGGGGCCTGTTTCTCATCTTTCAGGGGGATCTCATGAAGACTGGAACAAGTCGCGCCCCCTAGTGGTGACGTACGTGCGGCCAGGAGGCCCTGCCGACAGGTAACACACAAACTGTAGCCACCAATGCTTGGAGAGTGAAGTGTCGCAACCTCACCACCGATGGAGGTCGCATGTGCTGTCAGTCTTCTCTTATGTGAACCAATCAAAATACTCTGATTGTCTCGACAGCCCAAAGTTTGGCTCAAATTCCTGAGAACTTCTATGCTTTCTCGCCGCCAGTAGTCGATGATGACAGCGCCCATACGCACAGGCTGGTGTATCAGTCTGTCTCAATGGGAAATACTACACCTGGACAGAAGTACCAGTGTGTGCGTGAGTACGCGTGCGGTTGCATGTGTGAGTGAGTACAGGCGTTAAAACAGTAAGTAAAAACAGTCCAGCATGAAGACGGAGCGATGAAGAAAAGCAGAACAGATGGACAGATGACTCCCACCCCTTTTAATAAGGGACACTGTTTGAGTCCTGCTCTCTGATCGAATATTGAGGGGCTTTGCCTCAGAGAGGGGTTTGTGCTCTCTGCTCGAATATTGAGGGGCTTCGCCTCAGAGAGGGGTTTGTGCTCTCTGCTCGAATATTGAGGGGCTTCGTCTCAGAGAGGGGTTTGTGCTCTCTGCTCGAATATTGAGGGGCTTCGCCTCAGAGAGGGGTTTGTGCTCTCTGCTCGAATATTGAGGGGCTTCGCCTCAGAGAGGGGTTTGTGCTCTCTGCTCGAATATTGAGGGCCTTCGCCCCAGAGAGGGGTTTGTGCTCTCTGCTCGAATATTGAGGGCCTTCGCCCCAGAGAGGGGTTTGTGCTCTCTGCTCGAATATTGAGGGGCTTCGCCTCAGAGAGGGGTTTGTGCTCTCTGCTCGAATATTGAGAGCCTTCGCCCCAGAGAGGGGTTTGTGCTATCTGCTCGAATATTGAGGGGCTTCGCTTCAGAGAGGGGTTTGTGCTCTCTGCTCGAATATTGAGGGCCTTCGCCCCAGAGAGGGGTTTGTGCTCTCTGCTCGAATATTGAGGGGCTTCGTCTCAGAGAGGGGTTTGTGCTCTCTGCTCGAATATTGAGGGGCTTTGCCTCAGAGAGGGGTTTGTGCTCTCTGCTCGAATATTGAGGGGCTTCGCCTCAGAGAGGGGTTTGTGCTCTCTGCTCGAATATTGAGGGGCTTCGCTTCAGAGAGGGGTTTGTGCTCTCTGCTTGAATATTGAGGGGCTTCGCCTCAGAGAGGGGTTTGTGCTCTCTGCTCGAATATTGAGGGGCTTCGCTTCAGAGAGGGGTTTGTGCTCTATGCTGGAATATTGAGGGGCTTCACCTCAGAGAGGGGTTTGTGCTATCTGCTCGAATATTGAGGGACTTTGCCTCAGAGAGGGATTTGTGCTCTCTGCTCAAATAGCTTCTAAGAGTTGCGGCCTCGAGGTGACAGGTCGTTGAAATCAGGACGGAATGCGGCGGTTCCCTTTTTTACCCTCCCCTGCGACCACGGCCCTGTGCCCCAACAGCTGCTGTGGCATGTTGGCGTCTATTCTCAGTTGCAATGAACATCACCAAGTGCCTCTCCCCCGTGAGTCACATTCAACTGTACATGCATCACCATCACACGGCCAGGCCTGTCCCCAGCTATTTTCCTACTCACCTGTAAAGTGTGAGAGTGCGGTGTAGTCTGGGTTATACAGTACAAAGCAGTCTGCCTCTGTCTGTCTCTCTCAGAAGCCAGAGGAAGGCTTATAAAAATACATCTGAAATGCAGATGAACCACCTAAGATTCTATCTTTCTTCAATTCTACCGGTGCCTGTTTTACATGAACCTGCGAACAGCACAATATGCTAATTGGCCCCATTGATGCTGTCCCTGGGGCAGTGAGGGAAAGAGCGGGTCGGAACGACTGTGTAAAATTACTGATTAATATTAAAGAAGGGGCAGGGAATTATGTCACAATGATACTGATTGATATTAAAGGGGGGGGGGCTCGGAGATAATCGTCGCACATAAGACAGCCCTGGGTGAGCTGGATTCACGGTTAGGAGCTCGAGGAGTCTCACCCTGAAGAGGACGTGGTGCCTGCCTGCTGTCCTGCTACCGGTCGAAGTGGTTGTAGCGGCGGTTCCCTAGCAGTTGCTACACGGGGGGAAATTTAATTACACAGGGTTCAATTGGCTACTAAATTGAGAGAAAAAGGGGAAAAAATCTGAAAAAATATAAAATAAATAAATACATTTTAAAAAATAAAAGAAGGGGAAGGGAATTATGGCACATGCTACTGATTAATATTAGAGAAGGGCAGGGAATTACGGCACATGCTACTGATTAATATTAGAGAAGGGCAGGGAATTATGGCACATGCTACTGATTAATATTAGAGAAGGGCAGGGAATTATGGCACATGCTACTGATTAATATTAGAGAAGGGCAGGGAATTATGGCACATGCTACTGATTCATATTAGAGAAGGGCAGGTAATTATGGCACATGCTACTGATTAATATTAGAGAAGGGCAGGGAATTATGGCACATGCTACTGATTAATATTAGAGAAGGGCAGGGAATTGTGGCACATGCTACTGATTCATATTAAAGAAGGGCAGGTAATTATGGCACATGCTACTGATTAATATTAGAGAAGGGCAGGGAATTATGGCACATGCTACTGATTCATATTAGAGAAGGGCAGGGAATTATGGCACATGCTACTGATTCATATTAGAGAAGGGCAGGGAATTATGGCACATGCTACTGATTAATATTAAAGAAGGGCAGGTAATTATAGCACATGATACTGATTGATATTTGTAGTGTGATAGGGGATGATATAACTGATTCATGATTGTAGTGTGATAGGGGATGATATTACTGATTCATGATTGTAGTGTGATAGGGGATGATATTACTGATTCATGATTGTAGTGTGATAGGGGATGATATTACTGATTCATTATTGTAGTGTGATAGTGGATGATGTTACTGATTCATGATTGTAGTGTGATAGGGGATGATATTACTGATTCATGATTGTAGTGTGATAGGGGATGATATTACTGATTGATATTTGCAGTGTGATAGGGGATTATGTTACTGATTCATGATTGTAGTGTGACATTTACCATTTGATAGGGGATGACATTACTGATTCATGATTGTAGTGTGATAGGGGATGATATTACTGATTGATATTTGCAGTGTGATAGGGGATGATGTTACTGATTCATGATTGTAATGTGATAGGGGATGATATTACTGATTGATATTTGCAGTGTGATAGGGGATGATGTTACTGATTCATGATTGTAGTGTGATAGGGGATGATATTACTGATTGATATTTGCAGTGTGATAGGGGATAATATTACTGATTGATATTTGCAGTGTCATAGGGGATGATATTACTGATTCATGATTGTAGTGGGGACCAGCTGCCCAACTGTACACTTTTCACAGTGCATATCATAATCTGTCCCTGTTTGTGTGTCTGCCTGTCTCTCCATCACCCTCCCCCTCCCTCTGTCCCTTCCTACACCTCTCTTTCCCCCATCCTTTCTCCCTCCCTTTCCCCTCCTCCCTTCTCTCTCCTTCACCCTTTCCTCCCTCTCTCTCTCTCTTCCTCCCTCTCTCTTCCCACCTCTCCTTCCCCCTTTTCTTTCTCCCTCCCATCCTCCCTCTCTCTCCCTCCCTCTCTCCTTCCCCCTTTCCTCTCTCCCTCCCTTTCTCTTTCCCTCCCTCTTTTTCCTCCCTCTCCTTCTCCCTTTCCTCCCCCTCTCTCTCCCTCCCTTGCTCCCACTCTTTCCCTCCCTCTCTTCTTCCCCCTTTCCTCCCTCTCCTTCCCCCTGTCTTCCCTCTCTATCTCCCTCTCTTCCTCCCTCTCTTTCCCTCCCTATCTCGTCGTCGCCCGTTCCTCCCTCTCTCCCTTCCTTCCTCCCTCTCTCTCCCTCCCTCTCCTTCTCCCTTTCCTCACTCCCTTTTTTCCTACCTCTCTCTTTCTCTCCTTCCCTCTTTCCTCTCTCCCTCCCTCTCTCCCTCATTTTTCTTCCCCCTTTCCTCCCTCACTCTCTCCCTCCCTTCCTCTCCCTCCCCTTCCTTTCCCCTTTCCTCTCTCCCTTTCTTCCTCCCTCTCTCTTTCCTCTCTCCCTCCCTCTCTTCCTCCCTCTCTCTCCCTCTCTCCTTCCCTCTTTCCGTTCTCCCTCCCTACCTCCCGTTCCCCCTTTCCTCCCTCTCTTTCTCTTCCTTCCTCCCTCTTTCTCCCTCTCTCTCCTTCCCCATTTCCTCTCTCCCTCCCTCTCTCTCCCTTCCTCCCTCTCCCTCCCTTTCCTTCCCCTTCCTCCCTCCCTCCCTCCCCTCCATCCCTCCCTCCCTTTCCCTCCATCCCTCCCTCCCTTCCTCTCAATCTTCCCTCTCTCTCTCTCGCTCCCTCCCTCTCTCTCGCTCTCTCTCCCTCCCTCCCTCCCTCTGTCCCTCCCTCTCTCCCTCTCGCTCCCCCCCTCCCCCTCCCTCTCTCTCCCTCCCTCCCTCTCTCTCTCTCTCCCTCCCTCTCTCTCTTTCTCCCTCCCTCCCTCTCTCTCTTTCTCCCTCCCTCCCGTCTCCAGAGAGGGCAGTCTGAAAGTGGGTGATCGTCTCCTGAGTGTGGACGGGGTGCCGCTGCACAGTGCCAACCATGGCGACGCTCTGACCGTACTGAGTCAATGCAGCCAGGAGGCCCTCTTCCAGATTGAGTATGATGTGTCCATCATGGGTGAGCACTCCCTGAAATAACTAAGCATGAAAGCAAAGGAGACAGAGGTCTGGATTTTATCTACTCCTGTCCCTAACTTAACACAACACCAAGCAATTTTTAAAATAACACTTGCATTTAAACTTGCAGTTAAACTTGTGTACAAATGTTGGTTTAATCCAATCCTCTATTTTTCTATGGTTACTCCATTGTAATATAGATACTGTGATTTCATAAAAAAAATTCTAATACCTGAGCCTACTTATGTCTGACAGAGATTGTAACAAGTGAAGGTTTTTTTGGCCAAGCTGAATGGACTGAGATTCTGCAGATGACCCTCTTCTGAATTAGTGTGCCTACCTAGAGCTGGTTTATGGAATGATTACTTGTTTGAAATTAAAATTTTTGATGTGTATGTTATTAAAGTCTGAAATTAATTTCAAGAGTTCTACAAAAATGTAATACTTTTCCAAAAAAACAAAAACTCACAGAATGTTGGACAGACCAAGCTCACATAAAGACATTGGCCCTGGAAAGGCAGATTTGTCGAAAGATGTTTTGTCATGCCCAGACGAGCACTGCTGAGATTTTGTTCACTCAGAACACCACTGTGGAGGATTTTAAAGGTCTGTGTCAAGCAACAGTGATGTACAATAGCCGCACAGAGGAGAAAACACAGAAGGAGAGAGGCAGCAGACCTCATAAATATTCCCCTGGGATATTCCGTATCGTCCACCGGAACACCATCTCTGTTTATCGCCAAATGCTTCATCCCACCACCGCAGAGAAAGAAGTCTAGTCGAGTTGAGTGTTTCAGATGGTCCCTGTCTTCTGAAAATGTCAGATGTTAAGAAGCACTTCTTCTCCCACACTCATCTCGCCTGGTTTTTAAGTGGCCAGTTTGAGAGGATATTCTCTATCCCTCAGCCTGGGTTTCTCATGGTTACAGAATGAAGTGGTCATCCCCCCCCCCTCCTCCCGAGTGCCGCCTCTCCACTGCGATGTTATTAAGTTGTCAGGCTAGATCCCAGACAGACAAGCACCGCTGCTCCGAGAGGCCATTCCCCTCTGGTTTTTCTGCGCTGTGTTTAGTGTCGCCGTGTGCCCTGCAGGCGGCTCTCCCTCTCGACCGCGCCCGCTTGCTCTCTGCACAGGCGACAACGTGACAGACATGGTTGCCGTTTGCCCCTCTCAGGAAACCGCGTCTGCAATTTAAAGCCTGTCATATTATTTATGTCCCTCTGCTATGCTGCAGATTACAGGTCATTTCCCAAGTGAGTTCCCATTCGGAAGACGCCTGGACTGCACATATAATCGGAATGGCTTTTTATAAAATTCTAGACAATATATTGAAAGATAGCCCTCTCTGTGGGAAAGACATGCTTTAACAACAGATGAAGATGAATACACCGCTCTCTTTCAACCGGCATGGTTCCCACTGCTCTTAAGAGGGACAACGTAATATTATTTTATATAAAACTCCATGCAGTTTTCAACCAATTTTCTTTCCACCTTCAGCGGAATAACCTCCTCGACCCCAAACAATCAGGTTTCAAGGCGGGCGAAGTCACACAGCTTCTTTCTAATCCTCCTCGACCTATCTGCTGCATCCCATACTGTTTATCAGCGGATCCTTCTCTCATCCCTTACCAAGCTGTGAATGGTACTGCCCCTTCCTGACCTCTCCATTCAGCTCCAGCCATCTCCTATCCCATATCCTCTCATATTTGAGCTCTTCTCTGCCCTGGCCCCCAATGGTGGAATGACCTTCCCCAATCAGCCAGGAAGGCAGATTCCCTGGTATCAACACACCTGTATGTAATGACAGTACTTTTCAAGACACAAGCTACTATCTATAATATTGCAAGTATTATGTATGTGGTCTGAGCCATACAAAAACCTTGTATCTTCAGAAATTGAATTCTCAGGGTCAGCAAAAGGCAGCTTCTCGTTTCTTATATTTATTTATGTACCACTGCGCAATTATGGCTTAGGCATGGAGGCAGATGAGTTAAAATAACTGACATGCAAGTGTTTCATGTCACAGAGGTTCATGCTCATTTATTGTATTACATTGGCTGTGGTACTCAGATTCGGTGACGAACGCCTCTGGCCCCCTGCTGGTGGAGATCGCCAAATCTCCTGGGACGGCCCTGGGCATCACCCTGGCAACAGCCACGCACAGAAACAAGCAGGTCATCGTCATCGACAAGATCAAACCTGCCAGCGTGGTGGACAGGTGTGCTCATACCTGCGAAATCTCACACTTTCTGTGTCCCATACATCCTGTGCATCTACCACATTTTCTTTTTTCTTTGCTTGTGATGTTATTATTTTCCAAGTCCACCAGTCCTTTACAGTGCAGAGAGCTGTAGCATTCAGTGCATGACGTCACGTCATGATGTCACCCTTCTAGCTACAGTTTTCAATAGATTTCTGGGTTTTGTAGTTTAAAGGAGATCTTCATCCTAAAAACTCAGTCCAACATTAATATGGTCAAGAAATTGCAACATGCTAATCTACAAGACTTTTATTGTAAACTGGGAGAATTGTTTGTATAAATGTGGCTCTGGCTGGGTATAAAAGCAATTCGCTCATATTTATCCATTAAACAGATAATCACAGTTGATTGATGGTTTAGATTTTAGATGACAGTATGTTTTTTCCACGCTTCTGCCTCACCCCCCCCCCCCTCTCTCTTTTTGGCCCCTTGTCTCACTCGCACCCGTGGCTATGCCCCACCTCCAGATGTGGGGCGCTGCACGTGGGCGACCACATCCTGTCCATCGACGGGACAAGCACAGAGCACTGCACCCTGCTGGAGGCCATGCAGCTACTGGCCAGCACGTCAGACCAGGTCAGGCTGGAGATTCTTCCTGCACACCACAGCAGGCTGCCCAGCAAGCCCCAGGACTCTGGTGAGTGGGGAGACTCTGGTGAGTGGGTGAGGGCCCCAGGACTCTGGTGAGTGGGAGAGGGCCCCAGGACTCTGGTGAGTGGGAGAGGGGGCCCCAGGACTCTGGTGAGTGGGTGTGGGGCTCCAGGACACTGTTCAGTGGGTGAAGGGGTTCTTGAAGCTGGAGTACGCAACTTTTTCAAACGGTCGCATTTGTTGTCAAAACATTTCAAAGTCATAACACCCCTTGGCCCTGCCCACAGAGAAAGAGACACACCCCCCACCTGCAAGTTTTCTAGATATTCGATTGCAGGATTACAGACTGGTAGAGCTAGGTCTGTGTTTGTGTAGCATTTTTTTTGTAGCTGAGTTTGTGTAGCATTAGTCTTAACCAGGCATTATCTGGCTACTGCATGGTCATAGCCGAGTAGCCGGTTCTAGCTAATGCGATCAAAACGACGTATAATGTTAGCAATCATTTCCTTCTTCCAAGAAATAGCCGCTAAATAAAGTAACGTTATCAATAATAGCAACCTAGCTACTATTCTTTTTAGGTAATTAGGCTACAATTGGCTGGCAAGCAGAATGTCCAGGTAAATTAGTGTTGAAACGTTTGCCCTACCTGTCCAGTAGAAACAATGGGAGCTCCACATCTGTCTTTAAAATAATCCGCTCCCGAACATCTCGCCATCTTATAAAATGAGCACCTACGTTTACTCTAGTTTTCAAGCGAGCTTTATGCAATTCCCTTTTCTTTTTCTTTGTGTGAAATAGCCTGTGTAACAGGTCGCTTAATTTCTAGCTGGTGAACTTGCAAGGTCAATCTCATTGTTGATTGGTTCGCGACGTGAATAATAAATTAATAATATTAAGAAAATTAAAAGTTTAAATAAGTGTGTTTTAAGAAGTTTCTTAAAAGTGTTAAGAGTTTCTGGCTCTCTGATATTGCCTGGTAGGGCGTTCCAAAGCCTAGGGGCATAAAAGCTAAAAGCCGCCTCACCGCTTCTCTTACGGTTTACTTTCGGAATCACAAGAGAGAAGCAGTGGAGGATCTAAGGGTTCTACTAGGCACATGTTCCTGAATGCAGTCACCAAAGTATTTTGGAGCTAAACCTTTTATCGTTTTAAAAACCAGAAGAAGAACCTTAAAATCTATTCTAAAACGCACAGGTAGCCAGTGTAGTGTAAGGAGTGTGGGGGTAATGTGGTCTCTCTTTTTTGTGCGAGTCAATACCCTTGCAGCTGCATTCTAAACTAACTGTAGTTGTTTAATGCTTTTTTGGGGGAGACCAGAGAGAAGGCTATTGCAGTAGTCAAGGCGACTGGTGATGAAAGCATGCATAAGCTTTTCTACGTCCGCTTGTCGGAGTAGAGGTCTGACCTTTGCAACGTTTCGTAATGAAAGGCAATTTTAGTAACATTTCTTATATGGGGCTCATTATTTATAATACCACCTAGGTTCTTGGCTTCCCAATTACTGCACAGGTCCAGATGCTCTAGGTCTTTTGATATTGCATCTCTTTGAGGTCTTGGTCCAACCAAAATGGCTTCTGTTTTGTCATCGTTCGGAGCTCGGAGTATAACTGCACCGACAGAAAGTCGGCGTTTTAACCACTGTACCACCACGGCGGCTGAGAACAGAGCTGTCTAAATGCCCTTTTTCAGTGTTGGTTTCACAATGGCAGATTTCAAGGTCATTTGCCCGCTGATAAAGAACAGTTCACAATTGCCAAAATATCATCAAGTAAACAATCATACACGTTTTTAAAGAACTTTGTGGGGATGGGATCAAGTGAGCAGGTTGAGGGTTTCATTTGAGAGATAACTTCACTGAAAGCTTGCGTGTCAATTTGCTCAAATTAATCCATGACAGCATCAATTTGCCTACATTGATCATCTAAATCTGTAATTAAGTCGACCTGGGAGATTTGTGAGCGAATACTGGATATCTCTTCTTGAAAAGTAGCAAGCTCATTACATCTAGATGTGGAACCGGACGCAATGTCAGGATCAGCAGTCAGCGTAGGATTAATGAATCGATCAAGAATGTTAGGCTTATTTTTGTTTTTGGAAATGAGTCTAGAGAAATGTGCTTGTCTGGCCACCTTTATTGCTCTGTTGTAAATAGCAAGTTGCTCTCTAAGGATCTCATAGTGGATTTGTAGTTTGTCCTTTCTCCATCTACGTTCCGCTATGCGGCAGTTCCTTTTAAGTTGTTTGCTTTCTTCTGTTTTCCACGGAATGTCCCTTTTCACTGTCACCTCACTAATATTTTGAGGGGCTACATTGTCGTGGGTGGTTCTCAAACGGTTGTTAAAATTGTTCACCAAATTGTCAGGATCAAAATGCAGATCAGGCTGGTGAGGGATAGAAGTAACTAACTCTCTGTTAGAGTTTAAGTCGCCAGCCACCATATCTTGTTGATTGCAAGGGTATTGAGGAGCCTTTTCTTAACAGTGCGTTTCTCACTTTTAAGTTCTTACAGAGCCTTACATTAAAAAAAGATACAACAATGATCTGACACAGCTAGATTTAGAATAGATGAGACAGAAATATTCAACCCTTTAGAGATTACCAAATCTAAAGTATGGCTTTTGTTGTGAGTCGGTCCTGTAATGTGCTGAATAAAATCAAGTGAATGCAATAGATTTAAAAAGTGCATAGCCTTAGAGTCTGAGCTATCATTTACGTGTCAGTTCAACTAGGAGAACCTTGTCATAGTCAATTGAAATGACAGACAATATATCTGCAATGCCTGGGAGAAAAGCTGCACACTGCTTCAGTGGACGATATACTATCACCATAAGGATGGGCGTATCACATTTAAACCACAGACCAAGGTATTCAAATGAAGAGAAATTACCAGGATCAATTTGTTTACAGTTTAGGCAATCCACATGGATACTTGCCAACCTACCTCCTCTCCAGTTTTGCCTTGTGGCCTGGGAAAAGTTATAATTTGGGGGAGAGGCCTCAATAAGAGCAAACCCCTCGTCCGATCTAAGCCAAGTTTCAATTAAAAATATAAAGTGAAGTCCATGATCAACAATCAAGTCAATGTGTCTTTGGTTGAAGGGAGTAGGACAGGGAGTTAGTTTGGAAATTGGTCCTTGCTTAAAATGACAGGGATGATGGAAGTTATACCAAATTATAACTTTTCCCAGGCCCCAAGGCAACACAGGAGAAGAGGTGGGTTGGCAAGTATCCATGTGGATTGCCTAAACTGTAAACAAATTGATCTTGGTAATTTCTCTTCATTTGAATACCTTGGTCTGTGGTTTTTGTTTTGAAAAAAATAATTTGGGCTGAATTGCTGGTTTTAGAATGCAGAATTTCAGGGTATAAACACAGTGTATGCTGCTGGATTTCTCTCACAACAGTTCTTTCTTTGATTGTTACCAACTAAGATTGACCGTTCCCCCATATTTAAAAAAAAGAAAGTTGCGTACTCCAGCTTCAATAGGTTCTTAATTAGGTTGTTGAACACATGAAGTTGTTCCTTTTTCCTTAATCAACACAAGGAACGTTTGTCTCTGAATTCTATTATCTACCAAATGGTTAGATTTAATAGCCATGTGTCCACACTTTCATATATTTCACCAGCATGTAATGATGGATGACAGTTAGCCAACGACTTCTACACTGGAAAAAAGGAGAGAAGAAGGAGCATCTATTGAAAGTACTGAAACCAGATCATATTCATTCAACGCAGTCATTTAATGTTTACGCTACGAACGTGCAAACAACACAAATATATCAGGTTAATTTAAACCCAGCAAATCATGTGCGCGAATATAAGAAACAGAGGATGCTGGGGGAGATTGTCCTCTCACATAGACTATGCATCACGTGTAAAATCATGCATAACTATGCAAGGAGCAGAGAGTTTGAGGGTCTAATGCAGGGGTGGGGAAGCTCATCCGCAAGGGGCCGGTGTGGGTGCAGGTTTTTGATTTAGCCCAGCACTAATACACCATACCTAATGCATACAGACAAATCTCTCCTCCCAGGATCTGGTTCATGGGCGGATTTATCGCTGCTTATAACTGGGTCAACAGTTGGAAATTATTTTTTTGACATGCAGACACGCACAGGTTAGAGTCTCAATATTGGGCATGTGTAAGGGACAGCAGTGTTCGGCACAGCCTTATTAGGCATGTGTGGGAGACGCAGTTCTATTGGCTGTGGTTGGGGGACGCGGTTTTAGTGTGTAGTGGACTGCAGTAGGCAGGAATTATCTCTGAAGTCTGGCTTAACTGCACTCTGTGAAGTGGAATTTCAGGTCTCGCAGAAGGATGTTAATTACAGGGAATGTAGTCAGACCTATGAGTGCCGTCTTCTTAATGCCTGTGTGTAATGTTGTGTAGCGTTTGTTGTTTTATAAATGTTTGAAAATAATATTTGTTTTTGTATTCAGGGATGTTGTATACTAATGCATAATCTAACGCATAATCTTTAGTTTTGTAGTGCGGGTGTATAACAGCTATTACTGTCGCCTTTATTTAAAGCGTTAATGAGTATTATCATTTGCATTAAGTTTTTGACACATTGTTGGTGATAAAATATGATAAAATTGAATATAAGAAAATGTGATCGAATAGGTGCCTGCAGCATGTCAGCACTAGACAAACGTGTTTAAAACAAGTCGTCAGACACGCAGCTGGGCAGGCGGGCAAATTAGCGGACGTGTAATCAACCATGAACATGTTCTTACCCTCGATTTAAGATTCATGATTTTTAAATAGTTGATGTTGCCTTAAGAGTCAGTATTTTAATCTCCTTATGAGGTTTGAGCTTTCGGCTGTCACATCGGTTTTTGTCAACGGCCCCAGTGTCATAATTTTTTCCCCCGTCACCGACTTTTTTTTTTCTCCTTCTGAATGAAGATAAGAAGTGCGTTTCTTAGAAAGTTATACGAAATGAGCTTAGCGTAAGCTGCGAGGAGTGAGGATTTGCGATTTTGCATTTGGTGAAGAAACTAAACACGCTTGTGGCGGCTTTCTGTGGCGGCGGCTTTCAAGCTTTGGTGACTTGGATGGTTAACGTGGTGGCTGGCGACTTACTCTTGATTATGTAAGACAGCCAAGCTTGTTTCGGGATCCCTTTTTACTGGCGTTAGGAGTCCGAAAGGATGGCAGGTTCACTCAAACTGGCGGGGGCAAATCATTCAGACCTTAGTTTAGGCCACTTAGCCACGTTTTGACATGAAAATCCCAGATTAATATGAGAATAAACTCATATTGGAATAACCTGGAATAAACTCCATATTCTTCAGGTTCGAGTCGGCTTGAAAGCTCCAAACTTGTGACTGACTTTTATCTGCTTGTTTGTGTTCTTTTTGACTGAGCGTGTAAGCCACGCTCCGTTACACATCGCCTGTCTCCGTTAAGTATCCGGGAAGGGGCTGCAACGCACGGTGAGCCACGCGTCACACCGAACAAGTGGTAATAGAGCCGTCTCCTCAAACACCTCCAATACCCAGACTCAAGGCAGAAAGCGACACAAACAGGCAGATCGTCTTCGCAAATCCCCAGCCGCCGATATTGTTCAGCATACCAGTCAAGCCTAAGGAACAGACACCCTTGAGGACGGAGCCTCGCTCACTCAGGCAAATGAGTGAATATTTATTTGCCTGGATTCTTGGGTTCTCTGTGCAGTGAAATTTTGCAAGACACAGATATGTTGCCATGATAGTCTAGTTAGTGCCTTTGTATTTTCAACTCCCAAATACTTGGTTAAGCGGGAACTGGAAAAGCAGGAAGGAAGACAGACACCCCAGACACAGGCCCAATTCAATAAACATTTGTCTTTATGTGTGACTTTTGCATTTGCCTGTAAGTCAAAGTTGTTGAGAAGGTAAGGACAAATATTGATTGAAAACAGGCCATAGTGTTGCTTGTCAGATTAAGGACAAATATTAAGGACAAATACTGATTGAATACAGGCCTTCGTGTTGTGAGGTCAGAAAAAAATTGTATATTCCAGTCCAATGGTCTCTCAAAACCCACACAAAGGTCAGAAACAAAACCCCCAGGCAAAACTGCCCAACTGGGGGGTGGGTTCTGAATGACAACTATTCTGTGTCTGTTTGCATCTGTGGTGCATTTTAAAAGTAGCTTTCACCCACGGGTTCAAATTCAATATCGCTCAATTGGTTGATAAGACATGGCAACATTGGCCACCACGATATAGCCGGCAAGGCAGCACAGCCCTGAGGCAGGGCGGCGTCTGCAGGGCAGGATGAGGAATCACAGCCTAAACTCACACCGCACATCCTTCACTCTCCATTATAAATAAAGTATGCCGTTTGGCTGAGAGGAGTTCATTAGTCAGGCACAAATGAGTTTGCTCCTTGTTCCTGCTGAGAATATCTTTTTCAATCCGAGGCATTAGAGCAGGATATTATCATTCAAATGTGACGGGTGCAGACCCAACAGATTATGGAGAAGTAGGCTTTGCGACAAGACGCACTGCATTATGATTATTAATGATAAAAATGCTAATGAAACTCTCCACCATGATATTTGTACTTAATAACCCTTCTCAGGAACAACACACAGTCCATCTTATTACAGTACCACACTATTTTTCTGCATATCCTTGTGCAATGTAAAAATTGGCTAGCCAATCAGAAAACTGTGCCATTCTATTGGTTAAAAATGACCATTATTGCTAGCTGATAGAATCATGCAATATTAATATTGTTCTCAGAGTTTTAATAGTTAATATATAATAATTTTAGGACCCTTTTGACATTTTCATCCATAAATCCAGCGTTTTCAGTTGTATTTCAGTCAATTATGTAAAATTACATTACCTAAAGTAACAAAAAACCGTTATTGATTGCATTTGCTACACCGTGATTGCATTTGCAACACTGTGATTGTATTTGCAATTGCAGTAAAGATGAACTGTGTAGGCATATTAGAGATGTTGATTCCATTGAAATTGTCTTTTAATGGGAATGCATGTAGTACCTTTTACAGAACTCTAGGTATTAACAAGGATAAATCACAAACACGCTAGCGAAATGAATACCTCATATTAAATAGTACTTAGAAATTGGATATACACTGTTGAAATTCATGTCATTGACAACTGTGGCTTATTATATACCGTTTTGTATATTTTTTTCTCTGCATGCAGTGAAAGTACAAAAGAGTGATCATCCACATTGTTGGGACCCCTGTGTCAACTACTGCCAAACCCAACACCCCAGCCACGGCAAGACGCCAACATGGACATCCTCTAGCAAACCCACCAGCAGCCATGACTACTGCAAATGTAATTACTCAGTGAGCAAAAGTGGGAATCTAGACAGCTCGAGGTTGAGAGATGTTTTGTTATAAACGGACTAGGCTAACTCTAATGTATATACACTGCCTACATCCTAGTCGGCTAGAAAACTTTAACTTTTTAACCAAACATAGCTGTGTTTTCACCTGACCTGAACACTGACTTTTCACCATGGAAATGTTCACTTGGTAGGCTCAATAGATGAGTAAAAAGAATATAGGCCTTGCTATAGGTCCTAATGTGCTTATGTATTCTACCTACAGGTATGTGCAATTCTCACAGAAAAATGTCTGTATTAATGCATGCATTGCACATACAAAGCATGTGTCATGCTGCACATTGCAGTCTGCAATTGTATGCAGTATCAGAGATGGACTACTGTATATATTGTGTGCAGTATCAGAGATGGACTCTACTGTATATATTGTGTGCAGTATCAGAGATGGACTCTACTGTATATATTGTGTGCAGTATCAGAGATGGACTCTACTGTATATATTATGTGCAGTATCAGAGATGGAATACTGTATATATTATGTGCAGTATCAGAGATGGACTCTACTGTATATATTATGTGCAGTATCAGAGATGGACTCTACTGTATATATTATGTGCAGTATCAGAGATGGACTCTACTGTATATATTATGTGCAGTATCAGAGATGGACTCTACTGTATATATTGTGTGCAGTATCAGAGATGAACTACTGTATATATTGTGTGCAGTATCAGAGATGAACTCCTGTATATATTGTGTGCAGTATCAGAGATGGACTACTGTATATGTTGTGTGCAGTATCAGAGATGGAATACTGTATATATTGTATGCAGTATCAGAGATGGACTACTGTATATATTGTGTGCAGTATCAGAGATGGAATACTGTATATATTGTATGCAGTATCAGAGATGGACTCTACTGTATATATTGTATGCAGTATCAGAGATGGACTACTGTATATATTGTCTGCAGTATCAGAGATGGAATACTGTATATATTGTGTGCAGTATCAGAGATGGACTACTGTATATATTGTATGCAGTACCCCTTAGAGCTGAGCCAATAATGTGGTCTAATAATACCTAATACAGGATGGAGGAAATTAAGAGGTACAGCTTTGTATGTTTTTGCTGAAGAAGGGATCTGCAGAATCTTAGAGTGTGTGCCCACTGCTATAGTCTCCTTTCAGTACTCATGAAGTGTTCACCTTCTATTTTCCACCAGCTCTAGTTTCCACCAGCTTCTCCCCCGGCTCCACCAACACGTCGGGCTTCACCAGCCAGAACTCCTCCACCCTGCCCCGCACCACGCATCCCATGAGTCCCCGCAACTCCATGCTGAAGAGGAGGCAGCGAAAGAAAGAGCACAAGAGCTCATGTACGTGGATATCCGTCTCTTCTCATGCCGCAGCCCCACACGCGCAACCAATCCGCTGTCCCCTAATTTACAGCAGCCAATCCCGTGTCCCCTAATTTACAGCAGCCAATCCCCTGTCCCATAATTTACAGCAGCCAATCACCTGTCCCCCTAATTTACTTCTGCGTCTCTCTGCCTATCTGATTGCTGAAGCATTGGCCCAGATTTTCAATATCCTTATTAATTAATGACATAGTGACCTCGCTTGATAAAAAGCGTCACTGTGCAGCCCTCTACATCGACCTATCGAAAGCCTTCGATACTGTTGACCATGAGTTTCTCTTACAAAGGCTATCTGCCATTGGTCTTGATAGCTCTGCTTGCATCTGGTTTCAAAACTACCTACAGGATAGGACTCTGTATCTCAGTAGATGGAATCAAGCTTTCTCAGCATCGCTAAAGGTGTCTCGCAAGGCTCGACTCTAGGTCCATTGCTATTCGCAATTTATATAAATAATCTTGGTCTTTCGCAGAGTAATTGTAAATTACATTTTTATGCTGATGATACGGTTGTCTATACCAGTGCCCCCTCAGCCCAGCAGGCTATTATTGATCTTAAGCATGGTTTAAATTCTCTCCAGAAATCCCTCATTGACCTTAGGCTGGTAGCAAATGCAAAAAATACTAAATTCATGTATTTTTCTAGATCTAGTAATTCTGTTATTGATCTGCATATTCACACATTGAATGGAACTGAAATTGAACAAGTCCCTCATTATAAGTGTCTGGGTATCTGGGTTTACGATACTCTATCTTTTAAAACACATATTGAGAAATTGCAGAATGGTTTCTCTTATGAGAGTAGAAAGATTATTTTCCAAGCGACACTCCTTCCTGTACTCGACTATGCTGATACAATTTACACACATGCTGTACCCTCAGCTCTTAAAACATTGGTCCAGTTTACCATTCTGCATTGCATTTTATTACCAGGGACAGCTACCGTACACACCATTGCGAGCTTCATAAAAAGGTAGGATGGCCCTCACTTTATATACGGAGAGCCCAACACAGCATAGTGTTCATCTATAAAGTTCTTATTCAAGAATTACCTCACTATTTATGTACACTACTCAAATAAAAAACCAGCAATTACAACACACGCTCGCAGGAACGCTTGGCACTGGAGATCCCTCGATTGAGTACAGAGCTGGGAAAAACCTCATTTAGTTTTAATGCACCTCACATTTGGAACAACCTTCAAGGCTCGATAGGGCTCCAACACCTCGTTCTTCTAGATGAGTTCAAACTCTTGATTATGTATATTTTTATAGATGAATGCGACTGTTTTTAGATGTTCCCTTGTATTTGTCCTGCTTGTATATATACAGTATGTACAGTGCATTGAAAAGATATCTGGCCCCCAACACTTTTTTCACATTTTCTTGTCTCAGATGCTGAATTTGAAATAAATTCAAATGGGATTTTTTCCTACTGATCTACAAAGCCTTTTGCATCAAGTCAACCTAAAAGTAAAAAATCCTGAATTTTCAACAATTTACTAAAAATGAATAACAGACATTATCACATAAATAAAATATTCATACCCTTTTATAATAGCTAGCCTAAATTTGCTCAGGTGAAATAAATTCTTGCTAAAAATTACACGGTGATTTAATGGATTCCACCTGTGTAATCATTAGTGAATCACCTGCTTTAAATTAATCTGTGAGGATAAATGTCCCTCTCTCTGCAAGGTCGCACCATCTTGTCTAGAGGCCACAAGAAAAGATTCTAAATGAAGACCAAAGAGCATTCTAAGCAGGTGAGGGATATTATTATAGAGAAGCACAGCTCTGGGGAAGGGTACAAAAAAAAAAGGCCGTGACCATCCCTCGGAGCACCGTGCAGTCATTGTACTGAAGTGGAAGAAATATGAAACTACCACCACACTGCCTAGATCTGGACATCCCACCAAACTCAGTTGCCGGACGACAAGGGGACTTCTTAGGGAAGCTACTTTGAACCCAACTGTAACCCTGAATGAGTTACAGAAGTCAGTGGCTGCGATTGGAGAAGATGTACATGGGTCAACAATCTCCAGGTCATTCCTCAAAAAGGGTTTCTATGGGAGGGTGGCAAGGAGGAAGCCATTGCTGAAAATAAACCATATTCTGTCCCACAAAGAAACTTAGGAGATACTGCAAAAATGTGGCAAAAAATATTGTGGTCTGATGAGACTAAAGTTGAACTTTTTGGCTTAAATGCTAAGCAGGTATGTGTGGCGCAAAGCCAACACTGCACACCAGCCAGGTAACACCATCCCCACCGTTAAGTATGGCGGTGGTAGCAACATGTTGTGGGGATGCTTTTCATCAGCAGTGACTGGCAATCTTGTCAGGATTGATTGAAAAATGAATAGTGCACAATATTGTCAGGGTAGCATATGGAAAGAAGGACCAAACAAGACAGTGGGGGTTCTTTAAGTGCTCTAATAAGAACACCACAAAAGCCGCAAACAGGGAATAAACAACAATAGAATAAATAATAAACTCTCCTGAAAACGAGAGTAACAGCTACCAAACTTAAAGCGACCCGTATAGGGTGAAAGACTCTGAACTAGAGATTAAGACAAGACAAACAAAAAGAAAGACCTCAAGCTCACACAAGTGTTTTTTTTTATATTTTTTTTTTTAAATTTGTTTCTGATTTTCCCCCTTTTTCTCCCAATTTAGTAGCCAATTGAACCCCCTATTCTAATTCAATTCCCCCCCGTGTAGCAACCGCTAGAGAACCACCGCTGCACAACCCCGTCAATCGGTATATTTAGAGAGGGCGCTACGTCCTCTACAGGGCGCAGCTCCTGACCGTGACACGCCCTGGGTTCTACTGTGCGCAGCGGTTCTCTCCGAGCCCCTCCCCCCACCCGGAAGCGACCGCCAATTGTCGCTTCCACAGGGCACCGGCCACGCTCGGCTATGGCAGGACCGGGGCGCGAACCCCGATCCTCGGAGTACAACTGCGCTGACTGAAAGTCAGCGCTCTTTACCGCTGTACCACCGCGGCGGCCTAAGCTCACACAAGTGTGAGCCGCAAAAAAACACAAACAAGAAATAACAAGACGGCGAAGACAGATCTATCTAGGACAGGGAGACAGAGAGGTTTCGCGAAGGAACAAACAAAGGGCAGAAAGTAAAAGGTTAAGTTCCTAACTAACTCTAATGACACCCGAAACAAGTCCAGTGTAACAACAACAAGTGGAGGTTAAACGGTCGTAACGATCTGTCAGTCCTATAACGTGAGTTACCAGCTTTTCTTGTCAAATAAATGGCAATATGGAAGCGTCAAACAAGGACAATGCGAGGTTTAAATAATGAAAGGAAATGCGGCACAGGTGAAAACACTGAGCAGAAAGAAAAACCAAAACACGGAATGGACAACGAAGACAAAAGAAAAAGATGCTACAAGAGCGCTCCACAGGGAAGTGGCCAACAAGAGAAGAGCAGGCTGAGAAACCATGACAAATATAGAGAAATTCTGGACAAAAACCTGCACCTCCCTGCCAAAAAACTCAAACTTGATGGCTGTGTCATTCATTCCCAGAGCCTTCAACTTATCAAGCAGTACACCATGATTTACTGTGTCAAAGGCTTTTTGAAGATCAAGTAAAACCATTCCACACATTTTTTCTTCATCCATCTCCTTTCTAATAAAATAAATTGGATAAAGGAGGCTTGAGTCTGTGATATGACTTCCTATACCCTGATTGAAATTCGTATAGAAGATTTTCCTTGCCGACATATTCCGATATCTGCTCGTGCACCACTCTTTCTGAAATCTTGGATGCAACACTCAAGATGGATACTGGCCTGTAATTACCAGGCTCAGATCTATTCCCTTTTTTGTACAAGGGAATAATCTTTGCATGTTTAATGCCACTTGGTACAGTGCCTTGCTCCAGGGAGAGGTTCATTAGATGTGTAACACAGGATGCTATTTCCAGTGCCCCATCTCTTAAGAACTTGCCAGAAATGTTGTCCAGGCCAGTGGCTTTTGCTATGTTGAGCTCGGCCAACATCTGCTACCTTCTCAACTGACACTTTGGTAAAAGCAAACAAACTGGCCAGTACCCCTCGGTCAGAATAAAACTTCTGAAAAAACTAATCTCCATATACTCCTGTCTTAGGAGGCAATGCATCAACAAGCTTGTTGGCTACTGAGGTAAAGAAGGTATTGAATTCATTGGCCACCTGAACCTTTTCAAATTCTATCCTACCTTTGATAATCTAGGCCAATATTGAGCTTGCCACTGTTCGCTTTGCCCCCACAACTCATGTTTTTCAGAGTTTTCCATAGCTTCATTTTTGTTTTTCTTTATTAGATGAATGTAGTATTTCTTTTTAGCTACCTTAATACTTCTTTGGGCTTACATTTTTTATATATATCAGCATCTGCTTGCTCATGGGATTTCTTAAACTTCAGCAAGGCCTCCTCCCTTTGATTAATGACATTTAAAATCTCTGGGTTAAGCCACAGACTTGATCTCTGTTTTATCTTAACTTGCTTATATGGAGCCATGGTATTCACTACCTGAAGGAAACAGTGATTTAAACAGATCCCAGGCACCGTCAACATTGTATTGCTTTTATCTCTTATTTCTTTGCTTGTATTGTATCCGTTTTGGTGTTTACACAGGGCTCATCTGAAAATGAGACTTGTCTCAGTGTGATCCCCATGTATAAATAAAGTAAGTATACATACAGCAGTCAATCCCCTGTCCCATAATTTACAGCAGCCAATCACCTGTCCCCATAATTTACAGCAGCCAATCACCTGTCCCCATAATTTACAGCAGCCAATTCCCTGTCCCCTAATTTACAGCATCCAGTTCCGTGTTCCACAATTCACAGCAGCCAATCCTGTGTTCCCTAATTTATAGCACAATTAATGGGGATTTGGCTCTCGTTAGCCAAAGGCTCTTGGCCCCTATTCTGGAGGGTAACTATAAAAGTGGCGCTTGTGCGCACTAAAAATAGCTTTTTTAGACATTCGAGTAAAAAGATACCCGTCAACGGTGTCATTGTAATAAAGGAGTCATTCACTTGATCCAATGTCTCGATGCTCGAAAGCCTATGTCAGTAAAACAAAGAGGCAACTTAAACAAAGAATAGCTGAACATAGGAGCAGAATAAGATGCCAGGACATGGATTATCCAGAAGCAGCTCACTTTATGGAGGCTAGCCATCCTATATCTTTTCTCAGATGTACTGGGATAGAGAAAGTGTCTCTTCCCAGTAGAGAAGATCTTGATAGCCTTTTATTACAAAGGGAGGCCTATTGGGTTTCAGAATTGAGAACATTAACCCGTAATGGTTTAAATGTTGACTTTGACCTTTGTTTTTGTAATTATTTGACCCATGTTGTTTGGCTACATTAATTATATTAATATAACTCAAATGCTGAGTAATTGTAAGGTATCTATTAAATATGACATATTTTCATATGTTTTTTATTATTTCTAAAATAAAGTTTTATATTATGTAAAAATGTTTATTCACAATAAGTACTTTTTCTAGAATCTGAATGGGTATTAATTATAAGTAGGGATGCACTCAGTACATTGTCCTGTATTGTATAGACTGTTTGTAAAATTTTGTTGAATTATCCTTTTAACTCAGGAATGCTCAGATTTCTATAAGTGTGTATATATATTTTTTGTATTTGCATAATTGTGTTTTTTATTGGATATTTAATTGTATATAAGATGTAAGAACATTTTCCAGTCTTTTAACTGTTAATATGGGCAACCATGACCGTCACATGCTTCACGGTCATGGGCCACGCCCACTACTAATCACCTGCACTATATATGTAGGACTTCACTCAGCATTTGCATAGCATACAACCTGAGGAAGACACTGTGTGTCAAAACATTGTTTTTTTGGCAATAAATCATTTGTGAGCATTATAGAGTGTGCAAACTATCCTTTATTTTCCCTAATTTATAGCAGCCAATCCCGTGTTCCATAATTTACAGCAGCCAATCCCATGTCCTCAAATTTATAGCAGCCAACAGCCAATCTCATATTCCCTAGCAGCCAATCCCATGTTACCTAATTTACAGCAGTCAATCCTGTGTTCCTTAATTTACAAAAGCCAATCCTGTGTCCCCTAATTTATAGAAGGGGTCTCAAACTACCAGTCCTGGGGCCACATGTACAGTGCTGAGCAGAAAAATGCCCTCAGAATGCTGCGTAAGGCCACGATCACACCATATCCGCTTTAACAGCTGGGGCGCCTTTTTTCTAATTGTTTTCAATGAGTTTGAAGCGTTTGCCACGCTGCTTTTGCACCCCAGGCGCCTTGCGTTTATCCGTTTCGGGTGCCTCGCTGTTTTCCAAAAAACGCTTGGTGTGCACGGAGTTGAAATTATCTTATCTTGAAGCACTCTGAGGAAAAGGTACCCCACGTCACTGTCACTCTTTTCCCCTCTGTCCAATCGCACGAAAGTAGAGGCGGGCCTTGACTCTGCCGGTCGGTTCCATGTAAACAAAGACGGCTGAGGAGTAATTGGTAACGTTAGTTGGCGTTTCAGCCCACCCGGAGTTATATTATTTCACTAATCGTGAATACCATGATAAACATAAGCGATCCAAGGCACTCCGCATATACACAGCTTTTTAAAGACAAATAACGAAGCAAACTTTCGGGTAAACTTAGTTCGCTAACACCGTTAACAACTTAAATGGACTTAAGCTAAGTGATTGACAGAAGTGGAGTTCGGTTGACTAGCAACAGCAAAAAGGACGCCTCCAACACCTTTTTCAGAGTAGGCTTTCGTGAAATCAAGTAGTGCTCCTGACGTTTTGAAGCCTACAAAGCGCGTCCTGTGTGATCGCGGCCTAAGGGAGTTTCCACACAGAAATTCAGATGTATAAAATAACACGTGCTGTGAGAATTTGCGTACCTCTGCACACGCTGGACACCTCACGTACGCAATGTTTGGAGTCCGTGTGATATGGCGACACCGTGACCGAAAGTCAGAGGGAGAAAATGCAAAACATTGCGCAAGATTTCTGACTTTCTCCCTGAGCATTCTTTTACGCATTCTTTTACGCATTCTTTTACTCTGAGTTTCATACATATGGCCCCTGGAGTTCTGTGGTGCCTACAGAGTGCTTGTGGTTTCCTTTTAATCAACAGCCAAGTTAGACCTTGGAAACCAGGTGTGTGGATTGTTTAGCCAATCAGTGAGTTAAATTAAGCTTCAAAGAGCAAAATTTGTGGTGCAGTCCGTAGGGCATGTCAGCTCTCAACCCCTGGCACAGTTCAATCCCCCATCAGCACACTTTCTGTGATCGTTTCTCTGTCTGTTACCATCACTGCTTTTTCCCTGTCTGAATAAAGTAAAAAATTATATATATGAAAGCGGGGCAGACTGTCCACTCTTAATGAAAAAAATAAGCATTAAGGGTTCAAATGCACTGAAAACTAGCAGCCAGGCCCTGCCAGGATTTGAGTTTGAGATCTATGATTACAGTGATCTTCTTGATCAAATGATTGCTTCCAGTGATAGTGTTTTAGGTTGAAAGACCATGTAAATTGTTGAAATGTTAGCATTGAAAGCAGGAGCTATTTTAGTCTTTAAATGAAAAGTTACCTTTGTAGCCTTTCATTCAGCACCTCTCACCTATTGCATTGTTCTTAAGGGTGCATTATGCAGCATTTTTACCTTTTTCTACGTAAATATTATAAATTAATCATGCTCAGTCATATTTATGATGAACTGGCAATCTCTGTCTTTGCACACATTTGCCAAATCCGTGCTCCTCTGCCTGTATTTATTATTCTAAGATGTGTTCTGGACATTTCTGGGCATTATGCTCATTTCTGTGCGGGGAGGGGTGGGTGTGGCTACAGAGCCTGTGGGGTGGGATTTGGTTTCAGTAGAGCATTAGCTAGCTACTGCAATAGCGGAGGTGCTAGGATATAAGCTTTTCCTTTTTTTCAAGCTAGGATTTGCTTTTCCTTGATGGCGACAGCTGAAGTTGATGAGGGGATGAAAAGCAACGCAGAGTTGGCATGTTTTCTGTTGGACCTTCATATTAATGTACATGTTTTATAATAATAAAAAAGTTTCTCAAGCACCTTTCTCAAACCCAAAGGTTGCATCACAGAGCATGACAATACATATATATATATATATAGTACATACATACATATAGTATATACAAATATTAATGTTTTATATGAATATATAAAGAGCCGCATGTGCAAGAGACATGGGTGTTTATTCATGCCCCATTCTCCAGAGGAACATCTGTCCGGTTTCTCTCCTGTAGCTGCATCTCAAACCACCATCTTTCTGCTCCCTCAGTGTCGCTAGCGTCCAGCTCTGTGGGGCCTGGTGGGCAGATCGTGCACACGGAGACCAGCAAGATCACCCTAAGGGGCGACCCCCTCAACGGCTTCGGGGTCCAGCTCCAGGGAGGCATCTTCGCCACGGAAACACTCTCCGCCCCCCCGGTCATCCGCTTCATCGAGCCGGACAGCCCTGCCGAGAGGTGAGATGCTCCCGTCTGCAGCAGCTGGAAACCTGGAGCTGGGGGGAGCGTAACCGGGGTGGAGCGTAACTGCAGCAGCTGGGTGGAGCGTAACCGAGACCGATAGGCGGAGCGTAACCCGGGTGGAGCATAACTGGGGCAGCTGGGCGGAGCATAACCAGGGCAGCTGGGCAGAGCTTAACTGGGGTAGCTGGGTGGAGCGTAACCGAGACCGATAGGCGGAGCGTAACCCGGGTGGAGCATAACCGGGGCAGCTGGGCGGAGCATAACCGGGGCAGCTGGGCAGAGCTTAACTGGGGTAGCTGGGGGGAGCGTAATCGAGACCGCTAGGCGGAGCGTAACCGAGGCAGCTGGGCGGAGCATAACCAGGGCAGCTGGGCAGAGCGTAACCGGAGCAGCTGGGGGAGCGTAATCAGAGCGGAGCGTAACCGAGGCCGCTGGGCGGAGCATAACCGGGGCAGCTGGGCGGAGCATAACCGGGGCAGCTGGGCAGAGCGTAACCGGGGCAGCTGGGCAGAGCGTAACCGGGGCAGCTGGGCAGAGCGTAACCGGAGCAGCTGGGGGAGCGTAATCAGAGCGGAGCGTAACCGAGGCTGCTGGGCGGAGCATAACTGGGGCAGGTGGGCAGAGCGTAACCAGGGCAGCTGGGCAGAGCGTAACCGGGGCAGCTGGGTGGAACGTAACCGGAGCAGCTGGGGGAGCGTAATCAGAGCGGAGCGTAACCGAGGCTGCTGGGCGGAGCATAACTGGGGCAGCTGGGCGGAGCGTAACCGGGGCAGCTGGGCGGAGCGTAACCGGGGCAGCTGGGCAGAGCGTAACCGGGGCAGCTGGGTGGAACGTAACCGGAGCAGCTGGGGGAGCGTAATCAGAGCGGAGCGTAACCAAGGCCGTTGGGTGGAGCGTAATCAGAGCGGATCGTAACCGAGGCCGCTGGGCGGAGCATAACCGGGGCAGCTGGGCAGAGGGTAAACGGGGCGGAGCATAACTGGGGCAGCTGAGCGGAGCATAACCGGGGCATCTGTGCAGAGGGTAAACGGGGCGGAGCATAACCGGGGCGGCGGAGCATAACCGGGGCAGCTGGGCGGAGCGTAACCGGGGCGGAGCATAACGAGGCCGCTGGGCGGAGCATAACCGGGGCAGCTGGGTGGAGCGTAACCGGAGCAGCTGGGGGAGCGTAATCAGAGTGGAGCGTAACCGAGGCCGCTGGGCAGAGCATAACCGGGGCAGCTGGGCAGAGGGTAACCAGGGCAGCTGAGCGTAACCGGGGCAGAGCATAACCGGGGCAGCTGGGCGGAGCGTAACCGGGGCAGACCTTAACCAGGGCTACTGAGCAGAGCATAACCTCATTGCTATAGACTAGTGAAACACTTCAGATGACTCTCCTGTATTTTTTCACATCCTAATGTAGGGGCCAGCATCCCTGGTCCTGAAGAGCTGAAGGGTCTGGAGCTTTTTGCTTTCGCCTTAAAATCAGCAACCAATTCAGTTCACTGCATTAAACTGTTCATTGATCAATTAAGGTCGAGCAACTAAAACCAGCAGACCCTGTGGTTCTCACGGGTTTAAAAGATTTGACAGACATATTAATAAGAAAAATTCATAAGTAATATTAAGCCCACACAATGCCCACAATGTGGTAAACTATAGGGACTGACCAAGACCCATTTTGTTTTCCTAAAAGTTTTCTTTCAGGAAAAATTGCAATTGACTATTTTGGTTAAATTTGTAATACACAGGTCGACACTGCATTAGAGGTTCACAGGCTTAATTCGATACTGAAATAACCACAATGAGAGTATTAGAGGTGTGCAGGCTTAATGCTATGCTGAAATAACCACAATGGGAGAATTATTCTGACTGTTACAAGTGACTCTCAGCCAGCCCAGCACTTTACTCCATAAATTGTGTTAAATTCCCAGCTTATCCTGTTGCTGGTTATTTACCAGAAACTAGCCGGCATCTGAGTTTAGGAGCCAGCATATCTTTCAAAACATTACATAATTTATTTGCTTGGCTGGTATTATTCTCTTGGCAGAGTGTAACCAGACTGACTCATAGTTTATATATTTACACATGAATACACTATTTGAACTATATATATTGTAGCTTCATATTTTTAAGCAGTTGGACACCTTCCAATTGCTTAAAAATAGATCCAACAGCATTGCTCCCAGAACTAAACCTTGAGGAAGCCAAGTTTCACACCCATTGGACCATTTGATTTGTCAGTTGGATCATTTAATTTGTTAAATACTTTTATAAGTATGATATAATATCTCAACAATCATACATAAAATAAGCAGTTTACTCCAGTGCATGGCATGTTGTGGGATGACACATGACTGGCAGCAGGGTCCACATCACACAAAACAAACGTCAGGACCCACTCGCTCCCACACACCCACCATTGGAATAAGAGTCACTACCATGGTGTAAGTTTAAGCCATAGTCCATATGTACGTATTTCACAGAATAAAAAGTGAGGTCCACTGGCTACTGTCCAATAGCTCTGAAAGTTCTGCCACCAAACTGAATCTTGCCACCAATCTTTTCAAAATAGCATATAAATACACATAAATGGCATTTTTTTTCATTCAATTTTATTTATTTATTTATTTGTATATCTATTTAATTTTTTAAAAATATCATTTTATGATTTACTGTATTACTTACTAACTGATCATTTATTTCTTGTTTTTTTTATGTTTTCTTATACATGTGTTTTTAAATTGTTAGATTTTTTGTGAAGCACTTAGGGGTCGATTTATTAAAGGTTTGCGTGTACAAAAACACGTGTAAAACTATTACCACCCACAAACAATTGTCCGAGGTGATCAACTAATGAGGTGTAAAGAGGATTGCATGTGCTAAAATTGAAAGATATGTTGATTTCTAATTTTTGCTGGTTAGCTTGAATAAATATGCAAAATTGGCCGTCCCCTACATTATTTTGCGAAATAGAGGGAGGTGGTCATGCAAATATATTTAGTAAGTGTAAAGTGATTTACTAAGCCTGAAAGGAAGTGTTGGAAAGGTATTTGCGGGTGCATTTTAGTACAAATGGAAAGCAGGTATTAAAAGACACGGAATCAATAAGATGACGGCTGTCATTGTAGCAAGACACGTACAGGTGGGTTTGGAATATCCATAACTGAACGTTCTGAATGATTGCACAATGGGGGCTAATTATCTAGCTAATGCTCAAAATACACAAGAAGATCATTCGTGGACAGCCTAGGCTACATCTGTAATGGGTTTATTGATGGTTTGGAGATTCACACGCAATGATGGGGAGATCAGAACAAGTGAACTCACAACCGTGAGAACAAATAATAAAGGGAGAGAAAATAATAAAGGAAGAAAGAAAAAACAGGAACGTAATTCCTTAAGGCTAAACAGCCAAAATGAAAATAATCTCCCGAGCTCACTTAATGAGCTAAAAACGGGAAACTTAGCAAACAAAAGAACACTCTCGGCTGCCGTAGCTCAAAGCCGGTAGAGTGAAAAACCAAAACGAAAGTACAAAGAAAAACTGTCTCCCGAGAGAACAGCAAAGTACAAAATAGATGGCACCAAAACGCTACCAGGCGGACAACAATCCTATACCCGATTAAGTAGCTATAGCAAGTCCCCCCTGAACATAAACAAAGTTTAATATCAGGAGGTTGCTAGTTCCTGGCTATACCTGGCTCAAAAGCAATATCGTAAGACAATCAAGCACCGGAGAAGCGGAAGTGAGAAACTTAAATAACCCGCATGTAGAAGCCCAGGTGAAAACAATAACGAGGCTGGCAAACCACGAAACGGAACGTGGAAAAAATCTGATTGATTCACAATCGTGAAGGCAGGACGAGAGCCGCAAAAAAAAGCAAACAAACAGCCACAAACCACTACAACATCATGAACAGTAAAAATATTTTTTTTAATCATGAAGCAAATTGTGTTACAGAATACAAGAGTAACTTTGAATCAAACAAGCAATACAATGTCTATTATAACAAACAGTGAATAACAAGCAAATCAAAACTTTATAAAAATAAAACCCATGATCAAATGGAAATGTGATTTTATGTGACACTTACTGCGCGAGTAGGCTTAATGCTAGTGAGCATAGTTATGATCATTTCAGTCATTTTCATAATGACTCTTAGTTGATCACCCGCAAAGTGTGAAATGATAACGTGTGCAAATACTTTAGCTGCGCCCGCAAAATAACACCCCTTATTTTGGATTTTAGTAAATTGACCCCTTAGTGTTTTTTTTTGCTTTAAAAATGCTCTATAAAGTTATTTTAAAAAATTTTTTATTTGATTCCACCACACGGCTACCTGATTTATGATTATATTAATCCAGCCAATTCCGTTTCTCACTAGAAAAATTGTTAATTTTCGTTCATGTTAATGCTAACTCTCCATTTCACACACACGCACGGCAAATTTCTCCTTCTCCATTAGGTAGCCTACCACAGGATCAAGCTTGTCATCAAGGAAGAGGAAAAAAGTCTATCATATGTTCAATAATATATATAATATATTTTCAATTATTTTCTGAAATGAAATAAATACAAGAATATAAGTTTATATATTAGAAAGATCATTATTTTTGGTATGGGTATGATATGTTCAGGAGACTAAGTCTGGAGGTTTGCCACTTTACAGGAACAGACCAGTACATGCCAGTGAGAATATCAGTGTATCTAATGCAGTAGTTGTTCTTGTTCTCATAGTTTGAGTGGGGTAAGGCTGCAAGCTGGAGCCTCCTGTTTCATAAGCTCACGCCTCGTATTCTCAAGCCTGGTATGTCGGGGCGTGTCATACTAAGGAAACGGCAACTGCAGAGGAACAAAATACGCCTGGCTATGGGACTTTTTTGACAGGCGAATCCAGGCCGTTGCAAATGCTGCGCTAAACGTTGTGGTTGGCTAGGCAGCTAGCTAGCTAACCAGCACTGTAGCGTGCTAATTTTGCCTATATAGCTAGACATCTAAGTAGACATATAATACAAATTAATTTTGCTTCATTTTTCATGTTGAATGTGTAAGCCTAAATGACAGTACACTACCCTACTCCTGACAACAAATGCAGCCAGGGCTGTGGGAGATCGGAGACGTTTACACTCAACGTAGGTGGGCCCAGTTTGCTTTCAGGCCCCAGATAGATTATCCCACTGTCACTGGCGGTATTGACAGTGTAATTACACACACACCACAGGTTCCTCTTGCTTTATCTCGTCTTTCCTCCTCATGCATTTTACATCACAGGTAGCTGAAATTCAGACAAGTGTTTGACATGTATATTTAATGAAAGATTTGGCTATCAGGATCCTAAAATTTAAAACGGAAGGTTCTTTGTACTTCATAGGAAATTTTGTTGGCAGTCTTATAAAGCTGGATAAGAAGTTGATATTATTTTGGTATCTGGGCCAAGACTCACACAGGAGAATTTACATGTATCAAGTGGAGCGGCTATACCCACCAGATATGGTCTATTCACTGGCCCATAAACCACAGGCAGGCCAAGTGGTAGGTGGGAAAAAAATAGTTTTCGACACAATATATTTTACATTTCGCATTGCTACGAGCCATTTGTTGCATCTTTCAATGTCTTTCTTGGAAAGGTATGGAAAACATGCCCTTCTATCATTGACTACCGGTAATCGGTGCACCCAGGGACGGAACACCAACTTGGACGGAACACCAACTTGGTCTGCCTGCAGCCATCATGAATGTTTTTGCCTACCACTTGGCCTGACTGTGGTTTACCAGCCAGTGAATAGAGCCAAGGAAGGTGGAACTCCAAATAAGGGCATAAACATCACAGCTAAGGTGAAGCAACCCCCCTGCACTTTTTGTGGATGAAGAGTGAGGTAGGGAGACGTAAATCTAGATTGTAAAAGACATGGCAGTAGTGCGTGAGATGAGTCATATGCTCATAAAAGTAAAATGTAAATTTCATCTTCAAGTTTAGTTCTTCAAGTCGCAATGTTTCAACAATAGTTTTAGCATTGCGACTGTAATGGAGAATCTCTAACTTGTTTAATTATTCAACCGGGCTCTCTAGGGGACGTGGCAAAGCATGCACATCGGGTACGTCAGAGCCCAGCTGCACAAGGAGCCTGTCTGCTCTGTTCTCAGACACAGAGAAGAGTAGAATGTGTTCTATGGAACAACCAGGGGGGGGGGGGGTATAGTTGTGACCATTTCAATGCTGAAAATGGGTGGTATTCCCCTTTAAAGTAGGAATATTTTAGGTCTCATTCATGACAGTTAAATGTCAAGCTAGCAAGCAAGCACTTTTAAGACCACCACCTCTGCAGTGGTAGGCTAGCAGTAGGACCATTCACCCACTATTTCCCACTCTGTAACAGCAGAAGCTCATTAAAACTGCTTTGCCTCATCCGTCCACTAGAGGTCTGCTGTCGCGGCTTGTTGTACTTTGGAAGCGTTGGTGGACTTACTATTGCAGGGCTGAATATCACCAAACAGAAAACAAAGGGTGACTGTAAGCCATATTTCAATAAGCAAGAGCTCTGGGGATTCAAAATAAACATGCTTTCACCCTTTAAGTCTGAGATAATAAACCTAAAATTGGATATGAATTTGGGAAAGTATCTTACCCATGTGTTGCATTGTTTTTGTTGTATCCCACAGGTGCGGGTTGCTCCAGGTAGGAGACAGACTACTGTTAATCAACAGCATTCCCACAGAGGACGGAACACTGGAGGAGGCCAATCAGCTGCTCCGAGATGCTGCTCTGACCAATAAAGTCACTCTGGAGATTGAATTTGATGTGGCAGGTTTGAGATTTCCTCTTTTCCCCTAAAGACCTTATGTATGCATGATTTTCTTTAGCCTGACAAAAACTTATTGTGATGATGAGTGATTAGTGATTATGTAGACATAACAGGAAATTGAAAATAAAGGATATAGGCTTGGGGTAAATGTAGAAAAACTTTTGAAATACACTTGGCAACACTGTATTAATCCAAAAAGCAGAAATATTTCCAGCTATAATTTGTACTACTATATACACATTACTGATAGACATGGACATTCAGAATTTGATTTGTAATTGATGAAATGTGCTACATTTGAAGTACCAGATTGCAAAAGGATATAATTAATAATATATTATTAATCTGTGTAAATTTAGTTAAATATCAAAAATCTGAAAGTAAATACATTTCCCACGGAAGCAGTCAATAAGTGGAATGGTTTTATGGTCTCTGTTGTATAACAGAGTGCTGGATACTTTCTGGTCTGTTTATATTAAGCCTCAATGGGCTGAATCGCCTGTTTTTATCATTTTACAGTAGAACCATAGTTATGGACTGACCAGTCGACAGAGGGTACCCAGAGGGTAGCATACATAAGTGCGCCTTTTCAAGCTTCTTATTACAGTTGCAAAAATGCAAGAATTAAATTAAAGCAAGTCAAACTTTCCATTAATAAAAACCTCTTGATACTATCAACATTAGACAATGGAACATCTTGGCACTGATCTATGTTAGAATAAGATCCTGATTACTGTTGGTTTGAATTTTAGTTGTTGATATAGATTATGGGAACAAAATCAGTGTAAGTATTTTTTTAAAATGTAGTTTATACAAATTGGTGTATTTCAGAGTTCTGTGGAAACTCGATTCCCCATGAGGTTCGGCCTTATTTTTGGTGTTCTTATTAGAGATCGGCCCTCTGTCTATGCAATGCTCTGATCACTTTGTGTGTCCCCATAGAGTCGGTGGTGCCCAGCAGTGGTACATTCCACGTGAAGCTTCCCAAGAAAAGAGGAGTGGAGCTGGGTATCACGATTAGTGGTGAGCCTCCCGCCCAAAGCAAATCCGTGCCCCCCTCCGAGGTGCTGCTCCGCTGCTCGCTCCGTCAGCCGAGCCAGAGGGGCAGCCTGGGCGCTCTACTGCTCTGTTAACCGGGAGTAAAGTTGTGCTTTGTTTCAGACCTACGCCAACGCCTCTTTAGTCACACACCTCCTCCTGACACACTCCAGAAAAATTTGCCCCTCTGCGCTGTGCGGCAGGGAATGCATCCCGGCACTCTCTCTCGCTCAAGAAAGGCCCAGAAATATCAGGCTCTCCCTTACACAATAAAAACATATGACCATATATTTGAAAATTAACTACAGTACATTGAATAAAACATCTGAATATATGGAGGCACTCTCCAACTGTATTTTCCAGTTCAGGATAATATATCGCCATTTACTTAGTATATTTTGTTTGTTTCATTCAAATACGACTCCAAGGCAGCAATAGTTGGTATGTTTTGCAATATTTCTATATTATTCAATACATGTCACAGAAAAAATTTAAAGCGAGCTTCTTATATCACAAATAGGTTGGTGCTACCACTTGATATTGTGCTAAATGCTGAAAATATCAGAACAGCCTTCAAAATTCACACAAAATCACAAATCAACATCGGCAATAAACCGGATCTCCACGCATTGAAAAATATATTTTGTTGCATAAGGGCTATTACTCATTAAACTAGATATTTCCCCTGTAATGTCTTCCCACAATATTTTCCTTATTATTTTAGCTCTATTCTTGCACATGCTCCCGGGCCAATTTTGTTTATTTCCCTGCTTATTTTTGCCAAGACGTCTCAGTTCATTAGCACTGCAGACGGCGTGTTAGCTCTGAGCTCCTTTCTGTTTTTATATTTTTATAGAGCGCCAAATGACCGCTTGCTGTATCGCAGTGAAAAATAATCTATGTGCGTGTTTCTCTCTACTACACACTCCCAAGTGCTTCTTCTGTCCTTGATACCATAAAGTATCTCCTCTAGACTCACTTTGCCTCCTGCATTTCTAATCGCCTTTAATATTGATGTGTTTATGGTCTGATCTGATCGAGGAGGACAGGGAACGGTTGAGGGGAAGATAGTAGTCTGTGCCACAGCTGCGTGAAGTTGGATGTGTGCAAAAGCTTTGATGCTGTTCATACAGAACAATCAACTGTGTAACTACAACTACAACTACTGCCATAGAGGGTTCAGGGTTTACAGCCTTTATGTAAGAAATACAAGCCACTGAAGAGAGTTATACAGTTATATGCAAATCTAAATGCATTGCCTGAATTGGTGGCATACAATTTGTTTTGGAAAGAGCGCTAGTGATTATACATGTGATGACCATATCTCTTTGAAGCAAAGATGCATTTGAATTTCTGTAACCCATTTATTTCTAATTTAATTATGTTGTATATCGCTTGTTTAACAGATAACATTGAAGCAACTACTTAGCATAATTAAAATGGGGAAGCATAAAATCCTGTTGTTTAATTTATTTCGATGGTAAATGTCTTTTCTTAAAGGTCCCATATCATACTATTTTTTGTCAATTTTATTTTATTCTACAAGGTCTATCAAACATGTTGATAAGGTTTTTTAAGGGAAAAGATTTTGCAATATATTTTTAAATAATATAAATTTTAAATAATATAATATGCTCTGCGTTGATTGGCTAACTGACCCGGAATCACAATCACTCTTGTCTACACTGCACTTTCGCTTTGAAAAACCGAAGAAATATAAAAGAGCAAACGAAGAGATGAAAGAACATATTTTTTACGAAGGCAAATACATGTAACATATATACAATATAGCGATTACGTCTTAACTGTTTAAATTATACTTAGCCTGTAGATGCATCCCTGCATGCTTTCAAATGTATCCTATAGGTCAACAAATGCTCCATTATTGACATGTTCCCCCCTTTGTAAGCTATTGTTTTTAAGCATTCGTCTGAATAATTTTGGGTAAAATACAGCCACACTTTAGACAGTTTCGGTTTTAGAAAATTGACCGAGTTTAACGTTAGCTGGCTTGCTAACAGTAGGCTACATGCAGTCACTGACTGAGCTGTCCTTAAATAACGTTAGCAATCGGAAACTTGTGCATTGTATTTTACAGTGGCACCGAAATCTGCGTTGGATTCTGTTCGGTAGGTAATGAATGGTATCGTTCGTATGGGTTAACGTTACATGACTCTGTACGCAACAAGGCAGCTGTAAAAAACACTTACTATTGTAGCTGGAAAGATTAAAAGTGCCCTGACACAGCACATTTAACATGGCCAGTTTTGCTAGTCATGAACTCTCCACTTGCTCGTAACTATACTTTGTCGGTGATAGAGGCTAAGTAAAGAACGGAAAAGCTGCTGTTACCACATAACTGTAATGACATCACAGCTGGAGCCAATTCTGAACAGACTTTTAAGCCGAGAGATTTTTTTCTAATGCAACAACAAAAAAATGGCAGGTAGTACCGACTTAATATTTTACCAGCACATAAGTATCAAGCTACACTACAAATAAATGCTAAAAGTAGCTAAACTCCAATTTCCATGATATGGGACCTTTAAAAGTATGTTACAGAGTGCCTTTCCAATTTCTCCATATTATTTCCATGGGAGCAAACCGTGCTACTTTTAAATTCTGTAGGACAGTTATTGTACTGTATATAATATTTTAAATATCTCATCACCTGGCTCGATGTGTAATTTTGCTTCTTTCTGTCTCTCTTGCTAAACTGGTATCTGTTTCTGCAACTGATGCCTTTATCACATCATTTCACAATTTTCAAATAATCTATTAATGAAATGTCTGTCTGTATAGAAAAGACACCTACATTCTGTATGTGGAAAATGTGCTATAACACGTGCACTGGGCTGTCCCATATTTGAAAGATAACAGAATAATGAATTTATATTGTAGTGGTTTTTGCTGCTCAGCCATTATGGTCAGTATTTCCCATTTTATTTTTCTGTTTTATTCAGTGTTTTCTCCCACTGGTTCCGTCTGTCTGTGTCCATGATAGAGCACCCATTGCTGCTCAAAATGACGTATGTGAATTTTTCATCTGGAAACAGGCCCGATAGCCGCGGGCAAGTCCATGAAGTATCCTAGGAAATCAAATTCTTGAAGCAGTGTTTATGGAAAAAAAACGTTCTCCCAGGATATCTGCAGTAAGAGGTTGTTTACATGTGAGAGCCGAGGGACTGGCCGCATGTTCCCATGTCGCAGTTAAACCATGTCTGTTAAACCATGTCACAGTTAAACCATGTCGCATTTAAATCATTTCGCAGTTAAACCATGTCGCAGTGAAACCATGTCTCAGTTAAACCATGTCTGTTAAACCGTGTTGCGATTAAACCACCTCACAGTTAGACCATGTCTCTCAGTTAAATCATGTCACAGTTAAACCATGTCGCATTCAAACCATGTCGCAGTGAAACCATGTCTCAGTTAAACCATGTCGCTGTAAAACCATGTCACAGTGAAACCATGTCACAGTGAAACCATGTCGCAGTTAAACCACGTCTCTCTCAGTTAAACCATGTCATAGTTAAACTCTGTTTTTATTAGACGCTGTTCTCCTTCCCCTGGTCTGTAGCTTTTTTTTGTTATCATTCTTGTATGATGCCGGCAGCAGTTGTCTGCTCTGGAAGTTTTCATTAATTAAATATATTGCAGACTTCAAACAGAATCATTCTCCTAAAAAAAAACCCTCCACATTTTAAAAAGGCATACAGCATGCCTTTTGATTTATCCAGTCTTTCCAATTGAATCCCAAAGAGACTGTTCTATTAAGTATGTATATTTTTTAAGACACACAAGCTATTTTTCCAAGTACTGACCAGTATACATTCATGTCTATAGGTCGTCAGGGCTGGATATCTTGGCTTTTGTATGTATATTGCTCAAGTTTCAAACAGATAGTAATGGGTTTTTTATTTCTTTCCTCTGCCCCCAAAAGCAAGCAAGAAATCAGATGAACCGCTTATCATCTCTGACATTAAGAAGGGGAGCATGGCACACAGGTACAGTATCTGCCACAGAATTCAGGAAACTCGATTATTTTCATGAAATTACACCCAAGGAGCTAAATGATATTATTACTTGAATTAACTCATCTTCTTATTTCTTAGATATTGCTCCTAGAAGACTGCTTTAATATGTAATTGGATTAGTAGGTCATTATGTTCCTTAGATTGCTAACTTCTCTTTTCACAATGCGTGAAAGTACCTTTGTATTTGAAATCATCTGGGATTTCTCCTGAAAAAGTCCAGTCTGGATGCTTCTATCCTATGTAGTTATAGGCCCATTTCAAAACTACCTTTTATTTCCAAGGCACTAGAAGTAAAAAAGGAAATATGTTTTTAGCAACCGACAACATTAAATGCAGTCTCTTTGAAGAATTTTAATCTGGCTTCTACTACAATCATACTACAGGGACTGCTCTTGTATGAGTCACAACAGACCATCTTCTAAATGCGGATCTTCAGTTTTATTAGATATTTATCATTAATCTTCATTTTATTAGACCTGAATGTTGCATGTAACACGAGTAACTTACATCTTAATTACCCCGCAAGGATCATTAATATAAATTTGACACCCAACATAGGGCTGAGGCCAATTCCCTCCCTATTTTGGAATGGCCAATTATTTGTAACTGCAACCGCGCTCATATGCGAACCCCACTGCTGATTCAGGAGAGTGTAGACGTTCTCCACGTGGAGTCGTTTCTCCACGTTCTCCTCCAAAAACAAGCCTGCGTCTCCTCACACTGCAGAACAGAGTGCGATCGAGTGGAGTCAGAGGAAGACCTTTCATGTGCAGTTTGGCATAGTCCACAGGTTCCCAATCGACCGCGTAGTGATTAAACACGGGCCCCTAACCAACTGAACGCTCCCAAGCCCTGTGCGACACAATGGAGCTACCGGCCACAGTCAGCACTGGCATGGTTTGGATTCAATCATTCATACACCGCAGTGTGGTGCCTTAACCGAATGAGCCATCCAGCAGCCCACATTAATTTTAGGGTGCATTTTGTTTTAGGCTGACATGGAGCCCCTCAGAGAAATCATCCTCAGGCACAAGCACTTTTCACACAGAAGATAGCTGTATCTATCCGTTAATCCAAACAACATATCAAGTATTTGTGCTGATTTATGCTTCATCATTATTTAATGTTATATGTCCAAACATTTTCTTTTGATTAATATGGACCGTGAAGGAAGCTATTTTATTATCTTCAGAATCGCAGACTTCATTCTTTAGTCACGTTTGGACCCTCTTCCCATTATAACATCTGAGGCATATTGTTTCAGATTAGGAATTCCATCACAAAAAAAATCAGCTACATGGAAATACAGGGTAGGGTAGTGAACAAACTGGAAGTAAAGACATGTGCTCAGTACGGTCTGTATGTCCTATAGTACAGAGTCTATGAGCGATATATGCAATAAAGAAAGTACAGCGACTCACCATCACAATTCACGACACCCCATAAACGCTCGATTAGGTTCTGATGTCATACGTAGAACAGCAGCGTCAGGTTCATCAAACCATAGGGGCGACGGCTCGTGGTCTTTTGACAGGGAAATCATCATCTTTATTCCCTTCTGTGGAAGAAAGAGTGACGATGATCACTCAGTAATGGCCCATCAGAAGTAATGATTGACATCGACCTTGGCTTCGAACGGTATGAGTGCAAAAATAGACCCCACGCCATTACAGAAAAACTGGAATCCTTTACTGTTTTTTGTTCCCTACTTGCATATATACACACACACATACATATTATAAGCAGTGTCCATGTATTTTAAATATGCTGTTTTCGTTTGAGATGTGCATAGTCCATAAACTGTTTGTGTCGCTTTGGATAAAAGTGTCTGCCAAATGAATGTAATGTAATGTTTGTCGCAGAATTTACTTTGTGGGGGATGAATTCATAACTGCAGTGGATGACAGTGGAGGAATTGTCGACCAGGGGATGGTTTAATGGACTGTGAATGAAAACCTTTCCAGTTTTACATAATTTATTGCACCATATTCAATTTCTGACAGCCACGGTCAGTACATTTTTTTAAAAGGACCAAAAAACACAACCCATGATTTAATCTTAAAAATGCTTGTAAAAGAGAGGAGAAAGAGAGTTCTGAACAGTAACATTTTGATTGAAACTAAAATCTAAATGAATCTTTTTTTATGCTGATACAAATGCTAATGTTGATTTAAGAGTGAACAGCCTGTCTAGTTTCTACAATAATCAAAACACTCAGATTTTTACGTCAACTTGTTTCTGTGATGGTGGGATAACCATTCCCGCTGTATCCACCAGGGGGAGACAGCGTCCACTCAATAATCATATACTTTCCACTCAGAACAATGTAGGACCTGGCCACTTCATTATGAGGTCTATGACAGTGCCGGCATAAAGCATATGTGAATTTAATTTAACATTTACTACCGGGGACTTGACTGTGTATATTCTCTATATGTATTTATATATACTATTTCTTATAGTAGTAGGCACTGCTTATTACTTATTGCTTACTTCCATTTTTAAGGAAACATTAAGTGATGTGCTAGAATCATTACTCCTCTGAGAAATTCAGCCAAGTGTTAAAAAAGGATCAAGCAGGTCTCCAATACTTACTAAAGCATGGCCGGTCTTCCAGATGAGAAAGCAGCTTTGGCAGGAAGCACATCTTTGGTACACGTGAAAGGAGCGCTGTTTTCCATGTGCTTGGATGGATCACTAAGGGTTGTTTCTCCTGACTCGATGAACACTCCGGATGAGTCAGAAGAAGAAATAGGTGGCAGCTGAGTGATGGTTTGAGGCTTGTTACCTCAGACCCTTGATGACTTAGTCATTTAGCCAGCCATGTGTTCCGTACTATTTCAGCGTAATTTACAGCTTAATTTAGACTGCCCCAATTCCCATAGAGATCCATTCAAATGCTGAGAGGTTATAGTATCGCTTGTAAGAGTGCCTGAAAATTGGCGGGTGCTCCCGGGGTGGGGGGGGGGACTCGGCGAGAATCGTTGCGCACAAAGTGGCCCTGGGCGGGTCGAATCGCGGTCAGGAGATCAAGGAGTCACGCCCTGAAGAGGACGTGGTGCCCTCCTTCCTACTACTGGCTGACAGGGTTGTGTGGCGGCAAATTCTCAAGCGGTTGCTATTAAAGAGTGCCTGAAAATGAGATATCAAAAGAGTCTTTTGGTGTTGTTGTGTCACAGACATCAGTAAGTCATTGCATGCAAAGGATATGCAACCAAATATTAAATATGACTTTATTTCAGTTTATGCATGTAAACACCCTCAAATTAAAGCTGAAAGTCTGTACTTTAACCTCATAGTCACTGTTCCATTTCAAATCTAATGTGCTGAAGTACAGAGCCAAAACAACAAAAAATGTGTCACTGTCCACATACTTTTGGAGTGCACTGTATGTATGCAAATGTGTATATGCAGCTAGGGGTTATGGAAAGTATCTCTTTCTATTTGTCCCTCCCTCCCTGTGCAGAACTGGCACACTTGAGCCAGGAGACAAACTGCTGGCTATCGATAACATCCGGCTGGAGAACTGCTCCATGGAGGACGCTGTGCAGGTCCTGCAGCAAAGTGAAGACCTGGTCAAGCTCAAGATCCGCAAGGACGAGGACAACTCTGGTGAGGAGAGCTGCAACAACACCATTCCGGTCACTGTGCGGTTAAACCAGGGTTTGGGTTAAAGCTAGAGTACGCTGTTGACAAAACAAGTCATAACGTCCATTTGAAAAAACATTGTTTGTTTGAATAAATTGGTGAAACTGAGGCACTGTCCCTGTCCTTTTTCTCAAAGTTGGTGAGTGCTACCGTACATCTTTGGACATACGTTTTTTCTAGTATATGTGTTTTTTGGTTTAGCACCACAGTAGGAGCCTCTTTCTGAGAAGGCACATCCAACTCCTCCACTGCAAAGTCATAACATCCCTTGGCCCTGCCCACAGAGAAAGAGACACCCTACTGCTTCCACAGACCTCGTTGTGAATGTGCAAGTTTTCTAGATATGATTGCAGGATTAGAGACTGGTATAGCTAACGTTACAGTGAAAATACAGCTAAAAGTCCAGGTAAAACAACAGAATCTTTTCTGTTTGTTGCAGAGTTGTTGCATAACACTGAGTTTGCGTAGCGTTAGTCTGAACCAGGCGGCATCTGGCTACAGCTGGCATGCATGGTAACTTCCCAGTGAAAGTTTTTGTGTTGAAAAGTGAAACGCCGTCTCGCATCTAGGTGAAAAACCGGCTATTTTTGGTTGAAAAGTTAAAGTTTTTTTACTTTCTAAGTCTAGATTCCGGTTTTTGCTCACTGGGTTATAGCCAGTGCTGGAAATGGCTAAAATTTACTCGGGGGACTCTACACTGGTAGCCCCCTACGACTGCCATTGTCCCCCGGTAGAACACTTTTCAAATTTCAACTATCAACTTCAAGTATCACTTTGAGCTGAATAAAGATGAAAATTTTTTTATAACGTTACAAAACACACCTCTGTGACTTAAACAGGTATATCAGATTACACACACTCACACCAAATATGTTATGGTTCTGTTTGTTTGTGTATTGTGCTCTGTTTCTTTTCTGTTACTTTATTATTTTCCTTACATGTGTTTGTTTGTGTTCATTAGTATTACTGGTTACGTTCCCATTTGACACTCCACTTCAGTTCCCTTGTCTGTCTACGTTTCCATGTTATCCTAGAATCCACTTCCTGTATTCGTGCTTGCACATTTCAGTACATGCAGGTTTTTCCCTGTATTTCAAGTCTCGTTTTCCTTTCTTCTTAACTAATTATTATTGTACATATACTAATCCAACTAACAATACTAACTGTGTTTATATTTATATACTAACGATAACTAATAGATTAATGTGTATATATAACTAACTAATCACATTTACTAACGTAGAACATTTAGAACGTGACTTAATTACTAATCACTCTTTTGCTACGCACTGCAGCTGTCATTCTCCCTTAGCTTTTCTATCTCTGCTCTATTCGTTGTTATTCCTTAAACTCTCTTCAGCTGTATCCACTTTCAGAATCCACCCCTCCTGCTGTGCACTCGTTTACCTGCTAATCCCAGGCAGTGTGTTATCTATGTGTTTGCATGCATTCCAGTCCGTGTCTTCGGTTCCCCCTCATTATTGAATTATTGTTTCCTATTGTGTTCACCTGTGTCTAGCTCCTTACTCCTCCCACCCACACTTGATTCCTTTTCGTGTCATTCCTCCCCTAGTGTATATATATTCTGCTTTCCACTAATCTCTGTTAAAACGTTGATCTATTCACTGTGCCGATTTTTTGTCAGCCTGTGTTATTTGAGATTCTTGAGACAACCCTTCTGTGAGACTTAGAGACTGCCTTTTCCTTCTGTTTTGTTTGCTGTGTCTTTCTGGTTTTTTGACTCTTGCTACATTTATTTTTACTACTCTTTTGGACTCTTACCTGGCTACTGATCTCGGACTGGGAATAAACTACGTTTTTGCCTGCTACCTGTGGTCTGCGTTTGGGTCCTTCTCAGAACATCTCAAAATAAAATTAAAAAAAGCTCCCCTCCTCCTACGTTAGCTAGCTAATTAGTCACAAAATAAACAATTTGCTAGCAAGAAAACAATCAGCCAAGTGACATTAGTTCACTAAAGTTAGTTAGCTAACGTATCGAAGTTTGAAGCGCCCAACTTCTGACGTTATCAGCAGTTAGCAGTTTTCTAGCTAGCTAGCTCGTCTGTCAATGGGCTAACGCCGTTGACGTTAGTTAGCTAGCAATCTCGTTTATTGATGGGCTGACGTTAGTTAGCGAGATTGCCCACAAAGTTTCAAAACGTTAACTAGCAAGCAAGCTTCTACAGCTGGCAGCTAGCTAACATAAAATGACCATCTTTTAGTTAACTAACTTACTCTGGCATTATTTCAGGGAGGTTGGGGAACACGAACCGTTACACTGACTGCATTAGTGATGGGCAGTTCGGCTCTTTCCGTACCGTTCGGTTTGAAGAGTTGGGTTCGAGTCACAGTCAGAGTTGCAAGTTTTTGTTACTTCCGATTAGTACAGTAGAGCCGTTCATTTAGTTGATTCTTTCGAACTACCCGAGCCGCATGAAATATGCCTTTCTGAAGTGTGTCTGTGGCTCAGTGAGTTGGTAGCTGCTCCGTGATCTTTGCTACCCGTGAATATGACCTTTTGCTGCATGACTCGCTCCATTCTATGGCCTGATAGGTAGCATGTACCTTAACAATGTTTAGAGGTGGCCGCTGCGGTGGTACAGCGGTAAAAGGCGCTGACTTTCAGTCAGCGCAGTTGTACTCCGAGGATCGGGCTTCGCGCCCCGGTCCTGCCATTTTCCGAGCATGGCCAGCGCCCTGTGGGAGCAGCAATTGGCGGCTGCTTCCGGGTGGGGGGAGGGCTCGGATGAGAATCGCTACGCAAAATAAGGCCCCGGGCGAGTTGGAATCACGGTCAGGAGCTTGGGGAGTCGCGCCCTGTAGAGGACGTGGCGGCCTCTTTCCTACTACCGGCTGACGGGGTTGTATAGCGGTGGTTCTCTAGCAGTTGCTACATGGGGGGAATTGAAGTAGAATAGGGGTTCAATTGGCTACTAAATTGGGAGAAAATGGGGAAAAAATCAGAAGAAAAAAAAAAAAAAAATGTTTAGAGGTTAAAAACTAGTGTGACATCTCACATTGCTTATATTAAGGACTTTGTGAACACTAATAAACTTTCTGGTAAATCCAGTCTCGAGGTAACAATCTGACTGACAGTTCTCATTGATACGCCTACAAAACGAGGTGAACTTGTAGAATGGGAAATTTGGGCATATAAAAAGGAGTTTTATAGTACTTAAAAATGACTGAATAACAACATTGATGGACACATTCACTTTAATGTTACCTAAAGATAACTGGCATGTGTCACATTCAACCACCATGTTACTCTTTAAAAAAAACTGAGAGCCTGCACTAAAGGGAAACTATTTCAGTGAGGGAAACGGGGGAACACAGCAGGTTGCGTTTTGTTACATTGTTTGATATCTCTCCTGAATAACGTCAGTATTATCTTCCACGTGATACAATATATAGACGAACTAGGCTATATTATTAATAATAACATTAGAATAACGTCAGTATTATCTTCCACGAGATACAATATACATGAACTAGGGTATAATATTAATAATAACATTAGTTGTAAAAAAAAATATATATATTATTATAATAACTACGTTACATTAGCTGATAATGAGTTTATGTCGTAAAACAGTCAAGAGCTTGGCTAGCTTAATGCTGAAACAATATGTATCTATTATAGTGTACCACAGAGGGTTTAACTTTCGCAAACAACTTTCACGAACATACTAACCACGTCAATCTCCTCTGATTTGTGAGGAGATGCAGGCTCTGTGCGGCGGGTTTTGCGTGTTAGCAGGGGGGAGGGGCGTGGCATCGGCCAGGGTGAAGAGAGGGTCTTTTTGAAGAGACGGGGCTACGCTGCGCACATAAGCCTACAATTTTAATATATTAATGGGAAACACTGAGGTAATTACAATTGGCTGGCAAGCAGAAAGGCCAGGTGAATTAGTGTTGAAACTTTTGACCTACCCAGTAGAAAATGGGAGCTCCGCATCTGTTTTTAAACCAATCCGCCCCCAAACATCTCATCACCTTCTAAAATGAGCACCTATGTTTAGCCTACTCCAGTTTGCCAGCGAGCTTTATCCAATTCCCACTTATTTTTCTTTGCACAAAATAGCGCCAGTGTAATGGGCCACACTGAAATTTCTAGCTGGTTAACTGGCAAGGTCAATCTCACTGTTGATTGGTGTGATGTGAAAAGGCCTCTCTCTTCGATTGATTTATGTCATAATTATGTGAATTGCTGGTTTTAGAATGCAGAATTTGAGGGTATAAATGCAGTGTATGGTGCTGGATTTCTCTAAGAACAGTTCTTTCTATGATTGCTCCCAACTAAGCATGACCGTTCCCCGATATGTGTGCATGAATGAAACTTAAACCATGTTGCTCATTTGAGTATAGGTGTAACTACACTCAATGACTGTTTTAGTTTAGTTTAGTAGCCATGTTGTGTTATTATAATGATTCACTTTAAAATCAGCATTCTGTGTACTGATTGGCCTGATCAAATCTCCCCGCACCGCGACCATGCCTCAGCAGCATGCCTAAACATCACAGGTATTATCATTCTGAATTCTTATTTTTATTTTTTATAAATTTGTTTCTGATTTTTTCCCCAATTTAGTAGCCAATTGAACCCCTATTCTAATTCAATTCCCCCGTGTAGCAACCGCTAGAGAACCACCGCTATACAACCCCGTCAGCCGGTAGTAGGAAAGAGGCCGCCACGTCCTCTACAGGGCGCGACTCCTCAAGCTCCTGACCGTGATTCCAACTCGCCCGGGGCCTTATTTGCGCAGCGATTCTCTCCGAGCCCCTCCCCCCACCCGGAAGCAGCCGCCAATTGCTGCTCCCACAGGGCACCGGCCATGCTCGGAATTGGCAGGTCCGGGGCGCGAACCCCGATCCTCGGAGTACAACTACGCTGACTGAAAGTCATCATTCTGAATTCTCAGTATACCTGGTCCTGGCAGCTGTTGCAAATGTCTTTCCCAAGAAATACTTTGAATTCTTGTCACGTTGAAAAGGATTTTCATAACTACACATTTTCCGACGGAAAGGCAGTGACTACGGGAACAACATTGGTGTCCCCTGTGTCATTGAATTCTCATTGGCCGTTCAGTGCCATCCGCACTCAAGCAAGCGCGGTTCTCCAGCACATCAAACCTGTACGGTGCTTGATTTAGGTTAGTCAGCAGCCAGGCCCCTGTATATAGTGTATAGTCACTCTGGAGATGGTAAAAGCTGACTGGAAATGTATGTTGTGCTGCGGGAAGCTGCTGCTGTCGACCTTCTTTTCGGACCCTTGTTCATGTCTGTTGTGCATTCAGTGTAACGCCTACACCGGCTCATCTGATATGAAAGTCAGTCATGGGAGACAAAAATGTAGTGAATCCAGACAGCATGTATTTGTCATATCGCTGCTTTTTGAACAATGTATTCGTCTGTGTCCAAAAAAGAGAGAAGAGAAGGTTCTCCTGTTCTGCAGGAGTTTGATCTCCAAATGTGACCTACTTGGGATCTAAATGGGATCTGTGAACAGCTGTCGCTCTATATAGTTCAGTTCAGTTCTTGTGATTTGCTTTCAAACGATCAGCAGTTTCGGCCTTTGAAACAATCAGTGACATAATCAGCCGATGCTACAGCCCTCCAGGATCTGAGTTTAAAGATCCCTGGCTTTCAGTGTTGTATTGCATTTCTAATGCTATTCTGTATATTACATTGTACATGTTTATAACCAGTGTAAAGAAATTGGTTACTCCAGCCAAAAATCGTTATTTAAAACAGCGCTACTCAACTCCAGGTCCTGCGGGCTGCAGTGCTTACAGGTATGTGCTTCAACCATGCTCTCTACACCACCTGATTTCACTAATTACCTGTTTGTTACCTCTTTGGTTCAGAAAGTAAGCTCATTAGTGAAATCAGGTGGTGTAGTTCATGGTTGGAGCAAATACATATATATAAATACTGATATAACAGGTCGGCCCTCACCTTAAGAATAATTTGTCTTCCACATGTGTCTTGCCACATATAATACTTTATCCCACAAGAAAATATGCACAATAAAAATTTGTGCCATCCAAAACGAAAAAAAGAGCGGTAGATGGGGCGTTGACTTGCTTACGTGGGAAAAAGGTTTTTACCTTTTTTTACATCACGGATAGGGGCGTGGTTCAAACAAAACTTTTCACTTTGTGTTGCAGTGAATCAGAGGCATCATTTCAGAAAAAACTAGGGGGTGGCAAAAAAAGATAAATTTTTTTTTTTTTAAACTCAATAATCCCTAACCCATAATGCTATGATCACTGGCGTAGCTAGCCTATATGACACGTCGGCCCCGGTGCTTACTCACGCACGCAAACACACACCAATGTAGTGAGGTTTGGTCACTTTTATTCAGAATGAATTATGTTCAATACTCAGTTAGAATTCTATACGTCAGTAGAGCCCAACTTAGTGAAATAACGTAGACAATTGGTTGGGAAAATGACATATGTTTTATTGGCTATGAATATGTGAATAATTATATAACATGAGGAATATATTCTATGACTTAATGTTAATCAGAGGAAATTATAATTACGTGATGGCTAAATATAGAAGCTAACAGTCCTACCATTTACAAAGGTTAGTTTGTGTTAGGGGTTAATGACACGCTAAAACTATATTTTGTGGTTAGCTCGTTTTATCAGTCTCATAACTATAAAGTTTTAACAATGTAAAACTATAAGGTCAGGGAAATTGGCTATTCCAAACCGAAACGCGCATAGCAAAACAAAATACAAACAACATAGGAACCAGCAGTAAAATGACCTCTAACTGGGTATTACAGGTTTTATGCTAGCCTATCAATTGATGTCAGTGCTAAATAAAATGGGTTTCAATACTTAACGGTAACAAAGGGAAGCCAGTCCCAATTCCGTAAGTGATGTCAGCTCGTCAGCTGATTCAAGGTCCCGGCAGGTGCGTGGACTTCTGGAGACTTCTTCACCGTAGTCAGGTCGCGACTGTCGTGTTTCGTGGCTGTTTATTTTTTTTTCTTTTGCGGTTCTCGTCCTGCTTTCACGATTGTGAATCAATAAAAAATTTTCCACGTTCCGTTTTGGGGTTTGCCGTCCTTATTATTGTTTTCACCTGTGCTTCTACCGGCAGGGTATTTAGGTTCCTCACTTCCGGTTATCCGATGCTTGTTTGTCTTTCGACATTGCTTCTCGCCAGGTATAGCCAGGTACTAGCGACCTCCTGATATTAAACTCTGTTTATGTTTAGGAGGTACTTGCTATTAGCTATTATTCAGGTATAGGATTGGTTTCCTTCTGCTAGCATTCTGCGCTATTTATTTTGTCCGTTGCTGTTCTCAAGGAGACAGTTTTTCTTTGTGCATTCGTTTTGGTTTTACACTCTTCCAGCTCTGAGTTAAGGTAGTCGCGGGTGTTCTTTTGTTTGCTAGATTTCCTGTTCTAGCTCATTAAGTGAGCTTGGGAGATTTCGTTTTCTAGTTCACTCATTTTACTGGGTTTATTTTAGTTTTTGGCTGTTTAGTCTTAGGGAATTAGTTTTCTGTTTTTTCTTTATTCTCTTTTATTATTTTCTCCCCACTTTATTGGTCCTCACTGCTGTGAACTGACTTGTTCTGATTCCCCCACCTTCGCGTTTGAATCTCCGACACCTTAAAGACCCATTACAGCGACAGGTTTCCAGTCAGGTCGACGTGGACGTGCACAGATCTCCACTTGGGTCCGGCCGCAACAGTTTGAAGAAACATGTTCTCAAAACAGCTATTGAAGGAGAATAAACCAGCTTGGTTTATTTTGTGGACGGTGGCAGGCCAACTCTGTCTCTGTGATCAGGCGAGATGCGGGTTGGGAAACACAGAAGTCCGTCAGGGTTTCAGTGGTGCATCTGGTAGGCTTAAGACAGCGTCTTTACCATCAGAGAAAAGTTGGTAAAGTTTCATGGGTTTTTATGCTCAAAAGTCCTTTGATCCCAATTGGTAGATGGCTTTAGGGCACCCATACAATAGACTGGCTCATTCCCTTAGAACCAACAATGAAACATAGATGGACCAGCTATTTGTAATCACCTCAGGGTGTGTGTGTTTGTTAAATTTGGGTTCTCCCCTCTCCTTCTCAAAAGAGGGGGGGGTGTTCCTGCCCAAACTGACACCTGATCGATCAAGCAATCTATGTTCATCTCAGAGTCACATGACACTCCATTGTGCCTCAGTCTGATCAGGAATTGTGAACGACTCCGCAAGGGGCTCAGTCTCATGATCAGAAAGCCAAAGTCCCAAAATGTCCCTGTGTAACCATTACACCAATATATCGGTTAAATCCACAGAGCAACACACACACACACACACCAATATATCGGCAAAATTCACAGAGCACGCACATGAACGGGGCTGCTTCAATACAATAAAAATTGACTTTCAAAAAGTTTACTGTGTCAACACCTATATCAAATATTAATAGAAGGAGGCGCTACTTTTAGACTCCAAGTGTTCTCTGTACATTCTTCCAGCATGTGAACTTCTTATCAATGAAAATTTGAGTCCGCTTCTTCTCCCCTGCCACGATTGTGTCACCAGCAGCAAGGCACGCAATACACAGAGTCTGATGACATGCAATACTCAATCCATTCATGAATCTTATACGCTTGTGCCGAAAAAAGTCTTCCATTCGTGGATGGAAAGCAAGACAATTGAGGCTGGACAGGGGGGTCATTTTTTGTCTTGCTAATGTCTAACACGCTGCTTACCCCACTTGCTGTTGCTAGTCTTGCTGCTATTAGCAGCGTTAATGTCCATGCTAGCATTAGTGTGAGAATCCACAGTTGCTGCTGCAGTGTTAGCTTCAGTAGTTAATGATGCTGAATTTGACTCGTCATGTGTATGTTATTTAGTTTTTTTTTAAATCCTTGTATTTTTAGCCGTTTGTCCGTTTCATTTTTCAATTAACTAGGCTAACTATTAAGTTAACTTATGCTACCTCTTTGAATCCTAGCTAGCTGCACCTCATCCCTTGCGGCCTCCTTCACGTAGGCTACTCGCGTGCTTGCTCTCATTCAGAATCACTCGTCTCGGATCGTGAAGCTGGCTGCATCAAATAATCCCCTTGTTGCCTGAATCTGATCTGCGATATAAACGTTTTTGCAATTTAATCTAATTTTAGATCAGTGTTTATAGCGTTTATTATGAGAGTACACAGAGGAATAAAATATGTGTTTATAGGCCTAATTCTCACCAACTCAACTCAGAATCTAGGGGATGGCAATTGCCACCCCCAAACGACGCCTCTGCAGTGACTGCCTCTTTTTTGGCACAAAATGCAGTGGCACGGCTTAATTACATTTATTTTATTTTTTTTACGATAGGATATATGTGATTTATGAAATGGAGACAAGATACTTGGCTTTATAACTCAAAATATGTGATTTAGTGTTTGTGTAGGATGGGTGAAATGTGCTCTCCCTTCCCCCATCCCCAGATGAGCAGGAGACATCAGGCTCCATAATCTACACGGTGGAGCTGAAAAGGTACGGCGGGCCCCTGGGCATCACCATTTCTGGCACCGAGGAGCCCTTCGACCCCATCGTCATCTCCGGCCTCACCAAGAGAGGCCTTGCCGAACGGTGAGGAAACGCTGTGTTTCAAAGGCAACTGGGGGCCTCTAGTGGTAGATCTGGAGAATTGCAGTTCCTCAGTCTCATTTGAGTTATGAACCACTTTAGCAATCGTAGTGTTGTGTGGTGTGCGTGTGGTGAGGTCGGTGTTTTCAGACTCGCATCAGATGGATGAATCAGATTACTGCTAATAACCAGGTGAGGATCAGATTCTTCCTCATTCTGCATTGGACTGTTCCCGTCCATCTGTTCAGATGTGTTTGAACTTGTTTGGGTCTGGTTTTGAAACGAGGTCTCATTTCAGTAAAAGCCCCTGCTCTCCCCCTTTGCTCTGCTGTGCTAGCAAAGCGATAGGAAAAGGGATGTTGTTAGGCCAAAGAGCTCTTATCGCGGTCTGGCTTAGTCACGATTACAGTTCTAACAGCTTGTGACTCTTAGACAAAAGCACACATTGTGAGGCCATTGGTCTATGTCCACCAAGATAATGAAATCTGTTCCTCTTCCTGTCAGTCTAGAAACTGCATTTGAGAACCTGCCTTCTGTGAATTCAGCTTCTGTTCCACTAGTTACACATTAACTTCTGTATTCAGTGGCTTGGGAAAAGTTTAGTGTGCTTTTATATTCATGTTAAACCCATTCATGCAATGGCCCATTTACACATCTTGGCAAAAACTGAAAAAATCTGTGTGATTGTGCGTATGTTCATGTGCGTCTGTGTGTGTGTATGTGTCTTATTTTTAAAAAGAAGTTTAGTGGCATGATTTCCCTGTACTTTTCCAGAACAGTATCTGTCATGTGATGTTTGCTTGAGGAAATGTTTTCGGCTTAGCTCGTGATACTGTACGGCTATTCTTTCTGTACAACAATGAATGCTTATTGCAGTGCAGCTGAAACTGTGGACTGCTGACAAACATTAGTTCCTCCTTACAGTGAGCAAATACACACACGCACGCACGCACACACACACACATACACACACACGTATACATGCACGCACATACACACATGCAAGCACACAATCACACGCACATGCACAATCACACACACACACACACACACACACACACACACACCTGTGTAAGTGCATTTTTGTGTTTTATCTCCTGCAGGACTGGGGCTATCCACATAGGCGACCGCATCCTGGCTATCAACAGCGTGAGCCTGAAGGGCAAGCCTTTGAGCGAAGCCATCCACCACCTGCAGGTTGCTGGGGAGACCGTCACCCTCAAGATAAAGAAGCAAGTGGACACCAATTGTGCGTACCCAGGGAGAGACGCTATGCATCCTCCTAGCACTGCGTGGCACTTTATTTAATATAGGCTGTAAAGCAAACAATGGAAACTACAATTTAAAGGAGCTTAGAACTTATGCCTGCACGCTTCTCCAGCGCTGAAACATCACTATAACTGATTATAAACTTCACTGTAAGGGTGCGTTTTGTTGACTTAAATATTGAGGCTGTGTTTGATTCCCAAAGCAGTAGTTTTTAGGGTAACGTGACACAATCCAGTGTTTAGTGTCATGACCACAGATGTCTGACCAGTCCTGGTGTGTCCTTGAAGACCAAGAGGTCTAGATTTGGCCTGGTCTCTTCTGATTGGAGCAGTAAATCAGCATTCCAAAACCACACGCCCCAACGTGATCTGTCCACACATTTTAAAAAGAACTGACAATATAACCACTACATAACCTGTATTAAAATCTGTGATTTGACACACAAAGACACACATAGACAGTGACACCCGTAGCATCCATTTTTACATTAGCTGCTGCCATACTTCGGTGGGTTGCCCTCATCTACCTGTTGGTGAAATTTGTGGGAACAGAGTATGAAATTGATTACAGATGAGAAAGAAGTTTGAATTTGTGTGTGTGTGTGTGTGTGTGTGTGTGTGTGTGTGTGTGTGTGTGTGTGTGTGTTTGCGTGCGTGCGTGCATGCGTGCCTTTGCCAGAGAATATAAGTGAATTGCGTGACAAGGCAGCAGTGTCCTTAGTTGAATGTCTGTGAAAATGCAGCATTCTGTCCCCTCTCAGTACCAGTAGAGAAGAAAAAGTCGGGGTTGGAGAATGACCTGAGCGAAGACGAAGACGAGATGACGGACTCGCAGAAGACCAACAAGCTCTCTGAGATATACTGTACCACTATCCCCAGCGTGGACTCAGCTATGGAGTCCTGGGACGGATCGGGCATCGACGCTGGCTACGGGACACAAGGTAGGGAAGCGCAGAGTCACACCCTATACATCTCAAAAGTGCAACCCAGTCTGAAAATTGCTGAAAATCACTGGAAATATCTTCAGCCTGGACATTCATGGAAAGTACTCAAATATCCCATTGTATCCATTTTCCAGGGTAAATCAGCACTCGTTGTAACAATTTCATGCTTAAACAAATAAAACACAAAAAGTTGAAGAAAACAATAAACAAAGAAAATGAGCTGAACAGGCCCAGGTCCTTTCTGGAGAGCAGGTTTCTGCGAAAAATGGTACCATCACTGCCATTGCACCTTCAGCATTGAAATGGTCAAAACTATACCCCTCTGGTTGTTTTAAGAGCCATATAACACATTCCTACTCTTCTCTGTGTCTGAGAACAGAGCAGGCAGACTTCCTTGTGCAGCTGGGCTCTGACGTACCCGATGTGCATGCTTTGCCACGTCCCCTAGAGAGCCCGGTTGAAATTAATGGAGAATCTCAACTAGAGTTGAAACATCATGACTTGAAGAGGAAATTTACGCTTGTTTGAAGCTAGTGGCATGTCTTTTACAACTTAAAATATAGTCCTTGAAGGGTTGTTTCTCCTGAATTATTTTTCCACAGAGTTCAATAGGAAAATGAGTCAGGAGAAACAACCCTTAAAGTGATCCATCCATCTCTATTGCATATCTGGCAGCAGAGTGATGGTTTGAGGCTCGTTTCATACCGCAGACCCTTGATGACTTACAGCCGTTTAGCCAACCATGGGTTCCATACTATTCCCGTGTAATTTACAGCTTAATCTAGTCCCACCCCCCAATTCCCATAGAGATCCATTCAAATGCAGCGAGGTTATAGTATCGCTTGTAAGAGTACCAGAATATAAGAATCTTTTGATATCCTTTTATACCCAGTCATGATAGCATCACCTGTTTACCTGTGGAATATTCCATTTTTTGAACTTCCCAGTCTTTTTTTTGCCCCTGTGTTGTAGGCATCAAATTCGGAATTAGCGTATATGTACAAAAATGTATAGTAAAGTTCATAAGTTCATAAGGTAAAACAAAAATTTTTCATTAAATACATAAAGCTTTGTTCACTGAGAGAGAGAGAACATCAACTGCATCACAGATACAGAATGTGCTGAATAAAGAACGAGAGTCAAAAGAAGGCTAGCTAGTCGTGGTCTCAAAGGACGAGTAGCACTCTCTAAACCACTTCTCAGGAGGGGGAACAAGGCCAATCGATTGCCATTTGTTAAGACATTCCAGCATTTCACAGTGGATCACTGGGAAAAAGTGATCCTTTTTACTGATGAATCCAAGTTTTAGATTTATGGCAGTAACAGAAGGGTTTATGCACAGAGACGAACTGGAGAGCGATTGATACCACAGTGCATCAAAACAACAGTGAAACATGGTGGTGGGAATATTTGAGTCGCCAAAGCATCAAGAAAAAATAAATCAGCAGTCGTACTGTAAGAAAGGTTGATGAATGCGGGCTCTGATTTGATTGAGGAACCATTTCCAGCATTAAAGCCCATAACAGCTCTTAACCCGCTAACCCACTAATCCCGGCGCAGGGACGTACGTCCAGCAGGCAGCTGGCATCGCGTTGCATCCCCACGAGTGGCGCAGCACCAAGCAGAGGAACAGCACGCCCCCTCCAGGCAGACGCAAGAACTACCCCTTCAGTGATGGCGGCTTCAGCGAAGACGACTGGGACAAGCCTTCTGGGTAAGTGGGCAGAACCGCCAGGTCTCCAGGACTGCCGGCCAGCTACGACACCGCCCACTATCTCTACCAACATGATTAATGATATCCTGCTCACTATTGTCTATAAACATCACTTGGAAGCCTGTGCAAATTATGAAAACAATGGTCGTGGCAGAACGCACACACGCCCCAGTCCCCGCCGTCGCCACAACAATCTTATCTTCTGAAGTTACGAGAAGGGAATTTCCAGTGCAGAACAAATATCACACAATATAGGCTTGGCGCTTAATTCTCTGTGTTGTTTTATTCTTTCTCTCCAGCTATACATTTTGTCATAACTTTTTTTTCTCAGCTTGTGCATTCACGTGCCAACATGTTTTACGTTTGCTTTCACTTCCATGAGAATGTTATGGATCTGGTACTAATTTAGTCTCATGAGACCAGCTTTTTTTTTTTTGCATTAATGTAGGATTATTACGATTTTGATTAACGATAATCATCGTAATCCTATGTTTATGATTATTATAGGGGCAATAATTAGTTGGTAACTATTAAGACTAGTCCATAGTTGCATTTCAGTTTGCACTTCCTGTGACTTCTATGATATGTGTTTTCTTTTCATCCTGCTGGTACAATGATGTGGTTATTGAATCTTTGCCAAGCCTCTACCTTCAGATTTTTAAATAATCATGATTTAATAAAGTCCAAAATCATTCTGTCACAGATAGGGGTCAAAATCCATTAGCAAGCTTGGCTCCAGAGTCAAGTGAACCTGACAGGTCTGGGGTAACTTGATATCTTGCTTGGACAGTTACATAACAACTGCATACTATGTAGTCCCTGTGAATTTCATACTTTGAGTTTAGCAGCTCATGTGTTTTTTTATTCTTTCACACTGTCCTGTTTGTCCTGCCTGTGTTTCTCTCTCTCTCTCGCTCTCTCTTTTCTCAGGTATTCTGTCTCTCAGCCCTGAAATCTCTGTCTTTCATCTGCCCCTCTAGCTACCTGTGGGGATGCCTGGTGTTCACCCATAAATGCATCTTTTTTTCTGTCACTTCTGTTTCCACCAACCGTCGTCCTAAAACCTTCAACCGTCCTCCCCCAGGGACACCTCTTTTTTTTTTTTTTTCCTTTTTTAAAGCATTCTTTGTATTTTTCTGACCTTCACACATCTCTCTAATGCTGTGCATGCCATTTGAAGGCCTTGTGGGTGCTTCTTTTTCACATTTTTAATAACTGCATGGAGGATTTTCATAATTCCAAAGGACACTACTTTTTTGGCTGCAATAAATAAGATTAATCTACCACTTAAGCTAGGACTGGAAGTCTTAACACCCCCTCCCCCTACCCCACCCCCCCACCTCCTTCAGCCATCCCCAGGCCATTCAGGGGATCCGACTAAGACAACCCCCCTGTGCCCCCCGGATTCAGCGGCTCCTGTAGTCCGTGGGATTGCTCATGTGTTTTGGTTCCATGCGTTGACACAGATATGCTAGCCATCCGCACAACAACGGCCTCATCCTGGATCACGAGGACAGCTTCTGGTGCCAGGCACTGGAGGATCTGGAGACCTGTGGGCAGTCGGAGCTCCTCAGGGAGATCGAGGTAGGGAAGCCCACCTGCATCCACAGGCACTGCCATCCTGCCAGGCATGTAAGCTAGCAGGCCATGGTCCATCCATAAAGTCACAGACAGTCAGTCACAGTCATTCAGACACAGTCAGTCACGGTCATTCAGACACAGTCAGTCACGGTCATTCAGACACAGTCAGTCACGGCCATTCAGACACAGTCAGTCACGGTCATTCAGACACAGTCAGTCACGGCCATTCAGACACAGTCAGTCACGGCCATTCAGACACAGTCAGTCACGGTCAGTCAGACACAGTCAGTCACGGCCAGTCAGACACAGTCAGTTACGGTCAGTCAGACACAGTCAGTCACGGCCATTCAGACACAGTCAGTCACGGTCATTCAGACACAGACAGTCACACAGTCAGACACAGTCAGAGACAGACAGTCACACAGTCAGACACAGACAGTCACACAGTCAGATGCCATCACAGTCATTCTTTTGTACGGTGCTATTTACAATAGAGGTTTAACCAAGTTAGCCATTTCCAGAGGTAATATCAAAATCAGGAAAAAAATCAAGTTGATCTCCTGGAGAACAGAGGGACACACAGGTGAACAGCATATGTGTAACCCGAGGCAAGCTTGTGATACGTGTCTCGCACTCATTTCACACCATTTCACAGGAGAGGCAAAAAACGTTACAAATCTTATCAAAAATAACATTAATTGAGTTAATACCAGAATCGCATTCCGGAATATCAAATCTACCATTCACCTAAATGACTAAATTTAAATCTTTGTGTAAATATGTGACATGTTTTTAAATATTGGGACTAGTTAGTCCTCCAGACATAGAAAATATTGTTGACTCACCTCACCATAAATGTTTGAGTTCCAAACAAAACTTTTGCTTGTTCAAACATTCTCTCATTGATATCGTTTTAAAGATGGTTTTCATACTTTACCGGTCTCCATTATGACCAGTTGCAACATAATGTAGTACTAATGCTTTATAAAGTATTCTTGTTTAACTCCTTTGTTCAGACCCCCCAGTGGCGTAGACCATGGGACCTACTTCACAAACATCCTACATTAGGCTACATGTATAGACTATTCGCAGTTATCCTGGATCAAGCCTATATTTGCCAATAATTCCTTTAATCTTCTGGGGGGACAATCTTCTGTACAATGACAATGGCTATCCATTAAAAATGTAAAAACTTGATTACACCTAGCCTACAGTCAAGCCGGAAAGACAAAAAATATTGAACTTTTTCACGATATTCTAATTTTCACGATATTCCCCTTTCACTTTCTCCACATTTTATTACATTACAGACATATTCTACAATAGATTGAGTTCATTTTTTGTCTCAAAATTCTACACAAAATAGCCCATAATGACAAAGTGAAAACAAGATGTTTTTTGACATTTTTGCGAATGTCTTAAAAATCGAAAACTGAAATCTCTCATTTACATAAGTATTCATACCCTTTGCTTTAACATATTTTTAAAGTATCATATTTAATATTTGGTCGCATATCCTTTGCATGCTGTTACTTCCTGAAGTCTGTGACCAATCAACATCAAAAGACTCTCGATATCTTATTTTCAGGTACTGTTGCAAGCGATACTATAACCTCTCTGCATTTGATCTGATCTCTATGGGAATTTGGGGGTGAGACTAGATTCAGCTGTAAATTACACTGGTACAGTATGGAACACATGACTGGTGAAATGGCTGTACGTCATCAAGGGTCTAACGAGCCCCAAACCATCACTCTGTTGCCAGATATGGAGTAGATGTGGATGGATCACTGCAAGGGTTATTTCTCCTGACTCATTTTCCTATAGAACTCTATGGGGAAAAAAGTCAGGAGAAACAACCCTTAAAGGGATCCATCCACATCTACTCCATATCTGGCAACAGAGTGATGGTTTGGGGCTCGTTCGATAGCTCAGACCCTTGATGACTTACAGCCATTTAGCCAGCCATGTGTTCCATACTGTACCAGCGTAATTTACAGCTGAATCTAGTCTCACCCCCCAATTCCCATAGAGATCAGTTCAAATGCAGAGAGGTTATAGTATCGCTTGTAACAGTACCTGAAAATAAGATATCGAGAGTCTTTTGATGTTGATTGGTCACAGACTTCAGGAAGTAACAGCATGCAAAGGATATGCGACCAAATATTAAATATGATACTTTAAAAATATGTTAAAGCAAAATATTCAAATTTTCTGAGAAACTGAATTTTGGGTTTCATTAGCTGTAAGCCATAATCATCAAAATTACAAGAAATAAAGGCTTGAAATATTTCACTATGTGTAATGAATCTATATAATATATGAGTTTCACTTTCTGAAATGAGTGACAAAAAATATTGAACTTTTTCACAATATTCAAATTTTTTGAGCTGCACCTGTATATGTTTAATTTACTTGCTTATGGTTATAGACCTCACAGTCAGAGAATTTGTATCTGTTTGGACATACTGGTGTTTTATAACCTCTTTGACTGCGGCACAATCAGAGGACAAGGGAGCGATGATAACATACAGCTCAAAGGAGCTACGTGATCTCTGGCCTGTCAAAGTGGAGCGGCTTAATCTATAACTCCCCCAGGAGATGAAGCCACGGAGACGGGGAGAAGAGGTGGGGTGAAACAGAGGAATAAGGAGCAGCAATTCAAACCAATTGTTCCCTCGGTAATGCTGGGTAACGTGAGGTCGCTTTTAAACAAAATTGATGAGCTGTCAGTGACAGCTGGGTAAAATCCCAACGGGACTATCGGGAAAGTAGTCTGATTTGTTTATCAGAAACTTAGCTGACCGAAAACAGCACTGACAACTGCAGTCCTGTCTATCCGTAAATGGCCGGAAAAGGAACATGAAGATCTAAGGGACTGCTGGGACATTACGGACTGGGGTATGCTGTATAAGGATCTGGATGACATTGATGAGATAACACACTGTGTCACAGGGTACGTTAACTTCTGTGTGGATACAGTGATATTAACAAAACATGTGCGTTGTTACTTGAATAACAAACCATGGGTAACAAGAGAGCTTAAAGAACTACTTAATCAGAAAAGAACTTGCATTTATGATGGGTGATAGGGATGAACCTAAATGTGTGCAGAAAGAGCTGAAAAAGAAAATTAGGGAAGGGAAGAAATCCAATAGAAAGAAACCGGAATCTCAGCTGAAAAGTAACAATGTCAAGGAGGTGTGGAATGGTATGAAGCAAGAATACCAGCTATAATCAAGGCAGGGGGCTAAACCCATTTAGAACGGGCAAATTAATTGAATGACTTTAATAGATTTGATAGTGGCACTTTTTGGCCTGTGGATCAGTGCAGAGGCAGTAACTGCACAGAGGTTGGGGTGGTCACTCCAGGCTTACTCATTACCCCGGACTGGATCCGACGGGAACTCAGCAGGATCAATGAGTGATAACGAGTGAAACACAAACTAAATCTCCCGAGCTCAATACTGGAGCCAAAACGGGAAACTTAGCAAAGAAAAGAACACCTTCGGCACATAAGTTCGGACGGCTGGAAGAGTGTAAAACAAACAAAACAAAGAAAAGTGTCTCAGAGAGAACAGAAAAGAATAAAATAAATAGCACAGAACGCTAACAGGTGGAATAATATCTATACCTGAACTAAAAGCTAATAGCAAGTCCCCCGTGAACATAAACTATGTTTAATATCACAAGGTCGCTAGTACCGTAAACAAGATTTAGTTTATCTCGGACTTTATCTCAAACTGTCAAACTAGATGTTGCACCTCAAATATGAATCAAGATTCAGCAACTGCATCCCCTATTTCTCACCTCAAATATTTTCAGAAACATATTTTAGAGGACTATTTAGGTGGAATACGAGAGTTGAACAGGACGCCACGTTGTTCCGGTTTAAAAACGTGGAGCCGAAACGAAAGTAACGTAGTGGGTCTAACCAATCAGGTGCCGGCTGTTTCTGTTGTGGGCGACAACAATTATCCATATGACATAGCGGTACCTCCAAAGAGGTACTCTGACATCACAATTGGGGCGGGGGCAGTGTGGGAAGCAGAAGGGAAATTTCAACCATTAGGGGCAGCACAAAGACGCTTCTACCAGTTTCTTATGATATACAATATTATTTCAGAATTGTTGCAATAACGGAATGCACGAATACATTTCATTATAAGGTAGGCATACAAACATGTTTACAGCGAAAAAAAGTGATCATGGGGGTACTTACTCTTTAATGTAAGCCATCATTGGTGTTTGTGTAAAATGTACATCTGGAGTTATAAAGCTATAAGTATAACAGTACAAAACAAGTGAAAATGGGCAAAATTAAGCCTCTGTGGGAAGGGGTTAATGACAGAAACGGCAGTTCTTTCTTCTTCTGTTGTCTTTTTCTTCTGCTATAGTGGACACCTCTGTTGAGGCTCATGGGTACTGTAGTATTTGAAATACCGAACTAACGAAAAATGGCATAATGGATTCTACCAAGTATCAGCCTATTTTAGCTAACAATCTGGTTGCCTCTTTCCAGCAAGACAATGACCCAAAGCATACCTCAAAATTCACACAGAAATGGGTCAGTGACAACAAAATGAATGTTCTGCAATGGCCATCTCAGTCACTGAACCTCAATCCAATTGAAAACCTGTGGGCTGAACTGAAGAGGGCCGTTGATAAGCCCCGGATTTACCCACTTTACCCTTTTAAATGTGAGTCCAATCCGGTAGAAAGCCAAGTGAAGTTTGTGACATAGCCCCTCCACTCTCAACTTTTCTCAAGGGAATGAGTCTGCAAAAGAGCAGCCTCGGCAAGCTCATATTACCCACAATTCACATCAAACTTCCTGTTCAATGATAATCGTTAATGTTTATTGCGGTATTATAAATTAAAAGCGCATACAGAATGGAAAAGATGGTGTATAGGCTAAATACAGGTTAATCCTGTAGTAGTTTGCTATTTTGTATTTCATAGTTTAGCAAATTGCTTTATGCAGCAGCAGAGTAGCGTACTGTGAGATGTACCAGGTTCTCTGTAATCTTGCTTTTACATTTACATTTATTTGGCAGACGCTTTTATCCAAAGCGACGTACAATTAGTGCATATTGAAGGTCATAGACACAATCTACAAAGCAAATCCAACAAAGCACAACTTTCTCACAACGTAGGAGCTATCGCTAGTAGTCAACAGACTACAGAATACAGTCGGCTATACATTCTAAGCTATGAAATAGCAAAACCAAATAGAAAATAAACAGAAAGAACATACTATATATTTGGCCTTATATATGTAGGTAATCAAGGTGGAGTCTGAAAAAGTGTGTTTTCAGACCATGACGGAAAACAGACAGCGTTTCAGCAGAGCGCAACGGAGTAGGGAGTTCATTCCACCACTGGGGAGCTAGAGTGGAGAAGCTCCGCAGTCGGGACGACCAAGTGCCGTTGACACGGAGGGAGGGAAGTGCAAGTCGCCCTGCACCAGCAGAGCGAAGTGGTCGAGCGGGAGTGTAGGGCTGGATCAAGTCCTGTAGGTAGGAGGGGCCTGACCTTTTGGCTGCAGTGTAGGCCAGGGTCAGAACTTTGAACCTGATCCTGGCCACGACTGGAAGCCAGTGGAGTGACCTCAGCAGGGGGGTGACGTGTGTGAACTTCGGGAGGTTGAACACAAGCCGAGCAGCCGCGTTCTGGACCAGTTGAAGGGGCAGAATGGCGCAGGCTGGCAGGCTTGCGAAAAGGGAGTTGCAGTAGTCCAGGCGTGAGGTGACCATGGTCTGGACAAGGAGCTGGGCAGAGTAGGTGGTCAGGTACGGCCGAATCCTCCTAATGTTGTACAGGAGGAACCTGCAGGACCGTGCCATTGCCCTGATGTGCTCTCTGAAGTCCAGCTGGTCGTCCAGGACCACCCCCAGGTTTCTTGCAGAGCGGGAGGCGGTCACCATAGTTCCGTCGACGGTGATGGACAGGTCTAGAAGCGGGGATGTCTTGTGTGGCATGAAGAGCAGCTCAGTCTTGTCTAGGTTGAGCTTCAGGTGATGGCTAGACATCCACTCAGAGATGTCAGCCAGGCAAGCAGATATCCTCTCTTTAATCTGTGGGGTAGAGGGAGGGAAAGAGAGGAAGAGTTGAGTGTCATCAGCATAACAATGGTAGGAGAAGCCATGTGAATTAATGACCTAACCAAGAGACTTAGTGTAAATGGAGAACAGCAGAGGACCCAGTACAGATCCCTGCGGGACTACTGTAGAAAGAGGATGAGGTGCAGAGATAGAGCCCTTCCAGGAGACTTGGTAGGATCTATCTGTGAGATAAGAAGTAAACCAAGAGAGAGCAGTTCCAGAGATGCCCATCTCAGCCAGTGTGGAGATCAGGAGTTTGTGGTTGACCGTATCAAATGCTGCAGACAGGTCAAGGAGAATCAGGACAGAGGAGAGGGAGGAGGCTCTAGCAGTGGCGAGTGCCTCGGTCACAGCCAGGAGTGCAGTTTCTTTTAAATGGATTATTAGGCTACTCTCAATATTTTTTTCCGTCGGCTATAATTTGCCAGATTAAATTAGCCAGCCTAACAATCAAACAATAATTGATTTGCTCAATAACCAAGACAAATAGGTCAATAAACTTGCGCAACATTTTCCTATATCCAAATTTGTGATGACATAAAATGCGTTAATATGTCATGCGAAGATTCTGCAGTTTCGCTAAATGATAAATGAACAGCACATATTTAAGTAAATTAGTTTTTCTAGCTTGAAACCATGTGTTATCAGTAGTGTTATTATCAGTATGGTTATTATCAGTATGGTATCAGTAGTGTTATTATCAGTATGGTTATTATCAGTATGGTATCAGTAGTGTTATTATCAGTATGGTTATCAGTAGTGTTATTATCAGTATGGTTATTATCAGTAATGTTATTATCAGTAGTGTTATTATCAGTAGTGTTATTATCAGTATGGTTATTATCAGTAGTGGTATCAGTAGTGTTATTATCAGTAGTGTTATCAGTAGTGTTATTATCAGTATGGTTATTATCAGTAATGTTATTATCAGTAGTGTTATTATCAGTAGTGTTATTATCAGTATGGTTATTATCAGTAGTGGTATCAGTAGTGTTATTATCAGTAGTGTTATCAGTAGTGTTATTATCAGTATGGTTATTATCAGTAATGTTATTATCAGTAATGTTATTATCAGTAGTGTTATTATCAGTATGGTTATTATCAGTAGTGTTATTATCAGTATGGTTATTATCAGTAGTGGTATCAGTAGTGTTATTATCAGTATGGTTATTATCAGTATGGTTATCAGTAGTGTTATTATCAGTATGGTTATTATCAGTAATGTTATTATCAGTAATGTTATTATCAGTAGTGTTATTATCAGTATGGTTATTATCAGTAGTGGTATCAGTAGTGTTATTATCAGTAATGTTATTATCAGTATGGTTATCAGTAGTGTTATTATCAGTAATGTTATTATCAGTATGGTTATTATCAGTATGGTTATTATTAGTAGTGTTATTATCAGTATGGTTATTATCAGTATGGTTATTATTAGTAGTGTTATTATCAGTATGCTTATTATCAGTAGTGGTATCAGTAGTGTAATTATCAGTATGGTTATTATCAGTATGCTTATTATCAGTATGCTTATTATCAGTAGTGGTATCAGTAGTGGTATCAGTAGTGTAATTATCAGTATGGTTATTATCAGTATGGTTATTATTAGTAGTGTTATTATCAGTATGCTTATTATCAGTAGTGGTATCAGTAGTGTAATTATCAGTATGGTTATTATCAGTATGCTTATTATCAGTATGCTTATTATCAGTAGTGGTATCAGTAGTGGTATCAGTAGTGTAATTATCAGTATGGTTATTATCAGTATGCTTATTATCAGTATGGTTATTATCAGTATGGTTATTATTAGTAGTGTTATTATCAGTATGCTTATTATCAGTAGTGGTATCAGTAGTGTAATTATCAGTAGTGTTATTATCAGTATGCTTATTATCAGTATGGTTATTATCAGTATGGTTATTATTAGTAGTGTTATTATCAGTATGCTTATTATCAGTAGTGGTATCAGTAGTGTAATTATCAGTATGGTTATTATCAGTATGCTTATTATCAGTAGTGGTATCAGTAGTGTAATTATCAGTATGGTTATTATTAGTAGTGTCATCAGTAGTGTAATTATCAGTATGGTTATTATTAGTAGTGGTATCAGTAGTGTAATTATCAGTATGGTTATTATTAGTCGTGGTATCAGTAGTGTTATTATCAGTAGTGTTATCAGTAGTGTTATCAGTAGAGCATGCACTAAGGACTGAAAACGGGTGAATATTTGTGATAGATATGTTTATAAAATTATTCTTATTATTATTAAGGACTAGGACAAATAAAGCTACTGCCATTGAGTCAGAAACCAAGAGATTTTTTTATATTAGCAGACAGCAGCTTAGTACCCAATCTGTTTGGATGGAGACCGTCCTTCTTGAGCAGGAAGGGTTTCGAGTTAAAAGGCTCAAAATTGTCCACAAAATGCACATGGGCTGCGTCCCAATCCTGCTTTTGCTTCACCCTCGTAAACTTCACTTGCACATTTCACTTGGGAGGATGTGACACACATACCAATAAAACAGGAGTATTACACTTGCGTTTAGCGAGTGGGAGGGAGCGAGGGCGGAGCGGGTTGTTTGAATTTAGATGCACTTCATCCCATCTATACTCTGAAGTTAACCATGCTGCTGCACAGTGGTGTATCGTGGGATCTGGGATATAAGACATCTGTCACCGAAGCCCACCTTTAAACGGATGAAACTCTCAACCCGTTTACTTTGATTATCAGTCAAGCAATTGATTTTAGGGGTGCAACTATCGACGTTGCAAACTAATTTAATTGTCAATTAGTTGGTGACATCATCGCGTGTGTTTCACGCTGTGGAGCTGAATTAAACGCATCATTTTTCCCGGAGCTGATTATGGAAGTAGCTAAGGAGTGAGACGTCTTGCTTCCTTCTCATCTTTGTTGAGAGGTGCACATGCGCATTTCACTCTTTAACTCGGCCAAAAAGGTTGTGAACTGCAAAACATCAGTTTTGCTGGAGCATCTGAAGAGGAGGCACGTTGTGAATGATGAAGAGAGACTCGTCTCTGTAAGCTTGTTAGCTAGCAAGCTACAGTAGCTAATGTTAATGTTAAAAGCCATGTTACGTCACATTGTGAGCTGTAACATTTTCTATTTTGAAATACATTTTCTCTTGATCAATTAATTGTTAATGGCATTGAACATACAGTAGCAAATAACCTATTATTCACAACAATCCAGTTCACATTCCAAATGTGCCCTTAATGTTACAATCTTAACTATTGCATCATTGTCATCATGGCGACGTTTACGGAGAATGTGTTGCTGTCGAGTGCACAAGTTTAGAGAACACCGGAGAATTTGATACTTTCTAATTCTACAAATCCTGTCTATGCATGTGTGCCCAATGTGCGTTACATTCCAATTGATTCTGTAAGGGCGGGTGGAAAAGAGGGACCCAGTAGCAGGCAGGGAGTACCAAAAAAACCGAAGTTTAATGATGGGCAATGGTACAAAAAACTGAATCCAAAGAATGGTCAAAAAACAGGCAGAGGTCGGAACCGGGAAGGCACAGCAGAGGTACAAAAACAGTCCAAGAATCAGGGTTGCGAGAACACAGACAAGAGTCAAAACCAGGAAATCCAGGAACAGAAAAATAAACCACAACGAACGGACGAGGAACACAAATACAAAAACTGACAGAAACTCAGAACAGCAGATTAGGGAAAAAACAAAGACTCTGGGGCAAAAAAACAGATACTCAGAAACGACTCGAAAACAATGACGCTATCAAAGGTGAGGAACTCGCAACAAAGGACTGAATGCACAAGGTATAAATACACTGAGGGAAACAAGAAACAATGAGGATCAGGTGTGAGGAACCGGGGAGGGCAAATGACAGACAGGTGCACGTAATAAAACAATGAGGAAAGCGATAATAAAATAACAAGGGAACACACAATACACAGACCGGATTCACACCTAACACAGACTAACACTGGGCAAGTGCATACAATTAGAGAATGGAAAGCGGAAACGAGAGTCAGCTGTAGTTAATAGAGGAACCAAAGAAAGATAATTAGCTGCAGTGAGGAAAGATGACGTTAGTAAGTTAGTAGATTAGTAGAAAACCCTGATTCTATAGCGTTAGTAGATTAGTATTATATACAAGTTAGTCATTACTAGACCCTAATTCTAAGATGTTAGCGGTTGTTAGTTAATTAGTATTATTTACAATTAATTGTAATTAGTAATGAAGGAAGGAATGAGAGAGGAAATACAGAGAAAACCGAAATTCCCACAGACGACTCCCGAAAAGTGTGACGAAGACAGGTAGTGACAGTAATACAAAACACAGAACAGTGAAACCACAACTAATCAGAAACATAAATACAAAATCAGAATAATTAAACAAGTAAAAAATACAAAACAGACAGAACTCAGAATCTCAGAACATAACAGATTCGAACGATTTATGAGTTTGTGTGATCTCGTTCGAACTTGCCTTTTACATCATATAACCGTTCTTCGCCTTGCTCAGCCTCAACTAATCACAGTCCCATTGGGCACGGGCACCATTAAAGAGACCGCTGGTCTCTTCACTTTGTACACCTCTCATGATAAGCACACTGAGAGGATTCAGTTTCTCTTGGTTTTTTTTTTAAAATTTTGTTTCTGATTTTTCCCTTTTTCTCCCAATTTGGTAGCCAATTGAACCCCTATTCTAATTCAATTCCCCCCCATATAGCAACCACTTGAGAACCACTGCTACACAACCCCGTCAACCGGTACTAGTAGTTGGAAGGAGGGCGCCACGTCCTCTAGAGGGCGCGGCTCCTCGAGCTCCTGACCGTGACCCCACCTCCTCTTGGGTCGTCCGTGCGCAGCGATTCTCTCCGAGCCCCTCCCCCCACCCGGAAGCGACCGCCAATTGCCGCTTCCACAGGGCACCGGCCACGCTCGGCTATGGCAGGACCGGGGCGCGAACCCCGATCCTCGGAGTACAACTGCGCTGACTGAAAGTCAGCGCTCTTACCGTTGTACCACCGCGGCGTAGTTTCTCTTGGTTGATTCTCCTGCTTACCCCCTTGTGCTAGGTCACACATGGCTGGTTCAGCATAACCCACATATTAAATAGGGTATAAATCCATTGTCCTTCAGTGGGGTCCCCAATGTAGGTCCCAGGGTCACTTAACCCCTTCCTGTGTGTCGGGTGGATACCAAAAATACCTTCTAGCTCTGACTCTGATTCAGAGGAGGTTATCTCCCTGTCTAATCAGGAGGATTCTATTTTAGGGTCTGAAGCTGGTAGCGAGAGTTTAGAATGGGACTCCCTGGCTGATTGGTATTCCATTGGGGAGGAACTCTCTCCTGACAAATTATCGGATTCTGACATCCGATGGTCGCCTCCTCCTGATTCGCCCATGGAGGAGGTAGGGGCAAAAATAGCAGGGACACTTGAATGTCCCTTGCTCCCCAATGTCCCAGCCGGATATGCTGAACTGGTTGAGGTGTTTAGCAAGCAGAAAGCTACTACTCTTCCTCCGCATCGCCTATATGACTGTGCCATAGAATTATACCCTGGGTCCGCCCCTACCAGAGGAAATCTATATATTTTTTATCTGCCCCAGAGAGTTTAGCTATGAAAGAATATATTGAGGAAGTGCTTGCTAATGTGTTCATAAGGCCATCTACTTCACCTGCTGGTGCAGGATTTTTTTTTGTGAACCAAAAAATATGAAGGATTAAGGCCTTGCATTGATTATCATTCCCTCAATGCCATAACCATTAAAAACCGGTATCCGCTTTCCCTGATGAATTCTGTGTTTGAACGGCTTCAGGGGGCTACTATCTTTTCCAAGCTCGACCTCCGCAACGCTTATATCCTGGTGTGCATGTGTGAGGGCGATGAATGGAAAACCGCTTTACTTGCACTACAAGTACCGGGTCATACTGTTCGGGCTCACTAGCGCCCCCTCTGTGTTTCAAGCATTAGTGAACGATGTACTGCGGGAGATGTTGGAGAGATTTGTTTTTGTCTACTAATGCCGAGCTCACACTACACGACTTTTGCCCCGATTCTGACGCCAAAGACGAACTCCTGACAAATTTTCCAGCCCTAATTTTTTTAAAAATCTGCAAGAAATCTTGGTTCCGTCGGCTGGAATGGTTTTTTGATCTGAGATGGTCAAAGACACTATTATTTCTGTCGTGAACCAGTCTGGACCTCGTCGGGAGAGCCCACGATCTTTTCAAACTGGTTTGATTTTGTCGGGAGTTCTGGCTGACTTGCAGTGTCGAATCGTTCTACTAGAATGTCAACAGCGCACAACAAACGCAACGAAAAACTGTTTGAAATTATCCATACTTCCGTAGCCTTGGCAACTGTGCATGGAAATTCGACCTCTTGATTTAGTCCTGTATAAATCATGTAGAAATCATGTGATGTACGACCCCCGAGTAATTATCTGTCTTCCTAAAGTCGCCTAGTGTGTGCTGTATAATGCAGCGATTTTTTTAAAGACTGTCATTTGACAGTCATTAGATGTGAGCTGCTCTCCTCGGACGGGATTTTGTAAAGATTTTTTAGTCGTGTAGTGTGCGCTTGGCTTTAGACGATATAAAAATTTTCTCTCCCAACCTGCACACCCACGTCAGTCACGTAAAGCAGGTTTTGAAAGCTCTTTTAGAGGCTAAGTTGTTTGTGAAAGTGGAGAAGTGCTAATTTCATGCTAGCACTGTTTCATTCTTAGGGTTCATTGTATCGGAAGTCTGTATGGACCCCGAGAAAGTTTCTGCTGTACTAAACTGGCCCACTCCTCGCTCACTTAAACAAGTCCAGCGTTTTCTAGGTTTCGCCAATTTTTATAGGTGATTTATTCATAATTTTAGTGCGCTCGCCGCACCCATTACTGCCCTGACCAAGAAAACATTGGCGGTTCAATTTCAGTGGAATCCTAAAGCTGAGTCCGCCTTTGTGGAGCTTAAGAAGAGGTTCAGTTCTGAGCCCATTTTAATTACGCCCAATCCCTCTCTCTCTTTTATTGTGGAGATTGATGCCTCCGAATTAGGAGTATTTCTCTCGTGCCCTCACTCCGGCCAAGAGGAATTACGACGTGGGGGATCAGGAGCTGGGGTCTCGCCAATTGCCTTTTTGTACCTCCCGATGTGAGGTCTCGGATACTCCAGTGGGGTCATTCGTCACAATTTGCTGTGCGTCCTGGCGCTCACCGCACCAAGGAATTTCTCTCCAGACGCTTTTGGTGGCCTGGTATGGAGACGGACGTGCACAAATTTGCTGCCGCCTGTGCTATTTGTACTCGGAATAAGAGGTCTCGACTCCCACCCTCGGGGTTATTACGCCCTTTACCTGTGCCATGGAGCCATATCGCTTTAGACTTTGTGACCGGGTTGCCCGTTTCTCAGGGCAACACGGTCATCTTAGTCATAGGTGATGACCTTTCCAAGGTGGTGCATTTTCTCGCTCTGGCAAAATTGCCATCGGTGTCCTAGACAGCCTAGCTGCTGGTCAATCACGTTTTCCGTATTCATGGATTGCCCCAAGACGTGGTATTGAACCGGGGTCCTCAATTTGTTGCCAAATTTTGGCACTTCTTTTGCACACAGTTGGGCGAGTCTGTTAGTATGTCCTCCGGCTTCCACCCACAGACTAACGGGCAAACTGAGCGTGCGAACCAAATGCTGGAAAACACCCTTCGCTGCTTGGCGGCCTCCAACCCCACTTCATGGAGCCGTTATCTTCCCTGGGCTGAATATGCCCATAACACACTGCGTAATGCCTCCACGGACCTTTGTCCATTCGAGGCCCAGGTGGGTTATTTGCCCCCGCTGTTTCCAGAGCTGGAGAGAAATGGTTCGGAGGTGCCGTGCGGTGTGGAAACGAGTTTGCGCTTCACTTTTGCGAGCATCGGCATCTCAAAAAGCTTCTGCCGACAGACATCGTCGGTCAGCCCCCGACAGACAGCGGGTCTGGCTCTCCACGCGAGATCTGCCTCTGCTGGTTTAGTCTCGTAAACTTGCCCCACGATACGTGGGACTGTTCAAAATTATCCGAAAAATGTACCCGGTGAGAGTGCGCCTTCAATTACCGCGCTCCATTCATCCTACTTTTCACGTTTCTCGTTTAAAGCCGTTACTCGTCAGTCTTTTGTCCCCTACTGAGAGACCCCCTCCTCCTCCTCGGCGGAGAGACGGGTAGTTACTGGTTTAAAATTTTTAGTGGACTAGGAGGGCTATGGCTAACGGTGTTGGGTCCCATCCAGAAATATTTTGGACCCCAAACTGATGAGAGATTTCCATAGAGATCGATCTGGGGGATCGGCTGGGGCCATCCCTTAGAGGGGGGGTCCCGTCATGGTTTGTGGCTATTTTTTCCTGTTTCGCTACGGTTCTTGTCCTTTCTCTCCGGTAAGCAGTCTATCAGATTTTCTCCATGTTCCGGTTCGGGGTTTTGCTTCTCCCCGCTTATCATTCGTTTCACCTGTCCGATTACCTGCTAGGTATTGAAGCCTCTCACTTCCGCTTCCTGGCGCTTCTTTGTCATTTCGTGCCTTCACGTAGTCAGGGTTGGTTAGAAAATAGCTGCTCTATATTTTCACGACTAGATTGGCTTTAGCTGCCCTTGAAGCTCTTTAGGGATTAGTCTCTTTCGTTGTTTTTGTTTCATACTCTCTTCTACTCTCTGCTATATTGAGAGTGAGAGGTTTATTTTTATTTCATTTATTTTTCACCTCTTATCGGGCATTATAGTCTACGTTCCGAAGGTGATTCTTATGCTCTTTTCTGCTCGTGTCCACGAGCCACACCCGTGTTAGTGGGTTGTTTATTATTTTGCTACTGAGACTCTTTTAGTGGTCCTCATGTTCGTGAGTGACTTGCTCTGTAATCGTGTTTTGTTTTGTCGCGTTTGGCTCATTGTTACAAACCCAACCCCTTACATTTACTGAATAACAAATATTCATAAATAGCCTACAGCAAGTTTTGTGTGCTAGCATATTTCTTTGTGTCATAAAATTGTGTAGCATTTAAATATGTAGGACAGCCTGTGCACTGGAAAAAGAGTATAAAGTTTATCAGTTTTTTTGTGATTGTTGCAGCCTAAAATGCTTGATTTCACGGTAGCTAAAAGTTGTGACGCAAAGTGTGATGTTTTGTGTGTGTTTTTTGGGATGAAGTTGTGGTAATTAGTGAAAGTTTCAAATAAAAATTGTGATTTCAAAAATCTATATGTAATTCAATAAAAAATATGTAGCCTAATATAAGTTCAGTGAGAATTAAACAGTAGGCTACTGGACCTGAAGAGTAATTTTGTTTGTGCTCGTGTAATACCCGGAAGTAGCCTATGTAAACACGAGACTCGTGACAGCAAAACCCAAACACGTTTTTATTATGAAACCATTTTATATTCAGTAATGACGGAGAAACTGACCCTGCTAAAGAAGACTCGCTACAATGAAGGAGATATTTGAATAAAAAACATCTTGTAAGTTGCCTATTTGTGTTTGAAATAATAATATTTTCCGGCTGGTGCATGGTGGGTGGTGAGCTAGCGCAATGGCGAAGTGACATTTTCGCATGAATTTTCACGCTCCTGAGGCCATTTTACTCGCCGTGTGCCGGAAGTTGGAGGAGTCGCTGGTGGAGGTGTGTCAGTCCAGATGGAACAGCGAAACTGCAAATCTGGGGCTCTATTTTCCGGCTGGTGGCGAGCCATCACTGGCGAGGTGGCATATCGTCACAGATTTGCACACGCCTGAGCCCGTTTGGCAATTTGGTGACTCGCCATGCGCTGAAGTGGGAGGGAATCTGCTGTTGGGGGGTGTGTCCGTCAAGAGGGAGCAGCCCAGTTAAATTTTACTGCATACCGGAATGCAATTTTGGGATAATGGGGCGGTCACACTTTCAGAAAATTGTGCGAATATTTGCTTCGCCTACCATTCACTTTCATTCCAAACCGTGTGAAGGGCGAATAAACTGCATAATTTCCAGCTGCATACCAAATTCGCAGGGTCTCTGGCAAATTCGCAATTTGCCTCGGGTCAAAGTTCAACTATGTTCAACTTTGACATGTGAATTTGCAGTTTCAGCGGAGACCCTCCAGAAAATCTCTGGTATCAGAAATGCTTATTTTAATACCTCGCCAAAATTAAAAATGGAGGACGTTGCTCATTGTGGCTGTGTCCCAGCATTTGGTTCTGTACAATAACTACACGACTACAGAAACAAAATAAAACAGATGCAGCTTGGTTTGCAGTCAGCTGCAAAACGGGACTTGATAGAACATTACATTTCTGTAACGTTAATTTGCAGTTTTAAAGTTAGCTGACGATACTAGCTGAGAACAGGTCATTGCTAACATTCAATTAGCATTCAATGTATCACAGCTGAATGGTAGCTAGCCACCTAGCTACCATTCGACTGTGATGCGCAAATTCTATCTATGAAACAAACTATTAGCTAGAATCATCAGTTAACAAACATTTCTGTAGATGTTTAAAAGTTCACTGTTTCTAGAAACTAATTTCAACTCAAATAATTTTTTTTAAAATTTAGCAGCCGAGTGGTATCTGAAAAATGGCTACCACTCGCCCAAACGCAGTTCCCAAACTCAGTGCCCAAACTCAGTGCCAAAACGATGACATCATATCCCGTATCGCTGCAAAAAGCAAAATGCAAAGCAAATATTTTCACGATTTTCTGCAAGTGTGACCGCCCCATAAGAGTAGACTGCGATTCGCGCTTGCACTGACTGCCAGGTGAGACCACGTTTACGGCAAAGCCCCACAGAAAGCGGTAAAATCGCATGCCATCGCTCTCGCCTCCCACAATCTTTAATCGGATTGGTTATTGCGCCATGTTCGCCGTCTTGTCTGGACGCCTCCCATCACAAGCAATCCCAACATGCTTTGCAGACACGAGGAATCGCCTCTCATTGAAAATGAATGGAGGCGGTGTAATCGCACAAGAAATCTGCTCCACACCGCTTTCTGTGGGGCTTTACCGTTATGGCGCAAATCTCACCACAGTGTACAGCGAGTTACTAATTCTATGGCTGTCCCCAATGCGTGCATGATCATAACCTATTCAAAAGCCAGTCAACCATTTTCGTGGATCATATGCGGTCCAATTTAACTAAATAAATCCCCCAAGCAGGAAAAAATTATAATTTGCATTTATTGCTCATTGTCTTTTTTATAATGTTAATTATTGTATTTCTTTCTGTTTTTAATTGTTTATGGCTGTTATTATACTGTACTAAACAACTACTGATAATACTACTGATAATACTACTGATAGTACTACTGATAGTACTACTGATAACACTACTGATAACACTACTGATACCACTCCTGATAACACTACTGACACCACTACTGATACCACTACTGATAACACTACTGATACCATTACTGATACCACTCCTGATAACACTACTGATACCACTACTGATACCACTACTGATAGCACTACCAATACCACTCCTGATACCACTACTGATACCACTACTGATAACACTACCGATACCACAACTGATAGCACTACTGATAGCACTACCAATACCACTACTGATACCACTATTGATACCACTACTGATAACACTACTGAGTGGTCTTGTATCGTGTTTCACAGTTTTTACATTTTATGAGATCGGTGAACATATGGGAGGGGATCTTTGACTATTCCTCCATGCAGAATCTTTCAAGATCTTTCAGATCCTTCCCTGGTGAGCTGCCCTCTTCAATTCAAATCGCAAATTTATGGTTTTGACCATTGCAAAACAGTCATTTTGTGGTCATTGAAGTATTTGAAAATATTTGATTCAGGTCTATTCCGCAGAGCCATCCCAGGTGCATTTTAGATATTACTGTTGTTACAAAGATTAGGTTTTCATCTGCACAACTGTGTTACTTCCCCACTCTATTCACTTCAAACAGGAAATGCTCTAGTCCAGCTTGCCGTAAAAACACAGAGAACAGTCCTCTTCACCCTTAATCAAGCCAGTCCTCTCATTACAGTCTGCAACCTGGATGAGAAAAGCGTATGGAAAGTCAGAACTCCCTAACGTCTTCTCAGAATTGCAAAAACAGCAGTGGTGTGCCTGTTTTGGTTACAGTAGGAATCATGTTTTTATAATGTTGAGAATGTAATTTTGTCGGTCTCACACAGACTCTATATTTAGTAACAGATTTGAACTTTCTGGATATGAGTCTACTTCATCTGCTGAACAGCTCAAAAGTGTTCAGTGAATTTTCTCTGTTTATGTGAAGGACTGGAGAGAAGTACTGTAAGATGTCTTTTACCAGTACTGTAGGAAAACCAATCCATCACAAGACCTTTAAAAACAACTTGAGTCTCTCTCGACCATGAACTTGTTCAGCTGCCGCTGTTGTAGTATGTTCTTGACAAGCACTTTTTCCCCCATTTCCCCACCCTATGATTGATGTTGATACACAGAAATGAATAAGGATGAAAATATCTGGAAAATAAACCACTGCATTTACAATGTTATTTACTTTAATATCCCATTCCTCTGTGAGTGTATCTGTATTCTGCCTCATTAAAATACTTTTTATTTATCCGTAGTGCTGATATAATATGCTATGTTACTACCAGTACATAGGTGACCCTTATGGAAATGGAATACTGCTAATAGATTATATTATACCATGGTCTGAATACTCGATTCTGAATGGCTGAAAAGTGTGCGTGTAAAACTGACATTGATACCAGCTGTCCTGAATGATGTCATGCAGTAGCTAGCTTTAAAAAAATATCTACTTGTGATTGCAGAACCTGAAAAGAACACTTCTTTTACTTTGAATATCTTAGTTACATCAACACTGAGCCAGCTAATCAGCTTTGTATAAATATACAAGCAATATATATTCAATTTAGCAAGTGTCCACAAGGTTTTTGTGCTAGGCTGTTAGGCTATGTTGGCTCCCATCTCATCACATAGGTGCACTATTGAATGAAGACCGTATAGCTTTTGAAGCAAATGGAGTAGTTCAAATAAAATTTTAATACTAAGTTACATGAGTGACAGTGAACCTAGCATAATGCTGGCTTGCTACTTGACTAGAATGAGAGAGACTAGAATGAGTGTCTGGTTGTTAGGTCTTATCTACAGTTTGGGATATTTCCTGGAATTGTGAAGTAACGTTTCCAATGCCTGGGAAACGGCACCTATCTTGCTTAATAACATTTTATGAATGCAAAACATCCACAAAAATAAGTGAATGCTCTTGTTAGAATTTTTTGGCAAGTGACCAAGTGACCAAACAGGATAATACACAATGAGGTATGCGGTTTTATGATTTAAATGCATGCCTCCACTTTGTGCATTAAAATCATACACTAGCGTGTTACTGTTACACTAATGTCTTACTGTTACACTAACATGTTACTGTTATACTGCTACACTAATGTGTTGCTGTTATACTGTTACACTAACATGTTAATGTTATACTGTTACACTACTGTATTACTGTTACACTGTTACATTAAAGGCATATTGAACTTTGTTAGAACATAATCTTGTATAGCTGCTGCCTGGCGCTGCTATGAGTCTTAATATTCACGCTCATCATGACCCATTCATGACTTTCTCCAGTGGTCAGCAACTGGCCAATGGAGAATGATGTTTCTCTCTCTCCAGTCACTCCCATTGCAAGGTGAAACAGGTCTCAAAAGCACACTTTTAGCACATAAATGAATGCAAACGCGGATTATGCCGATATATAAAATCACAACATATAGATGATACAGTAACAAACGGTTGAAACTTTTGAAATAAATTTTGATTGATTTGATTTAGAAGAACACAAGCTTCAAAAAGTCGGATGGTTACTGGCGCAAGAACGAAACAAGGAACTTCCTCATAAGCTGACGACTGGATCTTCTTTCAAACCTTTGTTTGGGAAAAGTGTCAAAATGTTTGCATTTATGTGCTAAAAGTGTGCTTTTGAGACCTGTTTCGCCATGCAATGGAAGTGAATGGAGAGAGAGAAAAACCTCATTCTCCGTTGGCCAGTTGCTGACCACTGGAGCAAGTCATGAAGATGAGCGTGAATATTAGTCATATCAGTGCCAGGGAGCAGCTATACAAGATTGGACTGTGTTCTAACAAAGTTCAGTGTGCCTTTAACATGTTACTGTTACACTAACGTGTTAATGTAACACTTACCCTAACGTGTGACTGTTACACTGCTAGACTAATGTGTTACTGTTACACTGTTACATCAACGTGTTACTGTTACACTGCTAGACTAATGTGTTACTGTTACACTGTTACATCAACGTGTGAATGTTACACTGCTAGACTAATGTGTTACTGTTACACTGTTACATTAACGTGTTACTGTTATACTAACGTGTTACTGTTACACTGTTACATTAACATGTTACTGTTACACTGCTAGACTAATGTGGTATTGTTACACTAATGTGTTACTGTTACACTGCTAGACTAATGTGTTATTGTTACACTAATGTGTTACTGTTACACTGCTAGATGAATGTGTTACTGTTATACTGTTATATTAATGTGTTACTGTTACACTGTTATATTAATGTGTTACTGTTACACTGCTAGACTAATGTGTTATTGTTACACTGTTATATTAATGTGTTACTGTTACACTGCTAGACTAATGTGTTATTGTTACACTGTTATATTAATGTGTTACTGTTACACTGCTAGACTAATGTGTTATTGTTACACTAATGTGTTACTGTTACACTGCTAGACTAATGTGTTACTGTTATACTGTTACATCTCCTTATCTCCTACAGGCATCAATCATGACAGGCAGTGCCCTGAGCCTGGGTGTGGAGGGGACCAAGGCCCACCCTGAGCCAGGGATCCAGGCTGGGACCAGCCCAGTACGGAAGGCCTCCCACCTCCACAGCGAAGCCAAGGGCAGGGGCACCCTGCGCATGTCCGAAAAAACGTGGGAGTCACGCAGGATCAAGGAGGAAATGCAGGAGATCCTGTCCCCCACGCCTCTAGAACTGCACAAGGTACAGCTGCTGACTCCTCCAAAAACAAACTGAACATTAAATATATTTCACAATTAATTACTCAGATCAAATGCATAGTGAATACATACAGTATATGAGGAATATACGACAGGACTATAAGGTTAGAACCCCTATGAAAACTATATACTGTAATGGGTTTATTGATGGTTCGGAGATTCAAACGCAAAGGTGAGGAGATCAGCTCACAACCGTGAGGACTAATAATTAGGGGGACAAAATAATAAAGGAAGAAAGAAAAGACAGGAAACTAATTCCTTAAGGCTAACAGCCAAAACGAAAATAAACCCACTAAAACGGGCAAACTACTAAAACTAGTAGAATAGCACCGGAGAAGCGGAAGTGAGGAACTTAAATACCACGCACGTAGAAGCCCAGGTGAAAACAATAAAGAAAGTGGCAAACCACAAAATGGAACAAGGAAAAAATCAGATTTATTCACAATCGTGAAAGCCAGAACGCGAATAGCAAAAGAAAAAAAAACAACAACCACGAACCACGACATATACAAATTGCTGCCTTTTCATAATACAAAAAAAGGATTTGGAAAATGTATGATAAATGTGTAACCTTTTTTTTTTTAACTGTGTCCTTGTGTTTTAATCGCTATTGTCTCTTCCACAACAACCCGTAAAGTCTGCATTGTGTTGTTTTATATGTGGGTCATTTTATTTCATGGCAGGAAATCAAATTTAACTAAGAATTGGTAGTCAGCAGCATGCAGTGAGTTTCACACATCCAGCTTTTCAGAACAAAGTTGTATTTGAACAATACACTGTAGTTACATATAGCTGGGCTATGGTCCAATCCGTAATATCTTCTGCCCTCGCAAACATCCCTTGGGAGGATGTGATGCAGCACCAAAAGAACATGAGAAGACACTTGAACAAACGGGGAGGGTTATTTCTCCTGACTCATTTTCCTATAGAACTGGTCAGCAACAACAAAAGTCAGGAGAAACAACCCTTAAAGGGATCCATCCACATCTACTCCATATCTGGCCGCAGAGTGATGGTTTGGGGCTCGTTTGATACCTTAGACCCTTGATGACGTACAGCCATTTCGCCAGTCATGTGTTCCATACTGTACCAGCGTAATTTACAGCTGAATCTAGTCTCACCCCCCAATTCTCATAGAGATCAGTTCAAATGCAGAGAGGTTATAGTATCGCATGTAACAGTACCTGAAAATAAGATATCGAGAGTCTTTTGATGTTCAGGAAGTAACAGCATGCAAAGGATATGCGACCAAATATTAAATATGATACTTTAAAAATATGTTAAAGCAAAGGGTATGAATACTTATGTAAATGAAAGATTTCAGTTTTCGATTTTTAATACATTTGCAAAAATTTCTAAAAACATGTTTTCACTTTGTCATTATGGGCTATTTTGTGTAGAATTTTGAGACAAAAATGAACTCAATCTATTGTAGAATATGTCTGTAATGTAATAAAACGTGGAGAAAGTGAAAGGGGTGGGCAGACTTTCCAGCTTGACTGTATATATATATATATATATATACATACATACATACACTGCTCAAAAAAATTGAGGGAACACTTAATCATCACAGTATAACACCAAGTCAATTAAACCAAACCGGTCATGCTGGATGATGTTGTGTCTGCTAGTTTTTCATGTGTTTTAAATTATTAAGTTGTCGCTGATTGCCTGGAGTCCGAAATACCTTGTTTCCTTGGCTTTAATTGGTTTCTGATTGAAGGGAGACCCTGAAAATTGTATTTGAGGTTTTGAGATTGAGACCGCAGCTCTACACTGTAGCTGAATGACAAGCCTCGATCAGCTGATTGGTGTGTTCTCATAATTATGCCCTGAGGCATTTAGCCCCCTACACAGGTCTGTATTGACCAGTAAATGCTTTTAACCGGTTTCAGGTGACGGTGATGAAGGATCCAGAGAGCGATGACTTTGGCTTCAGCGTTTCTGATGGCTTTTTAGAGAAAGGAGTCTACGTCAACTTGATCCGACCCGAGGGCCCAGCAGACCGGGCGGGGCTGAAGCCGTACGACAGGATTCTGCAGGTACTGTTCCGGCCGCCCAGTCCCCCCAACAAACCCCCCCCCCCCCCCCCCCCATCCCTGTGGGACAAATGGGCTGCTGAGCATCACCCAGACGGGCGCTAGAAATCGGTGGCAGGTGAGATTTTTCCCTGCGTCATTGTAACGTTCCTTTGCGATTACGAGATGAAAGGCGCTATATGTTAGGGATGTTCCTAACAACTGATTTCCCTGACATTTAAACGGAAGTTTAAACTTAGACTAGTCGACTAGTCTAAAAGTAAGAAAACAGTCAAAATTGAGCACAATTTAATCTATAAGGTTAAACATTGTCCGAAGAAATATTGCTTATATTATAAGAGCCATTTGAAACCGTTAATCACATTCTTCAATAACAAAATCGGATTTTAAATGCCGCTGAAATGTGTGGCACTTTGCGCCTTGCATTATGAACATTGCACATTATCCTACAAAACATGACAACTCACTAAATAAAAGTTAACAAATAACATTTATTGAAAACAATATTCAATGTAACAAAACATTTTTAGGAAACGTGCCTGATTATTACAACAGAATTTTCATTGGGTGAACGCGATCGCATAGCAAATACAGTAAAAAATTATAATCGGTCATCAGAAAAACTACCAATAATAGGCCCACAAAAAAATTACAATTAGGCCTACTTATCGACGTGACATTAGATTAGTTTTATTGGGCTATTCAACAACAAGATTCAACAACAAGATATAGGCCTACTTACTCTTTCCACCGCTGGTTTAACTTGCAGGGCGAACAGGCTAATGCGTTTTGTTTTTTTTCCTTCGTTTTTTTTTTTTGTTGTTTTTTTAATCCGGCGTTGTTAACATTATTAACGGATGCTCGTTTTTTTATAAAGCAACATTTGACCAGGAAAACATGACATTTCAGTGCAAATTATGCCAATATGTAATTTGAATGTGTACATTAATAAAATAATAAGTTTAACCAACTAGTATTTCTGGTGCCGACTAGCGAGGGTAGCAACGTTTAATCGACTAGTCGACTAAACGCGCATATCCCTACTATATGTTTGTTAAAAAACTCCAGAGCCTGAGTGCTTTTCTTGTGGCTGCCGCTGTATTTTCCACTGTCTGTAATGCTATTAAATATAAACCCAGTCCCAGATAGCCAGTGTAGGCAACAACTGTTTGCCAAAAGGTGAATTTGCACACTGAGGTCATTGTGAGTAAAAAAATAAAAGATCCCATTGTATGGCATTCGATTGGATAAAGAGCTAAAACGAAGCACAGAAACCGCTGATGGGCCTATACACTCTCTGCTCCTTTCTGTGAAAATGACTTTTTCCTCATTCCATGAAGACTTATTTTTCACCTTCAGCATGAGTCCCTCTGGCCTTGAATGGGTGTCTGGAATTGATTAAATCTGTGTAAATTCAATAAATGCTCCGTATATTAGTTTATAAATCAAAGCCAGAGAAAACAAGATTGAACAGATTGTTAAACCACCGGGTTGTGTCAAGTACAGTCCAGCTTAATAACAGCAATGTTTTTCATCAAATTTATCTGCTTTAAATTTCCTGTTTTTTATTTATTTATTTTTTTTATATGTTTGAAAAGCAGGAAATTTAAAGCCTGCGTTGAGAATGTGGTTCTGATTAAGACTGAACAAGGCCCAGTTTTTTTTAAATGTATAAATAGATTTGTTTCATTGGGGAGCTACTTGGAATAAACACATTTTAACATCTACTGAACAGAAACATTGATACTGCACACACCAGCTAATGTCAGTGTACATCCAGTTCCCCTACAAGATGCAAAGCCAGGTGGAGGTAAAGCTGGGTTTTTATGAAATTGCCAACCTGTCCAATGTTATTATCGGTGCAATAGACTGCACACCCCAGTGAAAGTTTTTGTTGAAAAGCCTGTGAAACGCTGTCTCGTGTTCAGGTGAAAAACCGGATAAACTTGTTTTAAAAGTGAAAGGTTTTTAACCGGTTATAATGTCACCGGGCTGTGTCCCGGTAAAACCTGACCTTGATGCTGGCTTTTGCTCAGTGTGAGACGTGCATCAATGTGACCACAATTAGAATGCACCAGAGAGATTCTAAAATAAGGTAAACTAAAATGTGTAAGTGATTGTTATACATTTGCCGCAGGCAGGCACACACAATCCAATCTTACCGTTCCTTTTCATTTATTATAAAGCGATTTAATCCATATAACAACACATAAAAGCCACGTTTATTCATTAAAAAAATGCTGAAACACATTATAGTTAAGCACATAAGCATATTACTGACATTTTTGTTTCCCATATCATTCCATGTGTTTGTTACTAGGAAATGCAACCTTCAATGCTTAACTTTAACCCATGTCCTTTCAAATATATAGCCTATTCATTTTGCCGTATGTAGCCTATGCAATATGTCACGTTTAGACTATAATTATGTTCATACAGTTGAATGCATCCAGCGAATAACTCAGGTTCATACAGTTAAATGCATCCAGAAAAAAATAATTCTAAAAATGGTTGCCTCTACTATGAGGTGATTCACCCCTGTCCTCTAGGGGCGTCGGGGGGCATGCCCCCCCGGGATAAATTTTTGTAAATTTTAACAGTTAAATGCATCAATCTGGTGCACTTGGAGAGGAAAATTAGGACGCCAGATCCGTGAAGAATTGTGTGCTCTTGTAAACAATCCAAAAACCCATCAACTTGTAAGACGCTTGATCCTACACTTGAGCCATCAAATAAATTACACAAAAGCTGTCACGTTTGTTGTACTGGTTTATTTAAAGTGTTTGGAATCACAGTCCAAGGTTGCAGTAAAAATATATGGCACGAGTTCACAGTCGGGATACAGCTTTGCTAACTTGTAGTTTGTTTTAACCTGCCCGTAGACTACGGATGAATATTAGCTCAATAGCTCATTCTAAGATTATATCAATGTGAAAACTGAAGTGTTGATCAAAATGCATCGTCTCTGCTAAATAAATTGAGGAAACTTACTAAATAATTAGAATACTTTTCCAGGCTTTATGTTGAGTGTAATGATGGTGAAGCGAGCAACTTTGTTGGCATTGGGTGTTTTTGCAGGGATCACAGTGAACTTTAGTGAACATATATCTTTCATGGCATATACTGTAGCTAGCTATCTGTCTGTGTATTTATCTTCCACTGCTATTTACATAAATACTTATTGTTTGTCGTAGATTCAATTTCCAAAATCAAATACTTAATCAAAGATGAATCTGCATGTATTGCTTAACCTAATGACTTTTTTAATTAACATTTTCAGTTTCTAATGATACGCCTTGCTTTTCTGTCCCTAAAGGGGCCAACGTTCCGTTACGTCGCCGTTTTATCCTGGCCACATAGTGCTGAAAGTAACTCAGTCTGGACAGTAGAGTCACTGTCCATCTTCCACCTCAGAGGAAAGAAATAACTTTAACACATTCAACAACTTAATTAGGAGCCTATTGGGCTGTGGCTGTGGCTCAGGAGAGCGGATCGTCTGCTGTTCGCAGGGTTGGTGGTTCGATCCCCTGCTCCTGTCGACATGTCGAAGTGTCCTTGGGCAAGACACTGAACCACAAATTGCTCCCAATGAGCAGGCTAGCACCTTGAATGGCAGCTGCTGCCATTGGTGTGTGAATGTGTGTGTGAACGAGTGAGAGGCCATTGTAAAGCGCTTTGGATAAAGGCGCTATATACGTGCAGTCCATTTACCATTGATCCACCTCAATCTTTAATTTGATCAGTTAAATAATTTTGTGACCTTTTATGTAATTGTTGCCAATATAGCACAATAACCAAAATAAGAACATGGGACTTTTATTCTTCATGGCAAAATAGCTATGTAGCTATTATTCTAAAAACAGTTGCATTTTTGTTTGACAGCTGCAATGTGTTTTGTGTTTGAGAGAATTCACATGCCAGTTGCAGTGTTAGCCAGCTCAATTTTGTCTGAAAATCCCTATTAATAATGCAATCCAAAAAAGTAACGACATTTCGCTGTTATTAGACCAGTAGGGGGTACTCTTCATTCTTCAAAATTGATAAATTGTGCACTGCTGTAAATCATAAAATAATCATATATTTAACAACAAATCAAATGTTTTGACTCATGAAACTCACTTTTGCATCTTTTCATCACCATAGGGGATAGATATCTATGGGTCCAAAACATGTCATAAAATGAATTAAATATTTTTGTCCGTTATAAAGCATATACATTTGCCCCTTCTGATGGTTTAAGATGAAAACATTTATAGCACACCGTTACACACACACCTAAATATAAAGGGGTGTGTATTTATCTAATGACAATAAGTGACCACTGAATCGAACATCTCTACGCATAAAAGCAACAGTAGGATTACATATTCATTTAATATTTACTAGAAGATATTGATACTAGAATGATGTGGTAAGAATTTCACTTGTTTATTTTGCTATTGAGTGAGCAGCGTTTTTCACCGCTGTATTAGCATATCTTCGGGCTATTGTTTGCTATTGTTGTCTGTTGTTGGCTGTTGTAGGTGAGATTGGGTGGGAATTTCTGGTTAAATGGATGACCTACGCAACAATGGTGACACTTAGAATCTCTATATTTGGCATAGTAATCATGAATCTTGTACTAATAAAGCTAGAAGATCACCAGAACAGTTTCAATATTCAACAGCTCGCTCTCATAGTTTGGTTGCAAGAGCAATGAATGTCTAATCTCACACCACCTGCATCATGGCTACTTGGGGGTCTGCGTGAAGAGATTTAAACCAGACTGAATTGTTTGGCTTGTGCATGTGCAGAAATAAGAGCACCAAGACACAAGGGACTATCATACTGAAATGGGGATGTAAGGCGGCCAGATCACTTAATTTAATTTGTTAATTTTCACATTTTATAGCTGATGGCAGCTACTGTACATTTTAGGCTTAGCGATCCAAAAAATATTTTTCTAAACTGATCTTTTTCCTCCCAAAGGTGAACCACGTCCGGACCAGGGATTTCGACTGCTGCCTGGCTGTGCCCCTTATCACTGAGGCCGGGGACAAGCTGGAGTTGGTCATCAGCAGGAACCCCCTGGCGCAGGCATCCGTGGGACAGCCACGGGACTGCGAGGACCCCTCAGCCACACTGCCCAGCAGCCGAGAGCTGAGGAACAGCACCATGGACCTGTAATCCTGGTCAAGAATCAACCAATCACAGTGATCAGAACTCATCGCAACACACAGTACCCCCAGAACTGAAAGCAGTACATCACCAGAACAGCTCGCACCAAGTCTCGCTAATCGGTTACAAGGAAATCCTGTTATTTTTTTACTTTTTAATGTTGTTTTGTGTCTCCCCTCTTGCCAGTGTCAAAAAAAACCTTTGAAAACATTGAGACTGAAAAAAACACTGGACAGCTTGTTGAAATCATTCTGTTCATCTGAGCCGCTGAATGCACGGGGCTGGAAAATGCGAACTCAGCAACATAACAAAAAGGAGGAAGGCCGTTAAAACGAGAGGACACCTCCTGTTGCTCGGAGAGGAGGCTAGGGCCAAAGTAACAAAGCTGCTGACTGACCCTTGAGCACAGACCTAAAGCCCCTTTTTTTTTGGGAAAGAAGAGAATCCATGGGGAACCATTGTGGTATTGTAGAGTTTTTTTATGGCACGCCCTTTTTCCTATGTGTTTTGCGATTTGCTTTCTGATTGGATGATTTCTGTTACATGAATTTCGCAAACAACTTTTTTTTGTGACTTAAAGGTTCTAGAAGAAATGGAATTAGGAATGGCTTTTACACATTTGTAATTGTTTTAATTATGATGAGCACATCGTTTTACATTTTATTTAAATATATTTATTCATATTTCTTTCCTTAAATACAGAAAGCCTCCCTTCTCATTCCGTTAACTTCCATCCCATTCCGATCTGATAGTGAAGCTCAGGACACATTTTGCCCTTTCCAAATAAATGCGAGCTGGCAGTCATTACCGCTGCCAAGTATTGCAAGCGTTTCCCTGCTCTATTTTAAATCCCCTTCCTGAAGAGCACCCCTAAACCTGCGCATACCACACAACCTCACCCTCGTCCAATTCCCACTCCAGCTGTTCTCAGGTCATAACTCTGAGGGACACTGATAAAAAAAACACTTAACCCTCACTCTATTATTATTATTATATGTTTAGGCAAACAGGACATCAGTTGGCATAAATCAGATTAATTCCAAATCTCAAAATTTACTAGCTCTTCGAAGAAGGTGTTCATTCTTCCACTTTGTGAAGGTTCCACTCCCCGCCCCTCTTCAGGGCAGGATGTGTTCTACAGTAGGGTCACTGTAATCAGTGCTGACTGGTGCCTCCAGAAACCAGTAAACCCAACAGGTGGTTTTCGGTTTCAAGTGTTGGTATGGCCAACAAACTTAAGATGCATGCACACCAGCATTGTTTTGTTATTTATACCTGTTGAAACTAAATGAAAGTCTTTGGTAATGTCTGCATATTTCATGTGATTCCAGCAGTTGTTGAACAGTTTTTTCCACCCTGTTTGTGTATAAACAGAGTTCATCCATTATGTCATATAAACAGAGCTCATCCACCTCCCCTTTAATCTCTGAACTTTTCACCCCCTGCAATTGCTTACCAAATGCATTTTACACTGTTCTTCTTCTGCACTGGCTGAGCAAATAAGATTTAGGTTTTCATGCAAACGTTTATCCACCTATTCAAAGCGTCGTGTGAAGTCTGTGATTTACCGAGGCTGTGACTTTTGACTACCGTTCATCAAATTCACCGGTGCCCTTCTGTGTTTACCTTCACTTCTAAAAGACCTTTCTCTCCAGGTTATTTTTCAAAGGTGTAGGTTATTCCAGTTTGTTCGTCTTTGACTCTCCCAATCGCGTATCCCAGGCAGCTAAGTTTACCTTGGCCGAGTTACATATGCCATCTCCTCTTGCCAAGTGCAGTTAGTAGAGTGAGATGTGGGCTCAACAGTCTAGGGTAACATGTTGTAAGTTACGGACCTGTAATAAATAAGGACCATAAATGTGTGTGCACATACATGTGCGTACTCATACAATAACGGGAACTAAATTACATTTGTGTGCACAAACGTGTGTTCATACAATAATGAGAATTACACGTGTGCACATACAGTACATGTGCATACTCATACAACAGCGGGAGACAATTCAGGCCTAATTGGATGGTTCTACAGGGTCCACCGAGTCATTTGTTTTGTGCAACTGAATTTTAAAAAAAACGTTTTTAAGGAAAGAGCCTTCCTGATTTGACACTCAAATTCTATTTCTTGACACTGCTTCTTTTGGTCTTGAGTAGCCCAGCTCTTGCCAACGTACTTTTTTACATAATTATCTGGATTAGTGCATATTATTTCGCTGCCCCAGAGTATTTTCCTCCCTTGTTGGAAAGCACAAGCAAGATCAATTTGCAATAACTGAAAGCATTCATTGTTCCTTGAGGTGGTTTCTTTCTCTTTTTTTTATTTGGAGAATTTTGTGTAGAACAATGACCACCTCTGTTCGTATGAATCTGGCCAGAGATTTCTCCTTGCCGTTTTCTTCAGAAACGGTAAAAAAAAAAACGGTTTTAAAAAAACAGTTCTCATGTAACTTTCCAAAACTGTTCTAAAATCTATTCCAGAAACATTGTTTATTTGTATTTCTTTATTTATGCATTTCACAATGTGGGAGTGCAGCCATAGCCTAACCACTAATCATCCTGAGTGGTCTTTTTTTAAACTTCAGAGATGGACAGTTTTTTGTTTGTTTTCTTTTTCTCTCAAATGTACAATACCTGAACTGTTTTGTGTACATGTCTCAATGTGTTGTACTTGACACTGAAGGGTTTTGCATATTTTATATGCAATATCAAAAGGAAACCAGCGGTGTGTTTCTGATGGTTTTTACATAGCTTTTAAAGGCTTTAAATGTGTCCATCCCTATGCATTTTGAATTATGATGTGTGTATGCATTGATATTTATGTGTATTTTTAAATGTGTAATATTAAAGATCTATTCTCTGTATAGTATTTTTATATGAGATTTTCTCCCTCCATGTATCTAAGCACAATAATGAACAATGGATTGACAAATACTGGTTTGAATAGATGCACATGTAAATATTTATCATTTGTTGATGAAGTACTGTAACGAGTAATAATTTTGATAAAAACTAAAAAAATAAAGAGAAATATGCTATGTGCTTCTTTTGTTGCAGTGTTTTATCTGAAATGAACAAAGTAGAATCAAATTGAGAAAACGTGTGGTAGAAAGAATGCATGGTCAATGTCTGCCATATACTCTAAAGCCATTTAAAGATGAGAATACTAAATGAATATACATTTTACATGAATTTGTGAAATGTTTTTGAAAACGTGAAAGGCCTATCTGTTGTCTGAGCAAATGCGTGCAGTGTTGAATGCCATTTTTATTTCTGGTCATCCTATCATGAGCATATCTGCTTTTTCTCAAATACAAGAATGTAAAGAATTTTGCTCAGTAATTTTTCATTTTCATTTGACCTTTATTTTGACTCGAAAAATCAGCTGAGGTGAAGGCCTCATTTACAGTGATGTCGAGTAAAATATGAGTAAGCATCTCATTAGACAAAGGTGAATTAAATATTATTTGTTTGTGTGTTTTACTTCGATCTGTGCATCTGTACACAGTTCAAATATCTCATTCGTTTGTAATGAGCTCCACTGCGAATAAACAGGAAAATTGAGTTGCAATGAAGCCAATTACGAAGAAAGATGTGACTTTAGAGAAGCAGTGTGAATACTCAATAATTAATCATATTGCCACCTGTCCACAGATGAATTTCTCGCTGGTTTTTCACCTGCTTGAAATATTTCCAAGTGGTGCAAAGGACAAATGGAAAGCAGGGTGGGGTGGGGGGTTCTATAGCACCGCTCTCAAATGCCCTTGTGCCAATCTACATAATGCCTGAGATCAGAAAGCATTCAGCTTCTTAAAATTGCTTTTTTTGTAATGTGATCCAAGCGGGCGTCCCAATAGCTTTGCGTGGCTACACGTTCTGGGAGCACTTTTCTTTTTTGTCTTGCGGGTCACAGAGTGGCACAGTTCTCCCCCAGCACCTGCTGAGTTCTGTAGATCTATTTATAAGATTTAAAGCCATGTTTTTCCATACCCCTTCCTCTGCCACGCTTCACTCCACCTGTCAGAGACGGTGGCGCCGGGGTGGGCGGGAACAAAGCTTGCGATGGTGAGGTGAAACCGTCACTCACCCATTTCCTGCCTGATCTTACAGAGCATTAAGATTATAAGAGCTTGAAAACATAGGGTTCCAGTTGGCATTGTTGTCCTAAAATTTATTAATATTGGAATATTTTTTTGGTGCGACAGACACCTGGGATGACGTTTTGTATTTTTCTTTATTGATGTTAATCTAACATTATACAACAATGAGATTCGAGTGAGTATCGTGATTGGCCAAGACGCGTTGCACCAGTGCTGATATGTAGTATAACCTCACTGCCATTGTGTAGACGCGTTCTATAGTGCGTTGCCTAGGAAGCATAAACAACAACAATAGCAAGGGCAACAGGGCGCTAGCAATTTGGCAACTCCGAAATAAAGAATGAGTTAATCAAAAGTTATTGTTTCAATATTTTTTCATTACTTACTAAACGTTTATGGTAACATTGTTGTATAAAAGCATTAGATCGCTCGAGGATTTGTGCGTTATTGGATATAATCACTGCGGAGAGTAGGCTACTCCGCAACTCGGCGTTCGGTCTCGTTGCTGCGACATCACTGCAGTGATTATATTTCCAATAACACTCTCCCTCTCGTGATCTATTGCTTAATTGAGGTAATAAAAAAAACATTACTGTGATATGGAACTTGAAATGCCTAAAATCTTAGATATGAAAACCTTACCTTGACCCCCACCTAGAACTACCTGCAAACAAAACACTTTAATTCTAAGCTCTTGAGATAGGTTACCAGTTGTTTCAGGGAAAAAATGTAACTCAACCACATTACAAAGCAGGACACCTGTGCAGGAAATTCTGGCCTTTATATGCTGTGTAATTTGGCTGTTTCTCTGCCCAGGTTGAATAAAACAAAACCAAGGATTAGAAAAGTGATGGGTGGGACCCAGTGTGTTTCATATTTCCAGAGTTCCGGGTGCAGTGTGCCGTTCTGTTTGAGGACTAGAGCCTGGGGAGCCCCTGAATGTTTCAGTAAAAATGTGTTGAAATGGAAAATGTTGTGATTGGGCGCACACTTGGATCCCTCTTCGCACCCGTGTATCAGGAACTGAGTATCTGTTGTGGTAACAGTTGCTAAGCATCTGCTGTGAGTCAGAGGCCTGATTGGATTGCAGACTGCTCCAGTCCTGTTCCTCCTTTGGTTTATCCTCCAGACTTGACGCATCTGGAGTCCCAGATGCACCACCTGCCCCTTTGTATTGAACATTTTGAATTGAACATTTTACATCCTTTTCTTTGGAGTTCTTACTTATCAGTTAGTTTTATTAGATCCCTTATTACTCTCTATTACTATCCAGTTCATCAACTTTAGTTTAAACCAAGCCAGCCAGCGAAGGATGGGCACCCCCTCTCTAGCCAGGTTCCTTCCGAGATTTCTTCCCACTGGGGAGTTTTTTCTTGCCACCGTTGAGTGTTTTTTTTCTCCCGAACCGGAGAGTTTTTTACCTCGTTTTGCTGGTTGGTGATCAAGTCTTGGAAACGCAAAGCCTTATGTGCGTTCATTTCATTGGACCACCTTGAAAACTATCAGGAGGAAACGGTAACGTTATCGTAGTAGGCTACGCGTAGAAAGGACTGCGTTCGCGTGTGATCAATATCTCTGTTCTGATCGGTTGCATGGAAGTTGAACTGCTCCCAACTTGTTGCAACCAAGTTGCACAGAAATTGCAGGGAATGTTACACAAAGCAATCTATGACCAACTTAGCTGCAATTTAGTTGCAAGCAATAAAAATTGCTTCGTGTAACAACACCTTTAGAGTGTAACCGTTCCAAACATGCCAAATTTCTCATTTAAATATGGCTGTTTGCAGCAGAAGTAATTTGCATAATGACTCTTAGTTGATAACCCGCAAAGTGTGAAATGATAACACGTGAAAATACTTTAGCTGCGCAAGCAAATTAACACCCATTATTTGGGATCTTAGTAAATTGACCCCAAAGTATCTTGCTCCAATTCATGTCTGTGTGAGGTCAACTTGAAAACTGTGGTGCGAAAATAAATGGTGGCTCGTAACACATGCTTCAGAGAACAGCTTGTGGTTGTTTGCATTCTCCTGAATCAATTGTGGGGAAGTGCTCAGCAATGAGCACTGATAAATATGGAACCGCTCTCCCTAATGGAACCGCTCTTTACCATCCTCATTAATGGAACCGCTTTTTACCATCCTCACTAATGGAACCGCTCTGTACCACCCTCCCTCATAGAACCGCTCTGCACCACCAGCCCTCATGGAACCGCTCTGTACCACCCTCCCTCGTGGAACCGCTCTGTACCACCCTCCCTCATGGAACCACTCTGTACCACCCTCCCTCAAGGAACATTTCTGTACCACCCTCCCTCATGGAACCGCTCTGTACCACCCTCCCTCATGTACCTGCTCTGCCCCTTTTCCCTCATATATCCGCTCTATCCTTCCTTACCTAAAGTAACCGCTCTATCCTCCCTTCCTTCAGGTAACTCCTCTGTCCCCCTTTCCTCATGTAACAGCTCTATTCTCCCTTATTTCAGTAACTGCTCTGTCCCCCTTCCCTAATATAACCGCTCTATCCTCCCTTCTCTAAAGCAACCGCTCTATCCTCCCTTCCTTCAGGTAACTCCTCTGTCCCCCTTTCCTCATATAACCGCTCTATCCTCCCTTTCCTAACGTAACATCTATATCCCCCCTTCCCTCATATAACTGCTCTATCCTCCCTTCCCTCATATAACCACTCTATCCTCCCTTTCCTAAGGTAACCGCTCTATCCCCCCTTCCCTCATATAACCACTCTATCCTCCCTTCCTTCAGTTCACTGCTCTCTCCTACCTTCCCTAAAGTAACCGCTCTATCCTCCCTTCCTTCAGTTCACTGCTACCTACCTTCCCTCACATGCTCTCATCTGTAAGGTCTGTCTCTTTGGCTGAAATGACTCTCACTCGCATCCCTTGGGGACAGCAGTGGCATTAGCCCTGGCACTGCTCAGTAGGACCGTGCATTAGACCATTTCCTTTCGGCCACAGTGAACGAGAAGAAAGACCAAAATAAACACTTTCCAAAAAACCTGCAGACGGACTCTGGGAGAGATGGAAAAATCCCACAAATTTAACCTTGGTGGCTCTGAAAGAAAAAATAGTTCAGGAATGCAAAGGCCAACCATTTTGTTCTTTGAGAGAGGAAGAGTTCACATCATTTAAAAGGGTTTTATAAATGATTTACTTAAAAGTCACTAAAAAGTAACATCTAACTTCTAACATCTATTTTTGCCATAATACAGTGCAGTCCGTAGGTATTTGTATCGTGACACAATTTACGTTGTTTTGGCTCTGTACTCCAGCACATTGGATTTGAAATTAAACTAATATGTTGTTAAAGTGCAGACTATCAGCTTTAATTTAAGGGTATTTACATCCATATGCAGTTACCCATGTAGAAATTACAGCCCTTTTTATACAAATCCCAATTCCAAAAAAGTTGGGACAGTACGTAAAATGCACATAAAAGCGGAAAGCAGTGATTTGTAAATTATATTTTACATACAGTATATCTAATTGAAAACAAAAAAATATATTTAATGATTTACCTTATCAACTTTATTGATTTTGGTATTTTTCTATAAAGTTCAATAGAAAAATGAGTCAGGAAAAACAACCCTTCAAGTGATCCATCCATATCTACTGCATATCTGGTAGCATAATTATGGTTTGAGGCTTGTTTTATACCTCAGACCCTTGATGACTTACAGCCATTTAGCCAACCATGGGTTCCATACTATTCTTGTGTAATTTCCTGCTTAATCTAATCCCACCCCCAAATTCCCATAGAGATCCATTCAAATGCAGAGATGTTATAGTATCGCTTCTAAGAGTACCTGAAAATAAGATATCAATAGTCTTTTGATATTCTTTTATACCCAGTCATGATAGCATCACCTGTTTAACTGTGTAATGTTCCAAACAGGTGTTTTCTGAACTTCCCAGTCTTTTTTTTGCTCTTGTCCCTACTTTTTTGGAATGTGTTGCAGGCATAACATTCGGAATTAGCGTATATTTACAAAAATCAATAAAGTTGATAAGGTAAAATATTAAATATTGTGTCTTTGTACTGTTTTCAATTAAATACATGTAAAAGAGAATTTATGCTGCTTTCTGCTTTTATGTGCATTTTACAAACTGTCCCAACTTTTTTGAAATTGGGGTAATAAAAAAATAATGAGACAAATTTTGATTATCTTCAATAAAGTTGTCATATACTTGGTTGCAAATCCTTTGCATTTGATGCCTACCTGAAATCTGTGACCCATAGAAGGTGAAGGTTTCAACGAGGTCCTGATTGTTAATGATGTGCACCTGTCCTGTGCCCAGCTGATGGCCGGAATGGATAAAAACCTGATTGCTGTGCAGATCGGGGTTGGCTCATTCTCTCTCTGCCTTACATGCTTTGGGCATATTTGTTGTGTAGCAGCCACAGCTGTTTCTGTTGCAGCACGTTTATCTTTAGTTTAAGTTTTTCAGTTTGTGTATTTTACTGTTGTATGTTGCTGGTGGACAGGCAGGTTTTTTTTTTTGCTTATTTAAACACTTTTAGCTAGTTTTAGGTCAGAGTAGGGAATCAGGTTCCTGGAAGACTCCTTTTCTGTTGCCTCGGTACAGAGGAATAGAGATCACGGTTTCAGATTAGTAGTAGTTTAGCTCTGGCCTGTTCTGTTCTGTCCCATTTTGGTGACTTACCTTTGGTAATGTATTGTGTGTGTTTTAGTTTTTAGTAATAAACGTAATTTTGTTATTGTGATTTTATGTTTGTTCCTTTTCTGTTGATGGAATTTTATGTGTTATTGTCCATTGTTTTGCATTTGGCATTTGGTTGGATCTGAGCAGAATTCATCCTGCTGCAGTCGTCAGCAGTCACATCGACAATAAAGGCAAGTGGGCCAGTTCCAGTGGCAGCCACACATGCCCAAACCATAAAACTTCAAAGATAAGGTGATTCTTTGGATCATGAGCAGTTCCTTTCTTTCTCCACATTGTTCCATAACTCTGGTACAGGTAATCTCGTCTGTCCATAAGACTTTTTTCCAGAACTTTTTTTTTTGACAAACTCTTAACCTGGCCGTTCTGTTCTTGAGGCTTGTAGTGTAGCCTCAAGATGGTGTAGTCTTCTCTTTATTTTAGTCTTTGACACATTTATGCCTACATCCTGTGGTCTTGATCTGAAAAGTTTTTTTTTGACATATCCAATGTTTTGGCTGACTGATAATTTTTTTCTGATTTATTTCCACCCAATGTTGGCCTGCTTTAATGGCATTGACCATTCTTTGGTCTTCATGGTGAGTGGCAACAGAAACGACTCGATTCAAATGCCACACCTAGGGGGTGTACTACGAAGTGAGATTAAAGGGTTAGCGAACTAACTTAAACCCTGGGTTTTCTGTATCACAAAGCTGACTTACTTTTATTCTGGGTATATTGCTTATTACTTACTTTGCACGGCTAACCTGCTCCGAGGTAGGTTATGTTCAGGTCAGGCTATCGGATTGAAACGTATAAATTTTTTTTTTTTTAAAACACAGCTCTTTGACCATGAAAAAGGCATTGTGGCGTATAATTTTTCCCAGCCACTTCCCCGGTCCGTCTACAGGACAAATAATCAATCGCTACTCAACTATAAGCGGGAAGTTGAGCGATGTCCAATCAGGTAACACTTTCGTTGTGCACGTTTATGAAAAGACAAGCAATCTTTTTGAACCTATCCATGGTCAATAGATGGCATTTGTCCTACCCGTAACCCTACATAGCATTATTGTTTGTGTATGAACTAGCTACCATGCAAACAGCTAGCTAGCTATAGATACGCACCCTTAAACGCGTAATTAAATGTACTCACGCACATCATGTATACCTGTGTACATACAACATGGTACAGACACGTGTTTCTTTTATAAATGTTTATTTACAAGCTAATTAAACAAATGCATTGAAAATCAACCCACTCGTAGATCACTGGCTAGCATAGAGCGTATAATCGGCACAGTTCAGTGCTAGGTGCTAGTAGCTAGCGAGATGTACAGTCAAGCAACGGACCACGGGAAAAATTATACGCTGATAAGAATTGTACGCTACAGCATCACCATTCCATAGGATCCCAAAGAGATATGTGCGCATAGTGAGGGAGTCTCTTTGCAGGGCGAGATTATTGAGTTCTGCAAAAAAAATTCTGATTTTCGGAAAACGCTTTAGAGACCGACAAAATCCGTTCTTTCCCAGAGTTTATGACTAAACTTTGGTGTGATTGCTTCAGCAGTATTTTAAACATGCTGTATCCAGATTAAAGTTTAGGAGCTCTAGAATGTAGTACAGTTGTCACATTAGAAATAAACTGTATGACAATGACTGAGTTATTCGTTACGAGTGGTAAGGTATTAACGAACAAATTTTACCTACACGATAAGCCTTTTTCTTTTGCAAAAACTCTTTGTTGGAGACAACGGTGTTGCTTTTTGTTGTTATGATTGTTTTATGTTATCAGCCTTTTTTCCTTGAGAGAAATTCGCTGCTCGAGTACATGTTGTACCACTATCGACTCGTTGCTGCAGACACCGCCCTTTTATGGGAACGGGCACAGAGCTTGATTAACAAAGCCCGTGTTAAGCCAGATTTCGGTGGTTATGTTTTGTGAAGCCAGCTAACACAAATAAACCTTGGGTATGTTAAACTTCCTTTGTAGTATAACCCCCTAGAATCAACTCTAGTTAGCTTTGTTGTGCATGAACTAATGATGCAACAACATGGCTGGCTAAGAAAAAGCTGAGCAGCCAATTTTCCTATTACTTTCGGTCCCCCAAATTTGGGGGACTATGAAGGGCTGCATTTCCTAAATGGTTCACATGATATGGATGATAAAGCTGACAGTCTGCACTTCCAACGTCATATTCACTGTTTTATTTCAAATTCAATGTGCTGGAGTACAGAGCCAAAACCAAAATTGTGTCACTGTCCAAATACATCGAGACTGCACTGTATCTACTGTATGGTGTGGTTTCATGCACTTCATTGCTGAATGGTGGTTTGGCCTAAACACTTATGAAGCCTACTTTAGATGAGTGCAATAGTAAAATCTCTCCACACAAAATGTTTTTAAATGATTTTCTTTATTTTTTCCCTCACAAAGTTTGTCAAGTTACAAATGTCTTCTATCAAAGCAAATAATACATGTTACTAAAATATGTTTTTTCTCTATAAATGCAGAAACTATTAAATAATTTCACAGAGCAATGAAATGGAGAAAAGTTTAACATAATGTTGCCACAGAGTTAGATTCGATTATTATGATACAATAAGGAACAACTGGGCATACATAGAACGGTCTAGCCTAATTTATGTCACCACCACTGACTCATGTCACCACAAACCACAAAGATGTCGGTATGACGAGCCCAACTGTTCTCTTTCACTTCACACAGCATTAACTGAAGCTCTCCCAATATCTGGACCAATCAAACTGGTTCCAAGTCAGATATATTTCACCACATTTTTTAGCAAGTTAATTTGATTTTCATTTCAAGTGTTAATTTTCTTTATTTAAAAAAGTGACTGCTTTACCCCAAGAGTGGGAGGGACCAAAATTTAAAAAATGTTTTGAGGGTATTTAGCAATTTTTCAGCTCAAATAGGGGGGGATGGTTCTAATCAGTTGACACGTATACAGCCAATTTTATAGCACTTTAAACATTTTCACTGATTAACATAACAACAGTAGCAGAAATGCAAGTTCATTATTTCTGTAACGTTAAGTGAATGAGATTTCACCATGTCACTAAATCCTGCGCTTGTTGTATCAGTGCAATAGAGGGTGGAAATGGTACAAACTGAATGCATTGAAAATCAGTCCATTGTTGTCAAGTACTCAGTGTTATTCCTCATAAGTGGTAGGATGGCATCGACGTTAGAAAATAACTCAACAGTGCAGAGGGTTTCCCTGTGAGGTATCAAAACCCGGTTTTCATCGGCACTGCTATCTGGATCACAGTTGAACAGATTGGAAAGGCAGCACAGATTGCATGCCCAGGCTCCTCCTATTCCCAGTACACTTTACAAGATAGGGAAAATATTTTTATTTATAACTGGGGGATGGGGGTGTGCTATTTTAAATTTGCCTTTGAAAATTGGTCTCTACTTCTCCCCATTCTATGAAATGGAGAGTGACCAATTCCATTCCAAGTGCGGGTGGCTATTTTTATGATTTCTACTCTCACTGCTTCAGTGGGGGGTGGGGGGCACAGATTTGTGAACATTTCTGGAGCACTTTAAGCACTGTTGCTGATCTTTAATCCCTGGGGTAGTTGGGTTTACATTTTTTTGCTTAGTGAGCCGTCCCATGGTCTCAGCTGCTCTGTGCAGACAGCTGCGGCCAAAGCGGGCCGGTCAGAGAGAGGCAGTGATGTCACACGTGTGTGTAGCCGCACGCTATTCGGCAGGTTTAAAATAGAGGTAAAGTTCTCGTTTTTCAGTTTCTCTCAGGTTCGTAAAGCACCCGGCCCTCCGACGACATCCAATTCCTCCAGCTTCGCCCACTGAAAGTGAAGCGCTTCCCTCAGAATCTGGCACCCCCGTCCCCAGCGAGTGTTCCGTATCATTCCCTGCTGCACACCCTAGACTGGAATTCCGAGTCGCGCACACATATAGGAAATATTCTGGCTTGGAACCAGCACTGATTTGAAATCACATTACAGGGAAAAAAAGACATGCTGATGGCAGTATTTCCACTGCTGGGACACACAGACTCCCAGAATGCACCAGTGCACTGCTGGGATTGGCAGGGCCAACAAGGCTGGCTGTTCAAATCTGCAGAAATGGGGGCCTGAAACATTTGCTTTTGGACCCTGATTAGTGTTCTGTGATCAGCCCTGAAAGAGACTGCTTTTCTCTGTACAAGACAAATGAAGGCATTTTCAAATGACAAATGTTTATTAAGAAATTAAAAAAGTTTTAGATGCTGTAAAACCTGTTTAAATACACCTTTTTTGCTTAGAGGTTAGATTTCAGAAATAAAAAAAACATTTTTCAGATTGTTTTTAAAAATGTTGCTTCATGAATTAAAAACATTTTCTGCTTTTACAATCTTATAAAAGGAAGGGCTGGTATGTAAAATGCAAGAGCGAAAACACACTTTAAACAGGATTAATTAAAATTCCCACCCCTGTCGTGACATCGACAGTCATGATGGAGAGAATCGCTGAGTAATCATAACCAAGCATTTGGATGAATATCATTTCTCCTTGAGGTTTTTAATCATTTGGTTTTCAATTAAGTTTCTTTGAAAAAGCACCACACAGGCACCATACTAGCTGTTCAGAAGCATTAGGTAATAATCTGCTCTTGGATAATAGCATAATGGTGTATGTGTTTGGCTGAAGTCATTCTTGTGTAACTAAGGGGCCAATCCAATCTGTCTCAAAGCCAGGTATAAGAACCACAACCAATTTAAGGAAGAATGACACTTTGCATCATTTATGATATAAAAGTGAAGATTGACAGAATGTAATGCTGCCTTAAATCTGTTTTGGTTTTTTTAATATTGATATGGCTACACCTTTGCTATACATGAAAATCGGCCCCTAACAAACATTTCATATCTTGCACATCGTTTTGTGTTTAATCTCTAATTCAAAACTCAAAAAAGTACCAACTATTAGAAAAAAGTAAGAAAGCAAGGAAAATCGCTTTAAAATAGCTTTTTTTCTACAAAGTATTGCACATTAAAAATTGCATTTAAGCTTTTACTGATTAACAGTTTAAATGTAAATGGCTGGCTCTGTCTTATGTCCTAAAGATTTGTAATTAGTGACAGAGTTCACATCTACAGTATAACATTTCGAATATAAAAAGGCAAATGTGATTGAGAAACAAAATAAAATAAAAGTAAAATATTTTTAAATGAATACAATAAAAAAAAAGAAACTTTTATAATTAGTGAAGAAAAACTGGAAATGACTTAAATGGGAAAGATAAAATTCACATTCCGTGGTAAGAATGCCTCTTGTGTACATAAAGCATTTAATTGTGCTGTGGCTCTCACTAGTATTTTGTTTAATATCCATTTAGATAACTAATTTAAAAACACATTGATAATCTCTGTATATTCATGTTTTTTTACAAAAAAAGGTGGATTTGAAATGCAGGTGTAGAGAAGAGTGTGGAAAGACATGGAGAAGTTGATCATTTTAGCAGTTTTGGTTAAATCGCATTTGAATTTTAACATAAGCCTAATACACTGGCTAACATTGCTATCAGTGGGAAGGTCTGTGCTGAAGGATAATTGGGATTGCTTGCATCT